>JAPMXV010000003.1:0-431180 GCA_026936335.1 Mantamonas sphyraenae
CCTAACCCTAACCCTAACCCTAACCCTAACCCTAACCCTAACCCTAACCCTAACCCTAACCCTAACCCTAACCCTAACCCTAACCCTAACCCTAACTCTAACCCTAACCCTAACCCTAACCCTAACCCTAACCCTAACCCTAACCCTAACCCTAACCCTAACCCTGTTTGGGTGTTAGACTGTTGTGTTGGTCCGGTCTATGTCAGGTGAGTTGTGCTTGTGCTTGCTGGCGGTGTGACTGATTGCGCGGTGATATGGGGCAGTGGGCGTTGGGTAGGAGTGGAAATGTTGTTGGGTAGTGGCCGTCGTCCTGCAACGACGCGCAGTCAGCACTGCCCATCCGCCTTCAACCAAAATATCACCAACACCCACAACTCCCTCCACCAGTCCAACACAATCCACATACACTCCAGTACCACCACCACCATCATGGACAAGGACTACTCAAGCACTCCCAAGCAACAACCCACACCCAACACCTACCCAGCGTGCGTTCTGCCTTCCACTCCGTTTTCTGACTGCCCGCTCCTCCCGCTTCCGTGCTTCCTCCATGCCTCCCTCGCTTCCCTGCACTCCTTCCCTGCATCTTCACTTCCCCATCACCTCCGCCGCTGCCTTCTCCGCTCTTCTCCGATCCCCTCTCCGCAGTCACTGCCCTCCCCGTTGCCAGTTTCCGCGTCTGCCAATCTCCTCCGTTTTCCCTCTCTGCTCGTTCCAGCCTCCCTCCACCCCTGCTTCTGCTCTAACGGCGTCCATTCCGCCTCCTGCTCACCGTTCCCTCCCCGCCCTTCCCCTCCCGACTCCCCACAGCTACGCGTACATGGTCCCTCCCATGGCTGCCCAGCCGTTTCCGAACATGCTGCCCGTCTCTGGCGTGCAAAACCCGTACCACCACCCACAACCACCCATCGTCTGGATCCCTGTCAACACGCATTCTCAGCAACACTATGCATATGCTCATCAGAGCCATCCATACTACGCCTACCCTCCTCCGCCGCCTCCTCAGCCGCGACAAACCGCCCAGGTGCGCTTGGCTGAGACTCCGTTGCACCCTCCGCCTGCTCAACCCACCACAAACCACTACCGCGTCCCCAAACGCGTCAGCCCTGCCTTTGTCGGCATCACACAGACCACATCCACAACCACATCGTCGTCTTCCTCCCACCAGACCACACGGCAGACTGGAGACAGCGACGACGACGACGCAGACCATTACACACACACACATGACACCGGCGACGTGGAGGACCTGATGGTACTGAACTTTGGCCACCGTGAACCACGGTCAGTCTCCAGCAACACGGAGTGGATGACCAGCTCAGGGATGGAGGCGTACGAAGAAGACGGCGAGGCAAACGACGCAACCCAGCAGCACGTGGACGACGAGGTGGACACTCAGGGCGCACTCAGCTTTGCAGACACTGGTGATACCATGGATGAGGAGTACATGCCGCAAGATGACAGCGACGACGACACAGACGACATCGAACAGGAGGACTCGGACGAGTGGCAGCCGAGAGTCACAATTAGAGGCCACCGACGAGGAAAACACGCCAGTCGTCTTGCTGGTCCACCAAAGATGAAAGGCAGCGGACAGCGTAGGCTCAGGGTCACGGCTGGCAGTGGCACGGAGACAGGAACGTCGAGCACACGAGCAAGGAGGGCCAAGAACGGAGACAACGGTGCACGGAAGAAAGCAGGCTTGCACAAGACGAATAAGTTGCCAGATGGTGTTGTGCGCAAAGGGTGGACAGCGGGACACAGTGACGAGCGCAGCCACAGCAACAAGAAGGAGCACTCGGCACTGCTGAGGCACATGCACACCCTGGCCAACGAGCATCCCCTCGACGACATACCCGACCTCATGACCCTGCAGGCGCGTGTTGTGGTTTGCCATGGCACCCTGACCACGCTGATTCGACAGATCTTGCTCGCTATGGGCAACGTTCCCCTCTCCCAGGGCGACATGGCCCTCTGCCTTACCCTTTTCGGCCGTAACTTGGATCAAAATTCGTGCGGTCTCGCCGTCAAGAACGCTATTCTGGCTATGGGTGTGACTGGGGATGGGTTGAAGGTGTGCTGGCTGGAGGAGTCACATGACCACGACGACCCCAACTACGCCCTCCTCCACTTGCTCATGACAGAGATGGACACTCTCGGCGACAGACTTCATCCCACTACTTGGAAGGAGCACACGCAGACCAAGCTGGTGCTGCAGAAAGCACGACGCCCTGCTGACAACGACAGCGACCCACACTGGACACAATGCGACTACGACCACCACCTTACCACCACCAACGTGGACAAGTGGCATCCCGAGTCTGTGCGCAGAGGTTGGAGCACACACCTGCACAACGACGAGCGTGGAAGCTGCACGGCGCGGGAGTTCCAGACGCTGTTGGCACACATGAAGGCACGCGCAGCCAAGCACCCTCGCCATCAGCACACACACGAGCACCAGTCACTACGTGAGCTGATCAACAACGGCAACCTGCTGTCCCTGGTGCGACACGTCATCCTGGCGGTGGGCAACGTTGGCGTGCCGCCTGTCGACCTGGCCTTCTTTGTCCGCCTCCTCAGGCCACACCTCACCTACCAGCAGGTGCAAGGAGCCATCAGCAACACTCTCGCCCGTGGCGTCACCTCCCTCTCCCTCAAGATCGCCTGGCTTGACAAGCCCAAACGCAGCGACACCACACTGCACACCCTCCTCCACACCCTCATCGACCGCATCACACCCCACATCACCACCCGCCCCACCACCGTCGACGACGTCAACTCACTCGACATCTCCGAGCTTGTTCTGCCCGAGCCAACAGAGGAAGAGATGATGGCCGTGGAGGATGGACTGCCAGATGGCGTTGTGCGCAGTGGCTGGACAACATGGCGCAAGAGCGAGCGCAGCCACAGCAACAAGAAGGAGCACACGGCACTGCTGAACCACATGCACGCTCTGGCCAACGAGCATCCCAACGACGACATCACCGACCTCATGATCCTGCAGGCGCGTGTTGTGGTCTGCCATGGCACCCTGAACACGCTGGTCCGACGTATTCAGCTCGCTCTGGGCAACATTCCCCTCTCCCAGGGCGACATGGCCTTCTTCCTCACCCTTCTTGGCCGTGACATGGATCAACAGACGTGCAGAAAAGCCACCCCCCACGCTGGTCTGGCCATGGGTGTGACAAAGGCTGGGTTGAAGGTGTGCTGGCTGGAGGAACCACACGACCACGGCGACCCCAACTACGCCCTCCTCCACCTGCTCATGACAGAGATGGACAGTCTAGGCGACAGGACCCATCCCACCACCTGGAAGGAGCACAAGCAGACCCAGCTGTGGCTGCAGGAAGCACGACGCCCTGCTGTCGACGACAGCGACCCACACTGGACACAGTGCGACTACGACCACCACCTTCCCACCACCAAGGTGGACAAGTGGCGTCCTGAGTCTGTGCGCAGTGGCTGGGCCACGCACAGTCCCAACGACGAGCGTGGCAGCTGCACGGCACGGGAGTTCCAGACGCTGCTGGCACACATGAAGGCACGCGCAGCCAAGCACCCTCGCCATCAGTACGCAAACGAGCACCGAGCACTGCGTGAGCTGATCAACAACGGCGACCTGCTGTCCCTGGTGAGACACATCATCCTGGCGCTGGGCAACGTTCCCGTGCCGCCTGTCGACCTGGCCTTCTTTGTCCGCCTCCTCAGGCCACACCTCACCTACAAGCATGCAAAAGGTGCCATCAGCCACACCGTCACCCGCGGCGTCACCTCCCTCTCCCTCAAAATCGCCTGGCTCGACAAACCCAAACCCAGCGACGCCACACTGCACACCCTCCTCCACACCCTCATCGACCGCATCACACCCCACATCACCACCCGCCCTACTACCGTCGCACTCGTCAACGCCTACCCCATCTCCTCCTTCACCCTCCCCAAGCGCAAAGTCCCTTCCTCCTCCTCCTCCGTCTTCTCCTCCTCCTCCTCCAAACGCCAACGCATCGAATGAACCACCCTTTCATTCACACATCCTTCCCAATCACCCTCCCCTCCCCAACCACCCAACCACCCTCAGCATCACCTCATCCGGCAGTGTCACCCACCCTTCCCACCCTGTCTCCTCCACATACTCCTCTATTCCACCACACCCCAACATCGCATCCTTCTCCCCCATTCACCACTCTTTATCCTCGTCCACCTGTGCACCCCACCCGTCCGCCTTCAACCACAATTTCACGAACACCCACAACACCCTCCAACAGTCCAACACAACCCACATACACTTAAGTACCACCACCTCCATCATGGACAAAGACTACTCAAGCACTCCGAAGCAACAACCCACACCCAACACCTACCCAGCGTGCGTTCTGCCTTCCACTCCGTTTTCTAACTGCCCGCTTCTCCAGCTTCCTTGCCTCCTCCATGCTTCCGTCGCTTCCCTGCACTCCTCCCCCGCATCTCCACTTCCCCATCACCACCGCCGCTGCCTTCACCGCTCTTCTCCGATCCCCTCTCCCCTGTCACTGTCCTCCCCGTTGCCAGTTTCCCGGTCTGCCAATCTCCTTCGTTTTCCCCTCTTTGCTCGTTCCAGCCTCCCTTCACCCCTGCTTTTGCCCTGACGGTGTCCATTCCGCCTTCCGCTCACCGTTCCTACCCCGCCTTTCCCTTCCCCGTCTCCCCACAGCTACGCGTACATGGTCCCTCCCATGGCTGCCCAGCCGTTTCCGAACATGCTGCCTGCCTCTGGCGTACAAAACCCGTACCAGCATCCACAGCCACCCATCATCTGGGTCCCTGTCAACACCCATCCCCAGCAGCACCACGCATATGCTCATCAGGGCCACCCATACTACGCCTACCCTCCTCCGCCGCCTCCGCAGCCGCGACAAACCGCCCAGGTGCACTTCGCTCAGCCTCCGTTGCACCCTCCGCCTGCTCAACCCGCCTCAAACCACAACCGCGTCCCCAAACGCATCAGCCCTGCGTTTGTCGGCATCACACGGACCACATCCACCACCACATCGTCGTCCTCCTACCACCAGGCCACACGGCAGACTGGAGACAGCGAAGAGGACGACGACGCAGACCAGGACACACACACACAAGACACCGGCGACGTGGAGGACCTGATGTTCCTGAACTTCGGCCACCATGAACCATGGTCAATCTCCAGCACAACAGAGTGGATGACCAGCTTAGGGATGGAGGCGTACGAAGAAAACGGCGAGGCAAACGACGCAACCCAGCAGCACGTGAACGACGAGTTGGAAACGCAGGGCGCACTCAGCTTTGTAGAGACTGGTGATACCATGGATGAGGAGTACATGCCGCAAGACGACAGCGACGATGACACAGGCAACATGGAGCAGGAGGACAAAGACGAATGGCAGCCGAGACTCACAATTAGAGGCCACCGACGAGGAAAACACGCCAGCCGTCGTACCGGTTCACAACAGGTGAATGGCAGCGGACTGCGCAGGCTCAGGATCACGGCTGGCAGTGGCACAGAGACAGGAACGTCGAGCACACGGGCAAGACGGGCCAAGAACGGAGACAACGGCGCACTTAAGAAAGCAGGTGTGCACAAGACGAACAAGTTGCCAGATGGCGTTGTGCGCAAAGGGTGGACAGCTGGACACAGTGACGAGCGCAGCCACAGCAACAAGAAGGAGCACACGGCACTGCTGAACCACATGCTCACCCTGGCCAACGAGCATCCCATCGACGACATCTCAGACCTCATGACACTTCAGGCGCGTGTTGTGGTCTGCCATGGCACCCTGTTGACGCTTGTCCGACAGATTCAGCTCGCTCTGGGCAACATTCCCCTCTCCCAGGGCGACATGGTCTTCTGCCTCACCCTTCTCGGCCGCGATATGGTTCAAAAGGCATGCAGCGCTGTCATCCTCCACGCTGGTCTGCCCATGGGTGTGACAAAGGCTGGGTTGAAGGTGTGCTGGCTGGAGGAGCCACACGACCACGGCGACCCCAACTACGCCCTCCTCCACCTGCTCATGACAGAGATGGACACTCTTGGCAACAGGTCCCATCCCACCACCTGGAAGGAGCACACGCAGACCCAGCTGTGGTTGCAGAAAGCACGACGCCCTGCTGACAACGACAGCGACCCACACTGGACACAATGCGACTACGACCACCACCTCACCACCACCAACGTGGGCAAGTGGCATCCTGTGTCTGTGCGCAGAGGCTGGAGCAATTCCGGTCACGACGAGCGTGGCAGCTGCACGGCGCGGGAGTTCCAGACGCTGCTGGCACACATGAAGGCACGCGCAGCCCAGCACCCTCTCCATCAGCACGCACACGAGCAACAGGCACTTCGTGAGCTGATCAACAACGGCAGCAAGCTGTCCCTTGTGCGACACATCATCCTGGCGCTGGGCAACGTTGGCGTGCCGCCTGTCGACCTGGCCTTCTTTGTCCGCCTGCTCAGGCCACACCTCACCTACCTGCAGGTTGTCAGTGCCATCAGCAAATCCCTCACCCGCGGCGTCACCTCCCTCTCCCTCAAGATCGCCTGGCTCGACAACCCCAAACCCAGCGACGCCACACTGCACACCCTCCTCCACATCCTCATCGACCGCATCACACCTCACATCACCACCCGTCCCACCACATCCGCACTCGTCCACGCCTACCCCATCCCCTCCTTCACCCTCCCCAAGCGCAAAGACCCTTCCTCCTCCTCCTCCTCCTCCAAACGCCAACGCCTCGAATGAACCATCTCCATTTCCCTCCCCATCACCACGCGATCTCATCAAACGCCCCACTCACACCCACCCTCCTCGCCCACCCGCCGCCTCCTCCACCTCCCCACCAACCCCACCGACCCAATCCCGAAACACCGCCCCTTCACGCCCCTGCTTTTTGGCCACCGCACGCCGCACACCCTCCACAAACCCTTCCCTCACCTCCCCGAGACTCGCACCCATCCTTTCGCCCCGTTTCTCCACCGTTGCCACCGCCACCTGCCCCATCCACCGCGCTAGCTCCTCCACCGCCCTTCCAAACCACCGTAGTTCCACACGACGCATCTCTCTGCACATGCACACCATTTTCATCCCCACCAGCGTTCCAAACTCCACACTGTTCACACGCACCGTCTCCCTGCTGTTCACCCGCCCCGCAAACAGGCTCCCGTGGCACCGGTTCACCACCAGCGCCTTCAGCTTCGCCACAACATCGTCCCCTCCCGCCCCACGCTCCAACGTCAACCCGTCCGACAAGTACTCCCCTGCATACCGCCCGTAGTTGGCTCGCACTTCCAGTGTCCTCACGTCAAAGAGCACCTGGATCCACCCAAACTCCTTGTCCTCCACAACTGCATCCTTCGCCACATCGCTTGCGTAGCTCACACGTGTCTTGCTCCTGTTCACCGTACACCCGTATTCCTCCAACCCTCCTTGCATCACCTCCAAGAACCTCTCCACCCGCCCTCGGCTCCTGCTCACCAGCAAAAAGTCGTCAATCAGCCGCAACAGCACCGTCCCGCCACTACTGTCTTCCACAATCGACCCCAGCGCTTCCCTTTCCATCGCCGCATACGTCAAGCTGCACAGCATCGACGACAGCAGCGAACCCTGCGCGATCCCACAACGCACTCGAAAGTATCGCCCCTCCAGGCGCACCACTTGTCCAAACACATGCGCGTTCACCTGTCGAAGCAACTGCTCCCGACCCACAATCCAGTACCCGTGGTCGGTCAGCCGCTTGCCCGGGCCACCCCACCTCTCCACAAACGCCCCAAAGTCAAACGCCTCCGCCTCTTCCAGACTGTGCGCCGCCCGCTTCATGACCCCGTTCTCCGCATACCTCCGTACCACATACTCCTCCTCCGTCATGGTTTCCTTCACCACCCGCCACACCGCCTCTTGCGACAGCTGGTCAAAGCTGCTGCGGATGTCCACCGATGCAAAAAACACCTCTTCGCCACGATTGCACTCCGCAAACTCGCCCCATCGTCCCAGAAGCTCCTCCACCCCAAACATAGACGCTCCCAGACGCCAAGGTTCGCGCTTGGTCTCCAGCTTCAACACTGCATACACGTCCCGCAGCTGGCTGTTGATCGATGGCCGCTGCACACGCTCCCCGCTCGCCAGGCGGAACACCTGGCCCCGCGACAGGTTGCTGATAGCACGGCACTTTCCGTTGCCCTTGGGTACAAACCGAGGCGTGTACCATGCCACTTGCTCCGCCTCTACCCGTTCCTCCTGCCCACCGTCCAGCCCCACCAGCTGCCGCTCCTCGTACCCTTTCCGCGCACGCCCCTCCACCTCACCCCACACCCAGTGACGAAAGAAAAACACCCTGTTGCGATGCTGCATCGCCTCCGTCACGTAGAATGCCCCTCGCACGACAGCAACCGCGAGCTCGCCCACAATCCACCGCAACAGCCTGCACAGCATGAGCCGCTTTTCGCTCGCCCTGCCTACGAGCCATCCCACCTCACTTTCACGCACTCCCTGCCGCAGTCGTTCCTCGTCCATGCTCTCGTGTCGTCGTAGCCCCACAAAACTGCTTGCCGTGCTCAGCACCGCTGCACGATTGCTTTCGCTCCCCAGCAATTCCGCAGGCAGCACGCGTTGAAGCACACGCCGCACATACCCTTGCACCTGCGCAGTACTGCTGCATCGCTGCAAAAGCTCCTGCATCTCCATCTCCTTCTGCCGCTCCACAAACTCCGCGTCAAGCTCACACGATGCACGCAGCACCTCTCCGTAAGCGAGCTCTCCATGACGCCTAAGCACCTCCTGCAGCAACCCCACACTCCCTCGCACACTCTCAGGCACCTTGTCCCCATCCAGTCCAAACACTTCCGCGGCCAGCGCCCGCCCTTTACGCCGCGACGCAGGTTGCAACCTGTTTAGCGCGTGCTCCTTCTCCACGCCCTGCACAACTCCACTCCCCCCAGCGTAAAACA
This sequence comes from Mantamonas sphyraenae, assembly GCA_026936335.1. Lineage (NCBI taxonomy): Eukaryota > Mantamonadidae > Mantamonas > Mantamonas sphyraenae. Next base: position 8,945 of record JAPMXV010000003.1, read on the forward strand.
TTCTCGACCGTTCCAAAGTGCCTTTCCGTGCCACCCGCTGCCTCTTCCGCTCCCTCTCTGGCCCTTGCGCCCCTACCCCTGCCCGCAGAACTGGGCCGCAAATCTGCACCAGACTCCCTGCCTTGCCTTGCCTTGCAAACACCACACAGTGGCGCAGCAGCTGCCGCATAGCTCCCTCTCCAATCCTCTCCAGCAGCCTCTGCCATGCGGCTCCACACACCGTCTCGTGCGCCCAGCTTGCCCCCGTCCGAACGACCTGATCACCTACTCGCGCAAACGACGCCGTCCCCGCAAGCTCCCCAGCGACTTGGCACCCCACCGCCAAGCAGTGGTCCGGCCTCCCACGCCCTGCAAACAGCTCCTCCGTCACCTCGCTCACCACCTCCCGGATGCTCACCCCAGCCTCCCCTGCTCCTTCCCCAACTCCGCCGACACTCTTTGGCGACCGGCCCACGTCCACCACCACTCCTCCCAGCCCCATCCCCTCCAATCCGCCCACCCCTAGATACCTGCCCAGACCCACCAGCTGCTCCTCGCTTGGCTCACGAGCCCGTTTCATTCCTTCCTTGCGTTGCGCACCCTCGCGCTCACATCCCCTCCATCTCCATTCCATCCTCCTCCTCACCCTCACCCTCCTCCTCCTCCTCCTCCTCCTCTTCGTCTCCTTCTCCCATAAACTCCACCTCCCCACTGCTCGGTCGGTACACCACCAGCCCACCGCCGTGCGCAAAACTGGACGGATTCACAAACTGCACCCCGTCCACCTCGTGGTGGAAGCACTCGCTCTCGTCGGCCAGCACCACCACGTCTGGCAACGGAAACATCCACAGAGCGTGCTCGTACTGCCAGAAGCACGGCCGTACGTCCTGAGGCAGCGGGCACAAGTGTCCCTGCCGCGCCAGGCAACCCACCATCTGCACATGCGCCTCCTCCAGCCGCGTCTCAAACACACAGTGTCGCCGCATCTTCTGCAGCAGGTCCTCGCGAAATACAAGCACGTCCCTATCGTAGTACCGGATTCGGCAAGGGTTGCTTGCCACCGTCAGACGCTCCTTGCCCACCACCGCCACCAACTCCTTCGTAAACACTTTGGGGATCCCTGCACGAGGCAGCACGTCTGCACTTCCGGCGTCGTTCTGTCCCGGCACAAGCACAATCTGCCACTCCCCGCACACTCGCCCGTGCTTCTCCAGTACCTCCGCCAACGCTGCAAATTGCTCTCCCAGCTGCGTCCGGTCGTCCACTCCTGCCCCAACGGGCGTCTCTGTGAAATTCCCCACCAGGACGAGCACTCCCGCCGCCTCCTCGTCCAGCCGCGCAAGAAGAGCGTCCAGCGCGTCCAGGACCTCCACCTTGTCCAGCATTACGTCAGACACAATCACAATCTGCCCTTCGTCCCCCTCTGGCACTTGTGGCAGATTCAGCAGCGACTCGCTGCCCCCAAACGTGTCCACGTGTGGCTCCCGCAGCGCGACTGCTTCCCGTGTCTGCCCAGGCAGCATCACGTAGCTCTCAATGTCAAACACTCCGTTCTTCAAACGCCCGTGTGCAAGCACAACACACCCGGGTGTCACCATCCACGCTGGCTCCTCTTCAGACTCCCGCCCCTGGTGTTCTTCGTCCAGACCCTCCACTTCCACCTTGCCCGTCAAGTCCTCCAGGTATGTCTTGCCGTCATCCAGCACGCTCACGTGTCCCAGAATCAATTTGTCCCCACTCGTGCCCATCAGCGATTCCACGCTCACAATCTCCCCCTGGCTGTCCTCTTGATCAAGCGCCCCAGCCGAATTTACTCCTCGTGCCGTGAAATCACAGTAAGTCAGTGCACGGTGCATCCCCAGTGCGTACCTTTCCCTGTACATGGCTGCCTTGTCCTGTGCGTTCCCGTGCAGCTTCAGGTTTCCCTTCCTGTGCCCACCCTCCCGTGTCAGCCCAAAAAGCGCGCCAAATTCCCGCCCTCGGTTCTCCCGCCCACCTCCAACCTCTCCTTCCTCACCTCTCCATTTCCCCCAGCTCTCCGACTACAAAGCGCGGCACGTCAAACGCAGACATTACACTCAGCACCTGTGTCGCGCTCTCTGTGCTCGCCTGGATCGAGTCAAAGTACGCCTGCACAGTCGATGCCTTGATCACCGTCCCTTGCACTGACACCCCCGGCATATCTGTCAGCCTCCACCCTCACCAGCCACCCTGATCACCATGATTGTCACCCTGCCCGCTCCCTTCACCTACTGTACGGCCTAATCCCCTTGATAATCAGCTCCAAGTTGCTCTTCCGCTCCTCTGCGTCCACGCTCTCCAGAAGCGCATTCGCAACCAGTTTCACCGCATCCACCTGCACCGACAGGCCCCCCTTGCGCATTTTGCGCGTCACTTGCGTGCACATTCGATCAAACTCGCTCCTGCGCGACATGCCGACCTCCCTTTCTCGTGCCTCTCCCTGCGCTCGCCCACACACAGCATCTCATCCTCTCTCACCACACCGCTTCCCCCCCCCCCTTTTTTTCCCCATGGGAAGCACACAATCGGCACTACCCGACGTCCAGAGCGTCCTTGTTGGGGACGCCACAACCGACGCATCCGCCGTCTACCGCTCTCCCATCCACAGCGACAAAACCGTCTGGGAGATCGGTTGGGAGCCTGGTGAAACCCTTTGGAGTCGCTTTGTTGCCACCGCAGATGCCTATCCAGACACAAACTGCTTTGGCGAGCGTGTTTCCCCATCCGCCCCCTTCACGTGGACGACCTACAAAACCGTTGAACAAACATGCGAGCACCTCGCTGCAGGTCTCGCATACATTGGCCTGGCAAAGGGCGACGTCCTCGCCGTCTACGACTCCTTCAACAGCAGTGCTGCATGGGCCACCACAGAGCTAGCCTGCTTGCGTCAGGGCTTTGTCCCAGTCGGCCTTTACTCCTCATTCACCCCCTCCAATGCCGCCGAACGCATACGCCTATGCCGCGCCACCGCCCTTGCTTGTTCCCTCCAAAACTACGCTGCCCTCATCGACCTCAACGAGTCGCTCGGCCACCTCAAACACGTCATTCTCTTTGACGCAAACGACGACCTCGACGTCGAAACAACCACAACCACAGGCTCCAGCTCTCCCTCCTCCTCCTCCTCTTCTTCTTCTTCTCTCGCCACCACCGACACCAAGCAGACCCTCTCCATATTTACCCTGCAAGAGCTTGTCAATCTCGGCGCAGAAAGTCCCTGCGACGCAGACCCCGCTGACGAAGACACCACCGCCCTCCTTTGCCTCACCTCGGGCTCCAGCAGCCGCATTCGCTTTGTCAAACTGTCCAACCGCAACCTGTGCAGTCTCCTCGGGGCCATGCAGCTTCACGCTGCCCTGCAGCCGGGCGACGTCCATCTCAGCTACTTGCCCATGGCCCACGTCCTTGAACGTGCCATCATCCATCAAATGCTCCACCAGGGCGGCTCTATCGGCTTCATGGCCTCCAACGACCTCACCAAGCTCGTCGACGCCGCCCAGCAGCTCCAGCCTACCTTCTTCCCTGGCGTCCCGCGTGTCTTTGACCGGATACGCGCAAAGGTCTGGTCTGCTGTCCAAGCTGCCGGTGGCATGAAAAAGTGGATGTTTGAGCTCGCCTACGACAGCAAGGTTCAAGCTCTGCGCGACAACAACGAGGTCGAACACGCCCTGTGGGACGCCACCGTCTTCAAGTCCACACGCGATATCCTCGGCGGTCGAGTGCGCCTCATCCTCACTGGCAGTGCACCCATGTCCCAGGCCACCTCCGAGTTTGTCCAGGTCGCATTCTCCAGCCCCATGATCCAGGGCTACGGCCTCACCGAGCTTTCCGGCGCCGTCGCCACCTCCCGCGTCGATGACCACAGCAGCGGCCACTGCGGCCCTCCTCTACCCTGCATGGAGATCAAGATTGTTGACGTCGACTACCTTGGCTACACGCACATGGACGACAAAGGTCCCAGCGGCCTCATCCACGTCCGCGGCCCCAATGTCTGCCTGGGCTACCTCAACCACCAAGACCACTTTGACGACGCCCTCGACCGCGAAGGTTGGTTCAACACGGAAGACATCGGCCGCTTCAACCCCAACGGCACCCTTTCCATCATCGACCGCCTCAACAACATCCACAAGAACGCACAGGGCGACTGCATGGCCCTGCACGTCATCACAGACATTGTCTCCCAGTGCCCATACATCGAGTTTGCCTACGTCCATGGCGACTCCGCCTACAACTCTCTCGTGGCCATCGTCGTGCCCAGCGAGGAGGCCGAAAAGTGGGCCCTTGCAAACGGCCTCACTCCTCCCGACGACAACGATGAAAAGGTCGGCGCAGGCCTCCCTGCGCACGCCTGGATTTGCAACGAGCCCAAGGTCCAGCGCTTTATGAGCATGCAGGTCCGCCTCCAGGGAGAAAAGGCCAACCTCCAGCCCTTTGAGATCCCCGCTGCCATCTTCCTCTGGCCCCACCCGTTCTCCATCGAAGAGGGCCACCTTACCGCCGCCTTCAAACAGAAGCGCCGCGCCATCGGCGAGTATTTCCAAAAGGAGATCGCTGCACTGCTCGAAACCATTGAATGAGTCAAGCCTTTCCATTCCATTCCACACCCACCCTATCCCTCCTTCCATCCCACGCCTCGGTGAACGATCGATGCTACCATGTGTCGAACAATCCTTGCCTGCCACTCAGTACTCCACTACGCCCTTGATGGCCTCAAAGTTCTTGAGCATGTCCGGCACGTAGAATCGCTCCATGACGAGCGGGAACGGTGTATCGTAGCCGCACACACGTGCAATGGGTGCCTCCAGGCTCAGGAAGCAGCGCTCCTGCACTGTGGACGACACCTCGCCTGCAAAACCCGAAGACAGTGGCGCTTCGTGCGAGACGACCAACCGGCCCGTCTTTTCCACACTCTGCGTCACCGTATCTTTGTCCCACGGGTACACTGTCTGCAGATCGATCAGTTCGCACGAAATGCCCTGCTCCGCTGCCATGTCACACGCAGCCTGCAGCACCTTGATCTGCGATCCGTATCCCACAACCGTCACGTCTGTGCCCTCCTGCACCACCTCGGCCTGGCCCAACGGGATTTCATATGCGTCCACGGGCACCTCGTCCACTGCCGTACGGTACATCGCCTTGGGTTCCATGAACAGCACCGGGTTCGGGTCGCGGATCGACGCCAGCAGCAGACCCTTGGCCTGCACGGGCCCGCGCGGGATCACGACCTTCATCCCTGGTGTTTGTGCAAAGTAGTTCTCCGGTGACTGGCTGTGGTAGTGACCGCCGTGGCCCACCGCGCCGTACGGTGTGCGGAACGTCAGTCCCCCGACGTCGAACTGTCCACCGCTCCTGTACCGGTACTTGGCCGCCTCGTTCACAATCTGCAGTGAAACGTGTCCTGTGTCAGCATCCCATCGCTTCGCACAACCCATTCCTCGCTGTCACCCACCTGGTCAAACGCCGGGAAGATGTAGTCCGCAAACTGGATCTCTGCAACCGCCGTGTGGCCTACTGCCGCCATGCCGATGGCAAAGCCAGCAATGCCCTGCTCACACAGCGGCGAGTTGAATACCCTGTGCTCGCCAAACTCTTCCCGCAGATCCACAGTCGCTCGAAACACTCCGCCAAACGCCACGTCTTCGCCAAAGATGACGGCTCGGTCGTCGTCGTACAGTGCCTGCCGCAGCGCGCTGTTGATCGACCCCACCAGATTCATCTTCTCGCGAGCGCCATCATACTCCTTCAGCGTCGGGTAAGACTTGGTGTTGGCCCGCACCTCTACACCCGTGTGCTGTGCAGCCGTCCCCGCCGCAAAAGACCAGAGAGGGAAATGTGAAATCCGCCGTTCCGAGTCAGTTTCCTCCTTCCTGTCTGCCTATCCATCCCACCGCGACCCGGTCTCACCCTCCCTGCATGTGTATCCAACTCATGGTCGCCTCTCCCGTCATCGTGCATGCCCACTCGCCCCAGAATCACTCACCAAACCAGACGACCCGGCCGCTTTCACGGCTGCCTCTGCGAAACTCGTCTTGCGCACCTGCGAACGAACAAACATGCGCTGTGCCGCCCCGAGTGTGTCAATTCCCGCTGTCTTTTCACTCTGTCGCCCGCCCACCTGCATCATCGAGTTCCGTTCTCTTCACCTACGTTGCTTTCTGGTGCGTCCGCACACGCAAAACAAAACGCGATGGTAACGAACAACATGCGCCCATCCGACTCCATCTCCATCTCCTCGCCCCCTTCATGCTCACCACCCGCCCTGCGTGCTCTTTCCACAGGCGTACATCGAACGAGGCAACGTCGTCGGCTCCCGCAACTACTGGCGACTTTCGGCCATCCCAGACATCCTCTGGGCCATCTTCAATGCCATTGTCAACTTCTTTGTGACCATGGTGTCTGTACGTTCCCTCCACCTCCGCTGTCCCTCCCATTCTTCCTACAACCTGCGTTTTCCGTCGCCCGTTTCCACGCTCGATTCCGCCCCAAACTCACACCGTTTCCCACGCCTCGCCCTGCTCCTCCCCACAGCTTGAAGAGCGCCAAAAGTTCCGTGGCGTCCCCAGCTCCTCCATCCAGGGCTTCTCCTCCTCTGCGCCCTCCAATGGCCGCGGAGGAGGCGGTGGCGGTGGCGGTGGACGTGGCGGAGGCGGAGGCGGCGCTGGCGGTGGCGGTGGCTCCCGTGGTGGAGGCTACCGCCGCATGGGCACGATGAAGAGTACGCAAAACGCACTTTTCCCATCCTCCCTATCGTTTCCCGTTCCCCCCCCCCCCCCCGCCCCTTTTGCTCATCATCCCAGCCTCTCACACACTTCAAACCCCTCAGCTCTGCCCAAATCCCCGCCCGCAACCTCCTGAGGCAGGTAAGCTGGTTGCCGCTTGAGCGACGCCTCGTGTCTTTAAACATCCCACCAAGGGATATGATATGCACACACGGGGCTGCCTCGCTCGCCGACCAGCGCTGTCTCGGAACCCAACCTCCACCTCGAGCCGTTGCGTAGGGCGCCCTGCAGAACAGGCAACACGTTGCGCGTCCCTCTCTCGTCAAACAAGAGAGCCCGCGCGTGTTCCTACTCGCACGCCCTTATCGCCTCGCGCTCCCGGTGCCATGACCTGCCTGTACGCAAAGCACGCTTTTCTGTGCCCGTCTGGCAACGAGCACCACCACCGACCGGAGAGGAACAAACGCACCCGATGCGAGAAAAAATATCCATGTTTCCATTCCACCATTCCACCATTCCACCATCCCTACACGAGTCCCGCGAGTCCCAGCACAAATTCGAGCGCCTCTGCTTCTGGCTCAAATGTGCTGTCGCTTCGAGTCCTGGTCAAGCTCCAGGTGCGAATCACCGTCATCACGCATGCGTTTGCCCAGGTTCACGTTCACCGTGCCTTCAGACTGGCTCTCATCCTCTCCTGACACTGAGCTTGCGCCTCGGCGGCGCGTCTTGCGCGTGCGCGACAGCGGCCGCTTGCGCTCGTCTCCGTTCACAAACACCACATCGCCACGTGCCTCTGCTTTGAGACACTCGTCACACAGCCTTCGGCTGCTCGAGTCTCCCAGCTGCTTCTTGCAGTTCTTCCAGTTGGAGCACCGCACCATCGGCGCGAGCTCTCGCGAGTGTTCGACGCACAGCAGGCGGTTGTATCCGTGCGACATCTCTTTGCAGCCCGTCACATGGCACTCTGTGAAACAGCCCAGCCCCATCCCATTTGTACGTGCCCCACCGCCGTGCTCGCTCACGTGTTAGCGCCTCCACCTCCCGGCTTGACGGTTATCGCCCCGCGAAACGCCCCGCGAAAAAAAAACTACCCCGCCCACTCACCGCACGGTGCTTTGTTTCGCAGCTTAGAACGGCATACAGTGCACAGACGCGTCTGTAGAAAGTTGAGAATCGGTGCACTTGTGTGTCAGTGTATGCACCCTCCGTTGTGCACGCTCTCCTCCCCGCTCAGCCGGCCCCGACACCCTGCCAATCGCTCACCGCGAAAAAAAGAACTCACGTCAAACCGCGTCGTGACGCCTTGACATGCGTTGATCACCCTTTCGCTCGTGCTCAGCATCGGTGCCTGACATTGTCTATGTCGCGGTGCCCCAACCACCCGACACTCGCTCAAATCAAACGTATAGCCTTCGTCTGCGCACTGCTCAATCACTACCGTCGCCGCCGCCTTTCCCTGAGACGAGCGTCGACGCCCTCCACGTCGCCCCACGCTGCTCGAGCTGCTTCGGCGTCGCTCGTACATCCCACTCTGTTCTCCGCTCGTCTCCTCCTCCAATCCCTTTGACATCACCATCTCCTCTCGTCGTGGCGACGCCGCCGGAGTCGACGCCAGGCTCGTCGCCGAGCTCCCTGCTTCCACCAACGGCTCTTCCAGAAGTGCCAGGTTCATCTGCAGTTGTCCCTGCATTCCCAGCTCCTGGGCCATTGCCCAAGCCCCGCCTGCATTCATTCTCTGCGACTCCACCTTCAGCACACTCGCCAGCGCTGCCGGAGTAAACTCCAGCTCGCGATCAGGCACGCTCCCTGCATCCGGCGTCTCCATCCCTCCCATCGGCGTCCCTGGCGTGCTCACCCCTGCATCTGCCAGGTCCCGGTCCATCCCTTGTCCAAACCGGCCCAACGCATCCGCGTCGATCCCAAATGCCAGCAGGTCAAGTCCGAAGAGTTCCTCCATCTTTCTCTCTCTCGCAAACGTTCTGATTTGCGCCGCCCGCGCTGCCGACCAACCCTTCATTGCAACCCTCAACCCTCTACTTTTCACCCTGCCCATCCTCGCCCTCCCATTCCCAGCAGCCGATGCGTCTTCACAGACAACAGCCTACGCCGCCACCACCCTTCCCCGGGCTTGAACACGTGGAACGCGTTTGCCTTCTCCTCCTCACCGATCTTCCTCAGGTACGCCTGCACACGCTCTCCGCCACGCACCAGCTCGTCATTCAGCGCCAGGTGTCCACTGTTGTCCACCGTGTACCGTGTTCCCCCGGGATTCAGATTGTGCACCTCAAAATCGTGCAGATGGAATGTGTGCGCTTTCCCGTACACCCATGTCGCCCAGTCGTCCGAATACCAGTTGCGGAAAGTTTCCGGATAAAACCCTCCGTGGATGTCCTGGTGCATCCGGTGCACAAACGTCTGTGTCATCGTGCGCGAGTTGCCCCTGTCTCGCGGGCCAGCAATCCCAAGGTACTTGTGGAACGCATTCCCTTCCAGCTTCCCTGTGAATGCTGTCAGCCACCCTGCCGTGATCAGCTGCAGGTCGTCGTTCACCTGGTACATGTACCGGTCCCCCTCCGCGTACGACCGCACCATCAATGCGTTCCAGATCCAAACAGGTGCCCCCTTGGCTCCATCCACCTTTTCCCACTTTACATCAAACGTCAACCCGGCCCCGGATGCTCGTTGCTGCACCTCGCCTCGGATCTGCTTCAGGTTCTCCTCGTTGTCAAAAACAGGATCTCCCGGGTCATACCCGAGATAGATCGTGAACCGGTACTTTGACTTCTCCTCCGCCTCCTTCACCGTCTCCAGCACACTTGCCAGCAAAATCTTCATCACAGGCAGCTCACCCACGGGCGTTGGCCCACGTGCCAGCACCGGCACCAGAAAGCCCACTCCCACCTTTCCTTCCACCAGCACCGCACCGTCCTCCTCCTCTCCCTTTGCACGCGCCTGACCTTCCTGTTCTTTCTTCTCTTCCTCTTTCTTCTCCTTCTCCTCCTTCTCCTTCTCCTTCCCCTTCTCCTCCCCCTTCTCCTCCTTCTCCCCCTTCTCCTCCTTCTCCCCCTTCTCCCCCTTCTCCCCCTCCTTCTCCCCCTTCTCCTTCTCGTGCACTTCCACCCCATCCTCCGTGTGGTCATGTTCGTGATCGTGCGAAAGATGCTTGTCCTTCAGCCGAATGTACAATGCCGCTTCGTCGTCATCCTCCGTCCCAATCACCTGCCCCAACCGCCGCACCGCCACGCGCTTCCACTCCTTGCACAGAAACTGCGTCCCGGCCCCCGTTCCACTCAACGTCTCCCCTTTGTCCTCTTCCTCCCCATGCCCGTCACTCCCATCCTCTTCGTCAAACCCGGCCGCCTCCGTTTCAAGGACCGCCCTCGCCCCGGCAGAGCCCTCCGCGAATCCCTGTACTTGCACCCCACACTCTCCTGTATGCTTCCCACGGTTGGTACTCACAAACATGTGGCCCTCGTTACGCAGTTTCCGCTCCACATTCACCAGACGCCCCACCAGCACCTGACCAGGAGCCACGTAGACAACTCGCTTTGCCTTTCCCAGCGCATATCTCAGCCCCACCGTACGCACCGCCTCCACCTGTTTTGCCTCGGACATCCCACTCTCTGCCAGCGCTCCGTCCTCCTGCCATACCCTTTCCGTGTCAGCCACCTGCGATTTGCAACATGCCTTTCTCCCGCCTCCAAAACCCCGGCCACCTCTCTTCTCCACCCGTTTCCATGCAAACACTCGCCCCGCACACATTTCCTCCCCCTCCCCAGCCCGCCTTGCCTCTCCAGATCCCTTGTCTTCAACCTACCCATGAATCCTTTGCCGATTCCAGCTTCACAAGCGCCACGTGCTCCCACTGCTGAATCTCCTTCACCAGCTCCGCCTTCAGTTCCACGTAAAAAAGAATTGTGTTCACCTCTGGATGCCAACGGTGCACAGAGGACACTAGCCTCCGCGTGCTATCCATCATCCTCGTCGATACCGCCGTCACAACCGTAAACGGTTGCGACGCCACGCTCGCGCCGTTCCCGCTTCCTCCGCTGCTTTCCACTTCGCTCACCGTCACCGCACGCTGGAAAATCAGCAACGACATGGAGCCCAGCGTAAACACCACCAACACTCCTGCCACAAGCAACCCTTTCTGCATCGTTCGCCTTCGATTTGTCTGCTTCCACCCTCGCTCCACCACCAAAACCCTTTCGTCGCCATGTTTGTGCGCCACATCAAGCAATGTACGTCCCGCCCCCGTTTCCTTTCCTTCCATCCCATGCCCGTGTGTTCTCCTTTCCGCTCTCTCCCTTCCCCCTTCCCAACCCTCGCCTCCCCTTCCTTCCCGCCCAATTGCACTCTCCTTGTCCTCCGCCTACTCACCCTCCCGTTCCGCCGCCCTTGCCCGTCCCCCAACCCCAGTCCCAAAGGCCTCATCTCGTGCTGCCCACTCCCTCGCTGTCCACGCTGGCCGCTCCAAACACGCTTCAGGCCGCGTTCAGATTGTCCTCGCCGGACGAAATGCACAGCACACCCCGGCCTCCGGCCCGGCCCCAGCCCTCCTCCACGCCTCCACTACCACTCTTTCCCTCTCCGACTCTTCACACCCATCCCACCATCCGCCTCTCGGGCTCCAGTGGTGTCTCTTTCATGCACATGCCTCCCCCAACCGCGACGCAGTCAGCGCAGACAACCCCAGCTACCTCGACATCACCAGCGCCACACGCATGTTCCACCTCATCCGCGACTACTTCCGCCGCAACAACTCCCCTCGACTTGCACACTTTCACCATCAGATCCGCCTCAGCTCAGAGCCCCAAGATTTTGTCAACATCCAAGCAAACCTCAGGCGCTACCACCGAGCCTTTATCAGCACCACCCACGAGACTGCCACTCTCATCGCCAAGGCTGCCCTGCGCACAAACAATCTCGACGCTGCCGTGCCTATCTTTGCAAACCCGGCCCGTCATGGCCTCCACCCGTCCCTTGGCGCCTACGCTGCTCTCCTCCCGCATGTTTCATCCAAACAGGCTTCCCAGCTCCACGCTGGTATCCTTGCCGCTGGTCTCACCCCAAACACACACATTGTCACCCTCCTACTCGCTGCAAACCGCAACAACGCCCAAGCCGCCGAGCTGCTTTGGGACCAATTTTCGCACACCATTTCCTCAAACCTCACTGCTCTCCACGTCCTCCTTGATGCCATGAACGTCAAGGACGACGCCCCTGCCGACGCACACATCGATGCTGCCGACAGCGACAGCCAAGATGACGATGACGACGACAAAGACGACCTTGCGCTTGTTTCGGATGACCAAGATGACGACTCTGACTCTGACTCCGACTCCGACAACGACGACGACGACACTGATGATGGTGCTGAAAACGACCACACTTCCCAAACCATTCCCATCCGTTCCAAGCAGGAGTACGCCGAACTGGGACTCAAGATCTTTGCCCAATCTGGCCTCAGCCCCAACGCCACCACCCAGCAACTCCTGGACGTTCTTCGTGCTACTGCACCATCGTCTCATTAAACTCGTGCCTAAGAAACCCACAGATCAACATCGCCACTCGCTCCGGCACGCCCGTCTCGGTCAAATCCTTTGCGTCCGCTGCAACCACTCGCGCCAGCTGGTACCCAAAGCACCGCAGCACATGATGTGCCAGTACCACGTTGACCCCAGGTATTTCAGACAAGAACCCTACTGCTGGATGCAGTGCCCGTGATGGCATGCGCACCTCCTCCTCGCGACCCTCTTGCTCCTCCAGCCGCCTCTCCAGCAAACTGTGCACAATGAACCCCGTATGTTCCGTCGAGTCCGAGTATGCCATGGCACTCACTTCCTTCACGTCGATTGCCACCTCGGCAAACAGCTTCTGCACCCTTTTCGTGGGCAGCAATTGGATGTCCTTGTTTCGCAGGTCCTCCGCCAGACTCCACGACATCGACGACGCCTTTGCGTCTCGAAGCTGCTCAAACACCACGTGAAGGTGCTTGAAGCTCTGCATCAGCTGCCGCAGCTCCTTGGACACATTCTTCGCTTGATCAAACCGACGAACAAGCACCGCCGTCTCGTGGTCCAGAATGACGCTCGCGTCCTCCTCCCGCAGATCATGGCTCACCAGGCACCTCACTCCATATTGCGTCCTCAGGATGTGTGCCATCTCCGAGTACCGTGGGTTCACAATTGCCGTTTTCCCGCCCACATCCACGGATGCTTCCCATTCTTCCTCCTCATCATCATCGTCATTCTCATCCTCTTCTTCTTCCTCCTCCTCCTCACCTTCATCCCACTGCACCACGCTGTCGCCATGCTCCCTCATCAGCCTAGCCGCATCCGGAATGTGGAAGCGGAACCTCCCTTCCTCTTCTTCCTCATCCTGGGCCCCGTGCAACATCCTGTACATGCTTGGTGTGCCTCCCAAACCACCAAAAGACTCCTCCACCTCGCCTTCGTCCGCAATAAACGCCCTGTCCTGTGTGTTTGGCATGTCCAGGTCCCCGCTCAACCGCGACGAGATTCCGCTTTCCTGCGACACTCCCGCCTCCTCGTCCACAAACTGAAGCAGCCGCTTCCTTCTGTCTCTCAGACGCCGTCTCCTCTCCTCGCCAACCACCTCAATATCCTGTTGACTGGTTTCCACAGCCACACGCTTCACACGCGACTTGGCGTTCGACGGCAGCGAAAACTTGCTCGCGCTCCCCGACGACGACGACGATCCCCCAGAGGATGACCACCGCCCTGAGCCAAACGCCACCACGGGTGTCCTTGTTCTCCCCTGACTTTCAGGCGTTCTGCTCACCTCCATCGACGACTGCGAATCCTCCACCAACGCCGCACGCCTTGCCTTGCTTCTCCTCCCTCCAATCATCACTTCCTCATCCTCATCCTCATCCTCATCCTCATCCTCATCCTCATCCTCATCCTCATCCTCATCCTCATCCTCGCTATTCCCAACCTCTTCAATCTCGTCATCCTCAAAGTCGTCTTCGTCCTGTGCAAACGCCCCTGGTGGCAGCGGGATATCCGAACACGCCACATCTTCCTGTGCCCCTTCCACATCCATCCCATCCCCGTCCCCCTCCCTCTCGCGCTCCCTTTCTCCATCAGCTTCACCGTCAACATCCCCCATGTCGTCAAACGCATCCAGCAAGGCTGCCTCCATCCCACTCCCGACGGATGACACCCGCCCCTCCTGCTTTCCATGACCCCCTGTCACTTTGCGCTGTTCTTCCTCCACCATCCCCAGCCACAAGTCCACTTTTTTCCACAGTTTCGATCGCCCCGCTCGCCCACGCTTCAACGGCGAACCCGTGCGCAGCTCACGATCTATCTCTCGCCGCAGCTGCCGAGTCCATCGCCCCATGTTCCACTCGTCCACCTCGTACTCAAGCATCTGTGACGCCATCCCCAACGTGTCTGACCGCACGCGCGAACGTCCGATCCGCTGCCCGGGCACAAACAGCTCCGTTGTGCTCACCCTGTTCAGCCTCCTTGTTGTGCTCTCCCGTCCTGCCTGCAACATCACCAACTTCACATACTCCAACCGAGCCCGATTTCGTCTCACCTCCGCCTCTTTCCGCAGCGTTCGCTTGCTTGGTGTCTTTTGTGCACGTTCCTTGCGCTTCCTCTCCTTCTCCTTCTTCTTCAGCTCACGTGCACTCACAAACTCGCCAATCTCCATCACTTGTTTGCGCAGCACCGGCTTCACGTGCGCCGGAATCATCCTGTTTGTCCCCGCAAACAACGGGATCTGCTTCCGCTCCAGAGCACGCCGCAGACTCACGTGCAGCCCTTTCTGCAGATCCGCTGTCCTGCTGCTTCTTCCCTCTTCCAATCCGCTCGTCACAAGCTCCACAATACGCCCCTTCCGTGCACGTCCCGTGCGCCCCATCCGCTGCACCGTGCGTGTGACCGACGACATGGCATCGTAGCACACAATCAGATCCACCTCTCCCACGTCCAGGCCTTCCTCTCCGATGCACGTCGCCACAAGCGTATTCAGTAGGCCCGACCGAAAGTCTTCTATCACCTGTAGTTGCATCTGTCCCGTAACCCGCCCGACCGCCTGCTTCCGACCCGCCCCTTTGCCCACAAACGGGCTAGACTTGACCAAAGGTCCCATGCGCGATAGATGTGTGTGCAGCATCTCTACCGTTGGCCGCCGCTCAGCAAACACAATGACACGCGTCTCCTGGTGCTCCTCAAAGTGCTTGCCGATCACACGCATCAGCTCCGCCACCTTGGGATGCTCCTCACCTCGTGCTACCGCATCCTTCAGCAACACCAGCAGCGCACGCATCGATGTGTCTTGTGCCAACGCACGCCGTGCATTCGACAGCCGGTCGCCCTCAAACAGCGCCTCTAAAATTGAAAGCGCAAGCGAGTTGGACTGTGCCGTCAACGCCTGACGTGCACGTGCCAGTTCCCTCGCCAAGCTCAGCAAGCTCGAAATCATAAACTTGCTTGACGGATCCCTCTGGCCCGACGAGACCTGCGCGTTCAGCATTCTGATCGCCTTGACCACCGTCAGCACACTCACGTACTCTGCGTTGTTGTACGCAAGCACCCTGTGCCGAAACAGCTGCTGCACAATTGGATTTAGACACGCAACCAGCAGCCGCGTCGCCTCGTTCATCAACCCGTTTGGCTGAACCGTCACACGCTCGATCTTGCGCGTGTACGTGTACTGCTGGATGTCGATGTCCGTTTCTGCCTTGACCTCGACGTGCGACACGAGCAGATTCTTCACTATCTGCGTCGTCACCTGCAAGTTGTCTCCCGGCGTCGCCGTCAGCGCCACAATTCGAAACTGCCGTGTGTATGCCGAAATCTCGCGTACCAGTGTACAGTACGGATGATTGCGCCGCGCTTTGTGAGCCTCGTCCAACACCACGCATACAATCTGGTCTGCAGGGCACACCCCTTCGTGGATGTCGTTCACCAGCGTTTGCGGCGTCATAAAGAACACTCTGTGCTTCTTCCACTTGGCTTTACCCCCACACACAGGTGTCAGTCGTTTGTTGCCTCGTGCCATCTCGTTCTCTCCTCCCATCTCCCACATGTGCTCACGTACCCGGCCGTTGTTGCCTTTGGTCCCCCGTCAGCTCGCACATCATCTGCTGCGGGATGCCCATCACGTTGTGGCACGACTCCAGCTGCTGCGTCACCAGTGTTCGTGTCGGCGCCACAAACACCACCTTGCCTGTGGGGTACCACCTGTAAAAGTTGTACATCACCACCGCTCCCACAAATGTCTTGCCCAGGCCCGTCGGCAGACAGATCAGCGAATTTTGCATCAACGAGCTGCGCACACAGCTCAGCTGGTATGTACGCAGAGGCTTGTTGATCGGATAGACCCACTCCTGTGCTGCCTGCAGGTCCAGTTCCGGCGGTGAGCGTCCGCTCGCCACCATCCCCTTGGCTTCGGGTCTCCACAGCTTTGGCTCGCTGACACCCGTGCTAAACCCACTGCTGTGGCTAGTGCGTGCCAGCCCAGACTCGTCTAGGTACTTGAACGCTTCCGGCAGCGCCGCCGCTGATTCTTGGCGCGAGTTCCCGAGATCAGTGTCTTCCTCGCTTCTTTCTTCCTCCCCGCCCGCTCCTGCTTCAAACGCATCCATCGCCTGCGCAAGCGCTTCTTCCAGCTCCAGATCACACACCAGCTCCACGCCTCCTCCCATTCTCTCCGCCTTCTCTTTGCCCTTCTCCCTCCTGTCAGCCGTGTCCTCCACCTCCATTCCCTTGGACACTTCTTCCCGCTGCTCCACCTGCTCCACCGCCGCTAGCAATTCCGCTTCGTCCACGTCGTCCAACCAGTCCATTTCACCAAACTCGGCGGCTCTCCCACTGTCACTGCCAGTGCTGCTGCCACTACTGCTGCTGCTACAACTTGAGTCCATCCACCCTTCGTGGCCCCACAAGCGCAGCCCTCCACCGTCCCCACCACACACAACGATGGATCCAATTTTCCGTTCTTCATTTCTCGTCAGCACTTCGCTTCCCGATTACTCGGCGGCGGTGGCCTCAAAGTCCTCCACCAGCTCCGGGATGTCGTCGTCGTCGTCACCCTCGTCGCCCAGGTCCAGATCCTCCGCACCCTTGGCCGAGCCGGCCAGCAGCTCCTGCAGCACGCCAAAGTTGGCCTGTCCCATCTGCTGGATCACACCCGGCAGCAAAGCCTTAATCGACGACATGGTGTGCTTGCCCGACACCACCAGCGTGTTGTTGTTCGTCGCAATGGCCACTGTGTATGTTTGACGTGTCGTGTGTAGTGTGCAATGTGCAGTGTGCCCTTGTTCTGTCAGCGTCCACTTCCTCCACTCCCTGCCCAGTCCTCTCACTCTCTCCCCCGGGCCACGAATTAAATTTTTGCATGCAGTACTCTCTGCTACCTCGCCTTGCCCTCGCATACGCCCTTCCACACCGTCCTTTGCCATGCACGACGCTTCCTCGTAAACATGCACACCTCCTCCCGGCAGTGTTTGTCTCTCCCCATGCCCTTGGTCGTTGCTGCCTGCCATCTCCTGGTCCGCTTCCACGATCCCCAAACCAGAATGGCGCCACCTCGACAACTTCCCGCACCTCCCACCCCTTCCACACACATCCCCTGTCGGACACTCCTCGCGCACACGTCCACCTCTCTGCTACAAACTCACCCTGCGGGTTCACAAAGTGCATCACATCGCCTCCGTCCAGGAAGAAGTTGGCCTCGTCGCAGCCCTGAATCGGCTGCAGCTGAGCCTTCTTCATGGCCGCGGACAGTCCCTTCTCGTTCGAGCTTGCGCCCTTGCGCTGCACCAGCTTCTTGCGGCGCATCGTACCCTTGCCTCCAGTTCGCACCTTGGCTTGCAGCTTGGCCAGCTTCTCAGCGTTCCTGCAAAGAACACAGCCCCACATCCAGTGCATTCGCGCGTCAGCCATTTTTGCCCCTCTCACTCAACACCCACAAGACCACGCAGTCCATACGCCACTCCTCCCGTCACGCATGCACCCGTCATGCACTCCTTGGCTGCGGTCCACTCTTTCTTCCCTCCATCCTCGACCTCTACGCTCCGCCTACATTCTATCGGTTTTTCTCGTGGCGAGGCTCGCGCTCCGCTCAGCTCCCCACCCACGCACCCCCAACCCAAACCTGCAACCCACACACACACACCCACACACAAGACGACCGTCGCCCATGTCCTCCACCACTTCCTCCTCCTCGGGCTCGGCCTCCAAGTCCACCCTCGTTCAGATCACACACACCAAGATCAAAAAGTACCACAGGCAGATCACACACATCAACCCGCTCTCAGACATCTCCTTTGACTACCCCGTCAGTCCCGACGACATGGACTGGGCAGAACACTACCCACAGTATGCAGACTCTGAAACCCCGGGCAAAACCACACAAGACGTCGTCTTTGCCGACGTCGGCTGCGGCTACGGCGGCCTCCTCGTCAACCTCGCCAAGCACTACCCCGACAAGCTCGCCGTCGGCATGGAGATCCGCGATCGTGTTTGTCAATACGTACACCAACGCATCGCCGATCTCCGCTCCGCCCACGAAGGCCAAGGCGGCGGAGGAGACGACGGTCAGCACGACCCCTACCAGAACGCTTCCATCATCCGCATCAACGCCATGAAGTTCCTCCCAAACTTTTTCAAGCAAGGCCAGCTTGAGAAGCTGTTTTTCCTCTTTCCCGACGTACGTCTCCTTCTCTACCCTCGCGCCCGTCATGCGTCCAACTGCCGTCCCCCGCAAACACACGCCCTGTCCCCTGCCCACACCCATTCCCGCACCCTGAAGTTCACATGCTCACCCCGCTCCCCCCTTCCCTTCCCCCCCCATACGTTCTCCTCCGCCCCCTTTCTCCCCTATCCCGCGCAGCCCCACTTCAAGCAGGCCAACCATCGCCGCCGCATCGTCACCACCTCCCTCCTCGCCGAATACGCCTATCTCATCAAGGTCGGCGGTATCCTCTACACAGTCACCGACGTCGAAGACCTCCACCTGTGGATGAAGGAGCACCTGCAAGCACACCCGCTCTTTGAGCTCCTCCAAGACGACGAACTCGAGGACGACCTCGCCGCACAGCTCATCCTCAACAGCAGCGAGGAGGCTGGCAAGGTCGACAAGAGTGGCGGCAGCAAGTACCGCGCCATCTTTCGACGCATCGAGTTTGATCCCTCTGCACACGGCATCTTCAAGGACACCATGTGCGACGAGTTTGTCAAGGGTCCCAACGCCGACGCAGAAACAGAGTGAATTGCGCACTGCAACCGCAATCATTTCCCATCCCCATCCATTCTTCTCTTTCATTCACTCTGCTTTGCGCTTGCCCTTCTTGGCTCCCGCCTTCCTCTTGCCCTCCTCTGCCTCTACCCTCGCCTTGGCCCTGGCTTTGCTTTCTTCGTTCAGTCGCACCAGCCGCGCCTGAGCCTCTTCCTTCAGCTCGTCCAGTTTGAAGAAGCGAATCAGCGAGCGCCGGTCCATGTTCACCTGTTTCACCTTGCCCTCATCATCCACAGGTGGGTATCGCCCCAATTCCTTCCCGTTCTCCAGAAGCAACACCGTCGGCAGCTGCTTCGAGTACCCACTCGTATCAATGTCGTACCGCTGCGCAATCCCGGCGTACCTGCCCACGTCCACCTTGTGGAAGGTCAGAAACGTGCTGCCGTACTCCACGCTCAGGTCCGCAAACACCGGCGCGAAATGCACACACGGCGGCGACCATGTCGCCATCAGCTCCACCACGTTGTACACGTTGTTCTCGCGCAAAAGACTCGGAAACGTGCTTTCGTTGTGGCTCCTGATGTCCTGCGGCCCCTCAAACACAGGCGGAACCAGCGACACAAACGCAAGCGCACACGCGCACGCGTAGTATGCCATGAACAGCAGGTCTACCTGCGACAGAAGCACCAACAACGCAACCTTGCCAAACAGATACAGCGTGTCCAGGTACTTATCCATGCTGTTTGCGCTAAACGTACGTGCAAACAGCAGCAGACCCAAACTCGTCAGGATCTGCCCCTCCACCGTGCTTCCAAAGTTGCCCTTGCCCAGCCCCTCCTGCGGCAGATACCCTCGCCACCCCGCGTAGCCCACCGTCAATCCCATATTGATGGCGTGGTACATGCATACAAACCGCTTCAGCGGCACAATGTCCCGTTTCCACTGTGGCCAACGCATCCTGGTTTCCCTGCCTTGCCCAACGCAAAAAAAACCAGGCATCCACACCACTGCACCCACCATGGATTCTGCCGACCTTTTCAACGTCTTTGACGAGGACGACGACACACCCGGTGTTGCCTCCTCCTCCTCCTCTGCTTCCTCCTCCTCCGCTTCCTCCTCCTCCAAGGCTGCTTCCCAGGCCGCCATTGTGCGCGAGACCATGGATTACGACTCGGGCGTCTCAAAGGCCACTGCAGAGGAGCTGGCACACTCCATGGCCCAGAGCAAGCGCCCGGCCAAACGGAAGGTCGCTCCGGCCAACGACAAAGACCACAACAACGACTCATTGGAAACAGACGCCCAGGATTCCAAGCGTCAGCGCACTGATGCACACCAGGATGACTCGTACGTGTGCCCTCCCTGCCCATTCACCCTCCCTGCCTTCTCACACGACAAAATCCGCCACGACACATGCAGCGACCCCTCCGCTGCTGCCGCTTCCTCTGCTGCAAAGATTTCCATCGACGCCAAGCAACAGCTCACCATGGAAGACCTCAACCCTGACGACGAAACCATTTTCAAGCGCGAGGCCATGCACGAGGTCTGCCTCCCGTCAGATGACTTTCCAGTTGCAGAACACACACGCAACCCCGTCGACCCTGTCGACCCCGCACGCACATATCCCTTCAAACTCGATCCTTTCCAACGCATTGCCGGTATGTCTATTTCTCCTCCGCCCTCTGTCATCTTTGCCCTTCCCTGTCCTCCCACGAGCCTCTCCCGTGTCCCCAGTGCACTCGCTTTCCGCTTGGCGACCATTCCACGCTTCCCACAACCCTTTCCCCCCCTCCTCCTCCCCCCTCTACAAGCACCACCCTCCTCTAACCCCGCATAACCCCGTTAATCCGTTCTCCCCCACCCCTCTCGTCCCCTTTCTCGTGGCCACTCCCAGTCGCCTGCATCGAACAAAACGAGTCCGTCCTCGTCTCTGCACACACCTCCGCCGGAAAGACCGTTGTGGCAGAGTATGCCATCGCAAAGTCACTCAAAAACAACCAGCGTGTCATCTACACCTCCCCTATCAAAGCTCTCAGCAACCAAAAGTTCCGCGAACTTACCGAAGAGTTTACCGACGTCGGCCTCATGACTGGCGACGTCACCATCAACCCAAACTCTTCCTGCCTCGTCATGACCACTGAGATTCTGCGCTCCATGCTCTACCGCGGCTCAGAGATTATGCGCGAAGTCTCCTGGGTCATTTTCGACGAGATTCACTACATGCGCGACAAAGAGCGCGGCGTCGTCTGGGAGGAAACCATCATCCTTCTCGACCCCGCCGTCCGCTTTGTGTTTCTCTCCGCCACCATCCCCAACGCACGCGAGTTTGCTGGCTGGATCGCACAGACCCACCAGGAGCCCTGCCACGTCGTCTACACCGAGTTCCGTCCAACCCCGCTCATGCACTACATCTTCCCCTCGGGTGCAGACGGTCTCTTTCTCGTCGTCGACGAAAAGAGCAACTTCCTCGAGGACAACTTCCACAAGGCCCTCTCACACCTCTCCAACGAAGAGCAGAAAGATCAAAAATCCAACCGTCGCCAGAAGCGCCAGAGCGCCGCCAAGGACTGCTACAGCATCGTGCGCATGATCATGCAGCGCAATTACGATCCCGTCATCGTCTTTAGCTTCTCCAAGCGCGATTGCGAAACCCTCGCCGTCCAGATGGCAAAACTCGACCTTACCACCGACGATGAGAAGGAACTCATCGACGATATCTTTGGCAAGGCCATGGATTCCCTCAGCGAGCAGGACAGGCATCTTCCCCAGATCGACAACATCCTCCCCCTGCTCAAGCGCGGCATTGGCATCCATCACGGCGGCCTTTTGCCAATCCTCAAGGAAGTCATCGAGCTTCTCTTCCAAGAACAACTCCTCAAGGTTCTTTTTGCCACAGAGACCTTTTCCATCGGTCTCAACATGCCTGCAAAGACCGTCGTCTTTACAAATGTCCGCAAGTTTGACGGCTCCTCCTTCCGCTGGATCACAGGTGGCGAGTACATCCAGATGAGTGGTCGTGCAGGCCGTCGTGGTCTCGACGATCGCGGCATTGTCATTCTCATGGTCGATGAAAAGATGGAGCCTGCCGTAGCCAAGGGCATGCTCAAGGGGCACGCCGATCCCCTCAACAGCTCTTTCCATCTCTCCTACAACATGCTCCTGAACATGATTCGCCGCTCTTCGCAGGACGCCAGCCCAGAAACCATGCTGCAAAAGTGTTTCCTCCAGTTCCAGAACAACCGTGCCCTCCCTGCTCTCCTCGAAAAGAAGGACCGCCTCCAGGAAGAACACGACGCCATCGTCGTCCCGTCCCAGGATCTCATCCACAAGTACTACGAAATCGATAGCACCCTCAAGAAGCTCCATGAAGGCGTTCGCTCCTTTGCCATGGACGTCACAAACGTCCTCCGCTATCTCCAGCCCGGACGCCTTGCTCTCGTCTCGGAAAACTGGGGCTGGGGCGTCATCATCAACTTCCAAAGGCGTGACCGACGCAAAAGTTCGCGCGGAAACCTCCCTGCAGACGAGGCCAACAAGGTGGTCGTCGATATCCTGCTCCCGTGCCAAGCTCAAAGTTCCAGCAGCTCCTCCTCCTCCTCTTCTTCCTCCTCCTCCTCCTCCTCCTCCTCCTCCTCAGAGCCTACCCCGCATACATCCGGCACTCCTGAGTACCACGTTGTGCCCATCCTTCTCGACATGCTGGATTCGCTGGCCTCCATCTGCCTGAAACTGCCGCTTGATCTGCGCTCGTCCAAGGCCAAGCAGACACTTGGCAAAACCATGCGTCAAGTCGTGGACAAGCGATTCAAGGGCTCTCCTCCTCGCCTTGATCCCATCGAAGACATGGGCATTACCGACCCCGACCTGAAGCAAGCTCTGGAAATGGTCGAGCGTCTCGAGCAGCAGCTGCACTCCATCACCGAAAACGTCTCGGCCGAAGAGCTGGAGGCCCAGTTGCCACAGTATCAACGCAAAATGGCCCTGGCGGCAGAGATCAAGGCCATCAAAAAGCGCACCCGCAACTCGGAGAGCGCCGAGCTCACCGACAACCTGCGCAACATGAAGAACGTCCTCATCTCACTTGGCTACCTTTCCCACGAGGGCGTCATCACACAGCGCGGCCGAGTCGCTGCAGAGATCAACACAGCCGACGAGCTCCTCCTCACCGAACTCATCTTCCGCAACGCCTTCCAGGAGCTCAGCGTGCCCCAATGCGTCGCCATGCTCAGTTGCCTCATGCAACCGGAAAAGTCGGAAAAGAGTGTTTCCCTGAAGGAGGAGCTTGCTGGTCCACTGCGCATCCTTCAAGAGGCCGCGCGCCACATCGCTCAGGTTAGCTCTGAAAAGAAGATTGCCGTCGACGTCGAAGAGTACGTGGAGAGCTTCCGCCCCACCCTCATGGATGTCGTCATGTCCTGGTGCAACGGCGTCAAGTTTGTGGACATCTGCAAGATGACGGACATTTTTGAAGGCTCCATCATTCGCGTGCTTCGCCGCCTCGAAGAATTGCTGCGCCAGTGCTGCCAGGCATCCAAAGCCATGGGCAACACGGACTTGGAGAACAAGTTTGCCCAAGGCATTACCCTCATCAAGCGAGACATTGTCTTTATGGCGAGTCTGTACCTTGCGTGAGGACGGCGCGCACCAGTCCTCGCCACGCGTCATGCTTTGCCTCCGCTTCAACCTCGCAATCCTCTGTACATGTGTGTGTGTTGTCGTGGTTGTCGTCTGCCACACGGCTCTGTGGACACGCTCGATGATCCTGCGAATGAAGAATGGCGTCCAGCGTGTCCGCCACCACGAGCCTCCGTGCTTCTTGCATTCCCTGCACAATCCACGTCTGCAGAGCCTCCAGTGCCTGCTCCAACTCCAACAAACCCATGGGTGCCGTCGCCACAGCCAATAGAAGTAGACGCAGCAAAAGCGCAAATGAGTGTGTGCTGCTCGGATCGTTGGTGCCAAGCGCCGTCGATGCCGTCTGTGCATGGCCGAGCAGCGCCTTTGTACTTGAGTGCTGGTCATCAAACAGCACGTCCAGCCTCTTGTTCACGTGTACCACCGTTTGCAGCAGCTGGATGAGCTCCACCCACCACGCGAGCGCACACGAGTTGCCGGTTTGGCCATGGATGGCCAGAACGTGCCCAAGACTTGATTCCATGTCCGCGCCGTCAGTTTGGGCTGTGTCGCACATCATCGCTTCCATGAGCACTGTGTTGTACACGTGAGAGCACTGTGCAAACCACCAGGCATCTGCGAGTCTGCGCGAGGCCACATGCCAAGAATTCGCGTCGTCGTGTACCAGTCCCACATACGGTTCCAAGTACATGCGTGTGTTGCTTCCCGTCTCTTTACAGGTCGCGTTGACCACACTCGCGTACATGCGAGCGACCAGCTGCATGCGCAGGTCGCCGTGTGTGGCAACAACAAGATCCCGGATCGTATACTGCATGACATGGTGCAGCACCATGTCGGCTTCCATGCACTGTTCCACCAACTCGACAAACTCGTTCACTGCCTTGCTTGTGCTCAGGTTGACGCCCACGTGTTGATAGACGTGCAGAAGCAGCAGGTGCGAATCACTCACCAGCGACTGGACCACATGAACCACTCTGTCCTCCAGCAACCATGTACGATGTTCCCACAATAGACATTCCACCTTTTTCCGCCTCGTTTCACTCTTCCACGGCCTGCACACCGCCGCCGCGACCGCGTCAAGGAAGAGCTCTCCAGCATCGCCTCCGCAGTCCAGAACCGCGCAAAGCAGAGTGGACATGCAGCCTTCCTCCTTCACCATCTCTTCCTCCTGTTCCAAAGCACCCATGTGCGCCATAGGCGCAATCAGATCCCCGTACTGGGCCAGGTGCAATCCGGGGACGGTTCTGATCAGTTTGGCCGCACTCTCTGCACATAGCCGTCGCAGCTGATCGTCCCACGCAGCCCCCAACCCCAGTGCTTCCAGTGCATTCAACGTTTCCATTGTTTCCTTTGCCTCCTCGGCCCAGTTTCCTTCGCTGTAGCGCTGCACAAGCTCACACAGCTTTGCGAGGCAAACCTCGGCTGCCTTTTGCCTGCCCTTGTTCCCAGAGGACGTTTTGGCTGAGGAGGAAGCAGCAGTGGATGACGAAGATGAAGAAGCATCCTCACTCTGTTTCTCCTTGTCTGCGGCGACCTCGGCCAACGGCTGAAGCAGATGAACAAACAACTGCAGCAGCACGCCGCCCGTATTTGAAGCCACAATCCAATCCACGTCCAGAAGACGTGTTGCCAGGTTAAAATCCCCCCTGTGTTTCTTGATGCTTTGTCGGCTGTCCATTGCGCTGACCTTGTCCAGCGTTTGCGCCATGCTTGTCTCTGTGTCGGCCAATTCCCGAGATTCCCCACGGATGGCAGCCGCCCACCCGTTGCTCTGCAGCAGATGGCCATCCACAAGCTTGCTTTGTCTGTTCTTGCTGTCCATGCATGATAGCGTGTGCTCCACCAAGCTTGCCAGGCCAGGCGACATGCCCCCTCGCGTGTCGATGGTCTCTTTCTTGCTACGCTTCCTCTTGCTCTTGCCCCTGCCCTTCTGCCGTAGCCACACCTCGACACGCGACCCAACTGCGACTTCTCCCAATTGTGCATCGTCCAACCTATGTCGCTCCTCCCTTTGCAATTGCCGCGACAGATGCATGTTGAACTGCGCGTCCCTGCGCTCGCGAACCCATCCAAAAACCAACCACAACCACCGTGAGTTGCATCCATACAGCCTATCCACCCACGAATTATCTGTATTGGAACCGTCCTTGCGTCGGCGCCGCGTGGATCCCGCCATGTTCCCCTCAGAACAGTGCACCCTGGGCGGCCGTTTCTTGCCGTTTGCCATGATCACCGCACCAACCTGCACACACACGCACACACATGCCCACTGGCCAATACGTGCACAAACTAACCTCGCACATGCATCCAGATGTCCGTCACGTTTGATGAATACGGAAACCCCTACATTCTGGTGCGCGAGCAGGGCAAGAAGAGCCGCGTGAAGGGCACTGAGGCCATCAAGGTACGCGCGTTTTTCCATGCACACGCACCGCAGCCCGTTCCCAGGACCAGCCATGTGACTAACTCGTGTATCCTCGCACGCCTCCCTGTATCTTCTGTGTACTTGGCCTCCTCTGCACAGGCCAACATCCTCGCTTCCCGCTCTGTGGCCGATATCATCCGCACCTCGCTCGGCCCGCGAGGAATGGACAAGATCCTGGTCTCGCCCGATGGAGACGTCACCATCACAAACGACGGCGCAACCATCATGGAAAACATGGATGTGCAGCACGAGATTGCCAAACTCATCATGGAACTGTCCCAGTCGCAGGACAACGAGATCGGCGACGGAACCACAGGCGTCGTTGTTCTCGCAGGCGCCCTGCTTGAGCAAGCTGAGGCTCTCATTGACAAGGGCATCCACCCGTCCCGCATTGCCGCTGGCTTTGAAGCTGCCGCAGATGTGGCCGTTGCACACCTTGAGGTGCGTTGCTACACCACTTTGGCGCCAAAACTGCGCGCGCGCGGAATTGCCCTCTTCCCTTCCTGCCTTCTCTCGCCCCTCACACCGCCTCCACCGTCCTCACACGCCTCCTGCCCCACAGAGCATCGCCGACGAAATCCAGTTCTCTGAGGACAACCTCGACGCACTGACCCAAACTGCCAAGACCACCCTTAGCAGCAAGATGTGAGTTGAGCGCATGCGTGCTCCCCTGAACATTCGCGCTCCCACCTTCTCCAAACACAGCCGAACGCCCCTCTCCCAAACGCTTTGTCCTCGTCTGTGCTTCTTCAATCCTCCGCCTCCCTATCGTCCATGTATGACCGTACGCTCACCCACTCTCTCTCTCTCTCCCTGTCCGGCTGTTCCCCCACCCCTGCCCCCCTCCTACTTGCTCCAACACGTACACAGTGTCACCAAGTGCCTCGACCAGTTTGCAGATATTGCCGTCAATGCCGTGCTGCATGTTGCCGACCTTGAGCGCAAGGACGTCAACTTTGACCTCATCAAGGTCGACGGCAAGGTGGGCGGTGAGATGTCCGACACCCAGATTGTGGAGGGCATCGTGCTGGACAAGGAGTTTAGCCACCCGCAGATGCCCAAAGAGCTCACCGACGTCAAGCTCTGCATCCTCACCTGCCCGTTTGAGCCTCCCAAGCCCAAGACCACACACAAGGTGGACATCGACAGCGTCGAGAAGTACGAGAAGGCCCAGCAGGCTGAGAAGAACTACTTTGAGGACATGGTTGCCAAGGTCAAGGAATCCGGTGCCACCCTGGCCGTCAGCCAGTGGGGCTTCGACGACGAGGCCAACCATCTCCTGCTCAAGAACGACCTGCCCGCCATCCGCTGGGTCGGCGGCGTCGAGCTCGAGCTGCTCGCCATCGCCACCGGTGGACGCATCATCCCGCGCTTCTCTGAGATCGAGGAGAAGAAGCTGGGCGTGGCTGGCTCCGTCAAAGAGATCTCTCTCGGCACAACCAAGGACCGCATCCTCCTCATCGAGGGCTGTGAGGGCACCAAGACCGTCACTGTGCTCGTCCGTGGTGGCAACAAGATGATTGTGGACGAGGCCAAGCGCTCGCTCCACGACGCCATGTGCATGGTGCGCAACCTCGTCGTCGACAACCGCGTCGTCTACGGCGGCGGCGCAGATATGATCTCCTGCTCTCTCGCTGTGGAGAAGCACGCTGCCAAGATCTCAAGCATCGAGCAGTACTCCATGCGCGCATTTGCACAGGCCCTCGAGGCCATTCCCATCGCTCTGGCTGAAAACTCGGGTCTCCCGCCCATCGACACGCTCGCCGAGCTCAAGGCTGCCCAGGTCAACGACAACAACCCGCGCCTCGGCGTCGATTGCATGGACCGTGGCACCAACGACATGAAGGATCAGGGCGTCTTTGACGTCCTCAAGGCCAAGCAGCAGCAGTTGCTCCTTGCCGCCCAGGCCGTCAAGATGGTTCTGAAAATCGACGACGTCATCCAGGCCGGTCAGTATGAGTAAAAAGCGGTCGCCCACCCAATGGAAACCTCTGTCATTGTCACCTTTCCTCTTCCCAACCCTGTCCCTCCTCTTGTTCTGTTGCAAACGCCTCTCTGGCCATTGCCACCATCGCCGCAATCTCCTCCGCCTGCTCGGCCGCCGCTCTTGATTCTTCCTCTGCAAACATGGCTTCTGCAGCCAACAGTAGCTTCTCCACTTCTTCTTGTCGCTCGCGCGATTCTCCATCTTCTACGAGCGAATGTGGCAACGGATGTTCGCGGAACGGAAACCGCTTGCAATCCGGATCGTGGCATCGCTGTGAAAACACACCACTGGCTACATCGACCACAAACATGATGTGGTTGCCTCGGTGCTCTCTGCCTATCCTTTCACAGTACCGATTCTGCCGGATGTTGTACAGGATTCGCCCGTTGCCAAACACTGTCCAATTGTGCACCACCCCTCCACGTACTCCCCCCCATGCACTCGCCACCTCGGCTACAAACTCGTGCACGCTGTTGTACCTTGCCTCCAAATCTGCACGGTTGCCATCGGTGTCCTCCATTGCTGCGCTGCTGGCAATCCGACCGCGCCCACCGCTTGCAACAACTTTGCCCGCCTGTGCGCTTGCATACTCCGCTCCACGGATGCGCAGCACCCTCACTTGATCATCAAATTCGGCGTTGCTGGCCAATGAGGCCTTCCACAATTCTTTTGTCGTTCCATACGCTGAGAAGCGGCATGAACTGGCCAGTCGCAGGTGCATCTCTTTTCCGTACTTGCTCGACAGCAGCATACGGAAGTTGCGATTTCGCGAGTAAACGCTTGTGTCCACCATCCACACTCTGCTTCCGTCCTCTTCGTTGACCATGAGCGAGGTGTCCAAGCCTCGCCTACCACACTCGGCCAAGAGCAGCTCAACAAACGCACCCACATGTGCGTTGTTTTGCCACACCACCCCCGGGACGCGCACAACCACGTGCCGTGAGAACTTTCGAACTGTGCTCGAGTCCAGATCAATGATGTGCGAAGCATCCACCGCCACATTGAGCCGTTCTTGCATCAGCTCGCGCAACACACCCAGCAGCACCTGCAGCATCGTCTCCCCATCGCAGTCTGGATTCACCTTCGTTTTGTACTCAATGTCCAGGTACAAATGGCAAGCCTCATCTTCCAGCAGCAACTCGTATGCATGTCGCTTGTGCTGCGGTGTTGCCTCGTACACGGCCCAAAAGTCATCCAGGCTGCTCACCACAAACATACGCTTCCCATCTGCCGATTTGTCGATGCTAAACAGCTTCAACGTGTTGTTGGTGTCTCGCTGAGCCATGGACAAGTATTCCAGCGCCATGCGCTGTGTGGGGAACACCTTGTAGTGCAACCCGCTGAGCTGAGGCCGACGCAGGGCTTTCCTGCGCTCCAGCCACTCTTGATCCCGTCTGCTGGTCACGCGCTGTCGCTTCGTGTCTGGTTCTACACCGATTTTAGTCATGTATGCGTCCAGTGCGGAGGTGTCTGCCGTTGTGGCGGCTGAGTAGAACGCGGTGGTGGGGATCTCTCGTTTCCGCTTGCGCTCCTTTTCCTTCGTTTGGTTTTCACCGACTGCATTCCCCACGTGATCTTGCGTAGTGCTTTGTTTCCGATCGTGCATGATCATGGGACGCAATGCGTCCATGAACTGGCACAAAGCCGAGTCTAGCTTTGGATTCTGGAACACGGTGATCACGCACTCGTTTGCAGCGATGTGCAGCAGGACCCGCATCGGAATCGAGCTCCGCCGGACGTTCTTGATGTCTCCGAGAGACACAATGGGATCACCGTTGACGCAAAGCATGCCAGCGGTCATGTCGACGTGCAACTTGCCTGGAGCGTAGCGTGCAGCACAAATGGCCCCTGCGCGCTCGACGAGGACTCGTTGGACAACGATCGGATCAACACTAGGCAGTGTGTGATTGCTAGATGACGAGATTTTTGAATGCTTTTTGAATTTGTTGGCTCAGTCCGAGTCATCGTCCGCAAGGAAGGACGCACTCCGCGAGCGACCTGTGGTGGTCCCCTCTGCAGCGGCAGAAGTGTTGCCTGCAACACTCTTGTCTTTGCTGGCCAGTTTGATCTCCTGCTCCAGTTCTGTCACCTTTCGCTGCTTCGCTTCCAATTGCTGCTGCAGCGATTCGATCTCCTTTTCCTTGCCTTCCTCCATCTTTGCAGCGTTCGCGGTCACTTTCTCCAGCTCTTCTTTTAGAGCAGAAATCTCCTTTTCCTTGTCTTCCGCAACCTTGCTGGCATCAGTATTCACCTTCTCCAGCTGTTCCTTCAGACTCGCAATCTCTTTCTCCTTGCCCTCAGCAGTCTTGCTTGCATCAGCCTTCGCTGCCTCCAGCTGCTCCTTCAGACTCGCAATCTCCTTCTCCTTGCCCTCAGCAGTCTTGCCTGCATCAGCCTTCGATGCCTCCAGCTGCTCCTTCAGGCTTGCAATCTCCTTCTCCTTGCCCTCAGCAGTCTTGCTTGCATCAGCCTTCGCTGCCTCCAGCTGTTCCTTCAGGCTTGCAATCTCCTTCTCCTTGCCCTCAGCAGTCTTGCCTGCATCAGCCTTCGATGCCTCCAGCTGCTCCTTCAGGCTTGCAATCTCCTTCTCCTTGCCCTCAGCAGTCTTGCTTGCATCAGCCTTCGCTGCCTCCAGCTGCTCCTTCAGGCTCGCAATCTCCTTCTCCTTGCCCTCAGCAGTCTTGCCTGCATCAGCCTTCGATGCCTCCAGCTGCTCCTTCAGGCTTGCAATCTCCTTCTCCTTGCCCTCAGCAGTCTTGCCTGCATCAGCCTTCGCTGCCTCCAGCTGTTCCTTCAGACTCGCAATCTCTTTCTCCTTGCCCTCAGCAGTCTTGCCTGCATCAGCCTTCGCTGCCTCCAGCTGTTCCTTCAGGCTTGCAATCTCTTTCTCCTTGCCCTCAGCAGTCTTCCCTGCATCAGCCTTCGATGCCTCCAGCTGTTCCTTCAGGCTTGCAATCTCCTTCTCCTTGCCCTCAGCAGTCTTGCTTGCATCAGCCTTCGCTGCCTCCAGCTGCTCCTTCAGGCTCGCAATCTCCTTCTCCTTGCCCTCAGCAGTCTTGCTTGCATCAGCCTTCGATGCCTCCAGCTGTTCCTTCAGACTCGCAATCTCCTTCTCCTTGCCCTCAGCTTGCTTGCTGGCATCAGCATTTGCCTTTTCCAGCTGCTGCGACAGGTCTGCGGCTTCCTTCTCCTTTGCTCCGAGCTGTTCTCGCATCTCATCCATGCGCTTCGACAGCTCTCCTTCGCTCGATTCACTCTTCGCCTTGGCATCTTCCAGCGAGGCCAGTGCTTGGTCAAGCTTCTGCTGCAGATCTCCCGCTGCTTGTTTGCTTGCCTCTGCGACCATCTCAGCATCGGCGTTTGCCTTCTCCAGCTGTTCCTTCAGGCTCGCAATCTCCTTCTCCTTGCCCTCAGCAGTCTTGCCTGCATCAGCCTTCGCTGCCTCCAGCTGCTCCTTCAGGCTCGCAATCTCTTTCTCCTTGCCCTCAGCAGTCTTCCCTGCATCAGCCTTCGATGCCTCCAGCTGCTCCTTCAGACTCGCAATCTCCTTCTCCTTGCCCTCAGCAGTCTTGCCTGCATCAGCCTTCGATGCCTCCAGCTGCTCCTTCAGGCTTGCAATCTCTTTCTCCTTGCCCTCAGCAGTCTTGCTCGCATCAGCCTTCGCTGCCTCCAGCTGTTCCTTCAGACTCGCAATCTCTTTCTCCTTGCCCTCAGCAGTCTTGCCTGCATCAGCCTTCGATGCCTCCAGCTGCTCCTTCAGGCTTGCAATCTCTTTCTCCTTGCCCTCAGCAGTCTTGCTTGCATCAGCCTTCGCTGCCTCCAGCTGTTCCTTCAGGCTTGCAATCTCTTTCTCCTTGCCCTCAGCAGTCTTCCCTGCATCAGCCTTCGATGCCTCCAGCTGCTCCTTCAGGCTTGCAATCTCCTTCTCCTTGCCCTCAGCTTGCTTGCTGGCATCAGCATTTGCCTTTTCCAGCTGCTGCGACAGGTCTGCGGCTTCCTTCTCCTTTGCTCCGAGCTGTTCTCGCATCTCATCCATGCGCTTCGACAGCTCTCCTTCGCTCGATTCACTCTTCGCCTTGGCATCTTCCAGCGAGGCCAGTGCTTGGTCAAGCTTCTGCTGCAGATCTCCCGCTGCTTGTTTGCTTGCCTCTGCGACCATCTCAGCATCGGCGTTTGCCTTCTCCAGCTGTTCCTTCAGGCTCGCAATCTCCTTCTCCTTGCCCTCAGCAGTCTTGCCTGCATCAGCCTTCGATGCCTCCAGCTGTTCCTTCAGGCTTGCAATCTCTTTCTCCTTGCCCTCAGCAGTCTTGCTTGCATCAGCCTTCGCTGCCTCCAGCTGCTCCTTCAGACTCGCAATCTCCTTCTCCTTGCCCTCAGCAGTCTTGCCTGCATCAGCCTTCGCTGCCTCCAGCTGCTCCTGCAGACTCGCAATCTCCTTCTCCGCATCCTTGCTGGCTTCTTCGTTCACCTTGTTCGACTCCTGCAGCATCTTCTTCAAACGCTCCACCTCATTCTTTGCTGCATCGATCTCTCCCTGCAGTTCGTTACGCAGCTCGTCTTCATCTTCGCGCTTTTCCATCATGGCGTCACTGATCCTGTTGACCAGCTCCTCCTCCCTCTTCTTTGCAGCACCGCGCGCCTTTTCCAGCTCGCTTTCCAACATACTCCGCTGTGACTTCATGCGTTTGATCTCAGATGCGTAATCCTGCTGCATCTGCCTCTTCTCCTCTTCGTGGCGTTCCTTTGCTGTGCGTAGCTCTTCTTCCAGCTGCTCAAGGCCGCCTTCCTGCTGTACTCCTTCCTCTTGAAGCTGTGCAAAAAGCGCACGCATCTGCTTGTGCTTTCCCTGCAGTTCCGTCATCAGCCGCTCGTGGGTTTCACTCTCTTCGTCCAATTGTTTCTGCAGCTCAAACAACTTGTCCATCTGCTCGTGTGCCTCCGCGCTCTTGGCCGCTGCGCGCTCCCTTTCCACCTCAACTTGGTGCCTCAGCTCACGCTTCTCCTCCTCTGCCTTGGCCAACAGCGCCTTCATCTCGAGTTCCCGCGTTTCGCGCCTGCCAACCTCCTCCTCTGCCTCGTCCAAAGCCCTGCGAAGTTCTCGTTCCTTGCGCGCCGCCGCATCCCTGTCCAGTCGCTCCTTGGCCTGGCTGCTCAGCGACTGACGCACACTCATCAACTCGCTGTCTTTCAGCGACACCTCCGACAGCAGTCGGTTCACCTCTTGCTTCGCCTCCTCAAGTTCTACAGCCGCCCCTTCCAGTCCTTCCAGAGCCTTCACCCTCTCTTCCAACTCGTCGTTCTCCTGGTTCACCGCCACAAACTGGTCCTGCAGTGTTTCCAATTTCTCGCTCGCCGCCACTTTGGCCTTAATCTGCCGCTCCACCTCCTCTTCAGCTTCCTTCTGGCTCTCCTCCGCCCGAGAAGCTCTTTGCCGCTCACGCTCCACTTGGCCCTCAAGCTCTGCCACCTTCACCTCCAGTTCGTGCACGTGGTTGCCCGTCTCCCCTTCCACCTTCTTCAGCAACGCCTCCAGCTCCCGCTTGCTTGCTTCCAGCGACGCTACCATGTCGTGTGCCTCTCTCAGCTGCCGTCCCTGTGCGGCCTCCTTTGCATCTGCCTCCTTCAGGCGGAACTTCAGTTCAGACACCTGCTCCTCCAACCCTACACGCTCCTCCCGCTGTTCTTGGCTTCCTCGCTCAGAATTGAGCCGCAACGACTGCAGCTCGGTCATCACTTCCTGGCGAGACAACACTGCTTCGTCAACACGACCTTCCAGCTTCTTCACCTCTGCCAGAGCCTTTTCCAGCTTTCTCGAGACCTCCTTCACACGCTGCTCTTTTTTGAACGCCTCCTCCTGAGCTTGGTGCAGCTTCGTTTCCAGCTCCGCCTTTTCTGCATTGTGCTGGATCTTGCTTGCACTCGTCTCGCCACGCACACTCGACACTTGCTCCCTTGTCTTGTTGAGCCTTTCGCGCAGATCATCGATTTTCTTGCTTGCGTTCTCGTCCACCATTTTCAGCTCACCCTTCAGGTCGTTGATCTTGCGAGCCTGTGCCTCGATGCGCTTGTCCCGCGCCTTGATTGCCTGCTCATGGTCCAAGCCCATTTGCGCCTGCACCTTCTTCTCCTCCTCCAGGCGAACCCTCAGCTTGCTGATTTCCCGCTGCGACTCTTCCAACTGCCGCGCCTGCGACGCCAGCTCCACCTGCACTTGCCTCTTGCTCAGATCCGTTTCACGTGCCTGTGATGCCAACTTCATGCTCTCGCTGCGCGTGTCCTGCACTTCGGCCTTGGCCTTTTCCAATGCTTCGCGGTATGTCGTCTGTAGGCCGCCCAGCACTTCACACTGCTGTCTGTGCGTGCTCAACTGTTTGTTCAACTTGCTCGTGTCCAGCTCCGCGCGTTTCAGCTCGTTTTTCAACACCATCACCTCTTTGGCGGCTTCAGAAAGCTTGCTGCGGATCACATCGTTCTCGTTGGCCAGCTGATCGCTCTTCATCTCCGACTGCTGCAGAATGCTCTCGATTTGACTCAATGTCCTGTCTGGCGATCCTCCCAGACGACTGGTGCTCCCTGGAGACGATCCTGGCGAGCGAAG
This sequence comes from Mantamonas sphyraenae, assembly GCA_026936335.1. NCBI lineage: Eukaryota > Mantamonadidae > Mantamonas > Mantamonas sphyraenae. Next base: position 43,522 of record JAPMXV010000003.1, read on the forward strand.
CGACCGAATACGTGCCCCAGGCGAGCTCGGCGACGTCAGGAACGATGATGCTGACGGCGACGCCCTTTGCGAAGCGCTCGAGCCCATGGCTGATCCCAACACCGAGTACGAGGAAGAAGAGCCCACGGGGGAGCCCGGGTCTGACAGAGCCGATGTGTTTCCAAACGAGTCAACCGCCTTGGCCGCAAAGCGAAACTTGGCCAGCGGCGAAGACTCCTTGCGCATTGCCGACACGTTGCGCTGTGCCTCCAGATACCGTGAGCCAGAGACACTGTGCATGTTGACTGTGTACAGTTGGTTGCTAAAAGTGACACCAAAGCTGTCGTCGCACTGCGAACCGCCAAACACAAACAGCTCGCCGTCCAGTTCGCTGACGCTGTGGCCTTCCATCTGTACGCGATAGGCGGTGTGAGCAAGGAATACGAGGGTGGGGGTGGGTGGCTGCGGGAGCGCTGGTGGACATGCTGTGGACATACCTGCTGCATCACCTCGCCCTGCAACAGTGGCTGGTACCAGGCCTGATTTGCCGTGTCCAGCACATGGATGTCGTTGAAGGTATCAAACTTTTCGTTGTTGAACTGGTAGCCACCCATGACAACCATGAAGCGTTCCTGGAAGAGCGTGGCGCTGCGAGGGGAAGGCGACCATGTCAGTGTCCGTCCGCTCTGCCTTCCTCACCATCCCGTTTACGGGCTCCCTGGTGCCACACAGGCTTGCAGCAATAGCAGAACCGGGATGGACGCAAGCATATGCCCATTTTTGTGGACCCGTTCTGCGCACGACGAGTGCGTGCCACCTGCAGGTTGCTATTGCAAACTGGGCGGTGGGTTTTGGCCCTCGCACTCGCAAAAAGTGTTGACATACCTGTGGTTTGCGCGAGCACGGGGAACTGTGCCTGTGGCAGTCACTTTGGTCCACACCAATGTTTCCGTGTTCTACGCAACATAGATACGGCGCCGTGCATGTGTGTATGCGGCGGTGTGTGAGCGTACGCAACGCAGCCAACGCGGGGGGAAAAGGTGGATTTTCAAACGGCCAACTCACCAGCGCGTAAAGATCGTCGTAAAACGTGTCGTCCATGCTGAATGAGTATCCTCCAAACAGCCAGATGGTGTTGCCCACATTGACGGTGGCATGGGACGACCGTGCGCTCGGTGCGCTACCTGAGCACGCCAATTGGCTCCAGCTTGCGTCCGTCAGGTCGAGCACCCACACGTCGTCCAGAAAGCTGCTCTCGCCGTTGGACCCGCCAATCACAAACAGCCGGTCGCCAATCACATTTACAGAGTGGTACACGCGAGCAGGCGGTTGTTCGCCCGAGCAACTCCACAACGTCCACGTGCGGCTGAACACGTCAAACTCGTGCACGTCGTTGGAGAAGCTCTTCTCCTGCCGCAGCTGGTCCCACGTCTCGCCGCCAAACAACATCAGCGAGCTGTGCCGTGCGTACGTGTGAGTGTCAGTTGCCCCGTGTCCTGACACGGCTCGTTCTCCTGCATCCCCCCCCCCCCCTGGTTTCGTGCTGACTCACTTGTTCCACATCGCCCCGGCGTGACCTCGTCGTTTGCTGGGAATCTGCCCAAACGTCTTGGCCTCCGACCACATCTGATCGTCGAGGTACAGGCAATGCACTGTGTTGAGATACTTTGAGCCGCTCTTGCTGAAGCCTCCAAATGTCCACAGCTTGTTGTACGCCATCCATGAGACGTGGCCATCTTTCGGCGTCGGTGGCAAGCCGTAGATTCTCGGCGTGCCGATGGTTGCCACAAACTTGCTTGGGTCTTCGTCTGTGCCCACCTTTTTCCTGCTCCATGATGGTGAGGCAGGTCCACTGGCTGCTGAAGCTGACGAGGAGGACATGTTCCTGTATAAATACACAAAGGTTTGGCTCGGCAAGCGTCACAATGGACAGTGGTGAGGCACCGAGCACTGATGCCATGCGAAGGAGAACAAGCATCATCTCCTCACCACTGTGTGCAAAAGCAGCACCCTTTCGAGCCCCATTGCAGCTGCCCATGCCAAACCAACGCCTGCCACAAGAATGTCCACGGCATGGGACGCAGACCAGGTCGTTGACCGCCTCTACCTGGGCTCCGCTACAGCTGGGGCAGACCTGGAACAGTTGCGGGAGCATGATATCCAGTTTGTCCTCGTCGTGGGCGTGCATCTGGAGAAGCATTTTGAACGCGAAGGAATCGAGTACCTTCAGCTCCACGTGGTGGACACGGACATGGAGAATATGCTCTCCATCTTCCCAGAGTGCTTTGAATTTATGGATCGCGCCCTCGCCAGCGATCACTGCCTGCTCGTCCATTGGTACAGTATCCCATACCCAATTTTTTCCGGCTCCCCGCTCTGCAAGTTTCGTCCAAACTCCCCTCTCTGACACCCGGCGCTTGAAACCTCCCGTTGCTTGCCATACTGCCGTGTACACGTGCACACCTGCCCCACAGTGCGGCAGGGGTGTCTCGGTCCTCTACAGTGGTCATTGCCTACCTCATGAAGTCCATGAACATGACGCTGGCCTGGGCGTACCACTTGGTGAAAAGCAAACGGAACGCCATCTCTCCAAACCCAGGCTTCTACCACCAGCTGGAAATCTTTGAAACCCTTGGGGGTGTGGTGCCGCAGTTTGATGACCTGGGCAACATTGCCATTGTGCCCATTGTGGAAAGAAAGAGCATCCGCAAGGAGGAGGACGAGGAACAACAGCAATCGTCCGACGCTTCCACGAGCATCTACGGTTCGCCTCGCCGTGAGCGCAGCTTCAGCCTGGACAGCAGCAGCGAGGAGGTGCAGTATGCATCCGCCCTGCGCCAGTATCAGCTCATGCTCACCTTCCAAAGCCTCTTTGAAGCAGACGACACAACCGAGACGGTTTTGCCGCGACGTAACTCGGGGTCAGACCTCAAGCTGGACAAAGTGCGCATGGAGCTGCTTCACCAGGAAGTCGAGAGCGAGGAAGAGTCCAGTAGTAAGAACGCTGGCGACAGCAACGCGGAGAGCAGCAGCAGCGGCACGGGCAACGGGAGCCCCGGCAGCAGCAGCAGCAGCAGCGATGCAAACGACGAGCTGAACTCCACTTCCAAGGATACCGACACAGCTCTGCTTTCCGAGGAAAGCTCAGAGACGACGCGCATTTTCTGCTGCAAACGATGCGGCAATCCGCTGCTGCCACAGGATGGCCTGATCCCACACAAGCGAGGAGGCCAAGCAAACGCGCTCGCAGCCACCGGCAAAGGCAGGAGCAAGCAGAAGACTGCTCAGTGCGACTATCTATTCTTTGACCCGGCATGCTACACCGTGCGAGACCTCAGCACGAGCAGCCAGGTTGTGTACAAAGACATCGCGGCCGACCTGAACTGCCCCGAGTGTGGCGAAACGTTTGGCGACTACCGCTGGGCCGGCAACCACTGTTCCTGCCGCGCCTACCTTCAATACCTGCTGCGTTGCTTTGTGTCCTGCCTCGAATTGGTGGACAGCGATCGCATCCAGGTGCGCAAGGTGGTCAAGAAGGAAGTTAGCAAGCCAAAGGAACGAAAGAAGCATTTTACGGTGTGACCGCGGCCGATCCGTACACAAGCGACGCATTGGTGCCTCCGAAACCAAATGAATTGCACAACACATGCTCTACCTCTGCGTGTCTCCACGTTTGCGCAGAACCCACATCGGGCTTTACCAGGAAGTCCAATGGCAGTTCGCAAAGAGATGCGTCCAGGCTTGTGGCATCCAGATTAGCGTTGTACGCCACACGTTGCTCAACCAGACTCATGATGGCAAAGATGCTTTCCACTGCTCCTGCGGCACCGAGCAGATGGCCAATTGCACCCTTGTTGGCAGAGACTGCTGGGACGTGGGACACGTCTGCAAACACATCAGCAATTGCCACCGACTCGGCCAAATCACCTCGTGGCGTAGATGTGGCGTGCGCATTCACAAGCTGGACTTGATGTGGACTGATCTGAGCCCGACTCAGTGCCGCCTGCATGGCTCGGCGAGCCCCGTCTCCTGAAGGCGAAGGGGCTGTGATGTGGTGTGCATCGCCAGACATGCCATAGCCACACACACGCGCATATACATGTGCCCCACGCGCGCGCGCATGCTCCTCCTCCTCGAGTACGAGCATGCCTGCGCCCTCACCCATCACAAACCCTGCTCGGGCGGCATCAAACGGCCGCGAAGCCAGATGAGGCTGATCGTTGTACGATGTGCACAGTCCCTTGGCTCTGCAGAAGCCAGCCATGACAAGCGGGCTGATGCAAGCCTCGGTGCTGCCCGCCAACATGACGTCGGCATCACCGTACTCGATCATGCGCATGGCATCCCCAATTGAATGCGCCCCTGTAGCACAGGCTGTTGATACCGAGTGGTTTGGCCCCTGTGTGCAAATTGGAATGATCCTCGTCGTGTCAGTATGCCTCGTACACATTTGACAATCGAGTGCGCCCACTCACCTTGAGATTATGTTCAATGGACAGGTAGCCAGCGGGCATGTTGATGAGAATGCGCGGTACAAAGTATGGGCTCATGCGCCTGTATGCCTTTGGGAACGCTTGCAGCGTGGTCACTTGGCGCAAGTCTCCGATGCTGCAGCCAACTGAGGCCCCCTGCCAAGAAGCGGTGACGGCGTCAGCACACACATGAATGCCTGTGGTTCTCACATTCAAACACAATGGAAGGCCCACCAGCGAGGCACGGTATAGGCCATACAAGGACGTACAGTCCGCTCTTGCTCAGCGAGCGTTTCTGGCTTCCATCCTGCGTCATCCAAGGCCTGCTTTGCTGCGCAAAACGCAAACGAGATTGCGTCTGTGGTTTCACGATGCATCTGGGAGGAGCAGAAGGCGTGCATGTATGTCAGCAGCAAACGCGAAAGCTCAGCGGCAGGCTGTGTTCGAAGCGGCTGGCCGTACATGCCGAGGCACCCACTGTGCAAGGTCAAACGCATCTCGGTCAACTTGGGCAGCTACTTGGGAGGGAAGAAAGGTGGAATCCTCGTCTGGGTGTGTATGTGACAGATCCAGGGCACGGACGGCAACTTTGCCGTCCAAGAGGGCCTTCCAGCATTGCTGTACACCCACACCCAGGGGACTCACCATGCCCATCCCTGTGACAACGACACGGCGACTTGGGGTGGACATGGGTGAACTGCGTCAGCGGGCGCAAGACCAGCGTGGAGACCGAAAGACGCCATGAGCTCGTTGTCGTCCTCCATCCCGGAAGAGGTGACTGTGTTTGGCAAACCTGTCAAATCAGACAGTGTGGCGGGTGCGGTTGCACTGGTAGTGGCCACAGCAGGCGCATTTGCAGGCTGGAGGTGGCTTTCATCTCCTGGCGATGAACAACGACACAAGGCCAATAGCAACAGCAGCGGCGATGAAGGCGCAAGCAGCAGTGACGACAAGGAAACAGGGGACAGCGCAGGCGAGGATCCAGAAGGGGACGGCGAACAGAGCAACGGGAGCAACAGCATTGTGTCGAAGCAGCTGCGTGACGCCCTGTTTGAAGCCGTTGAGCAGCACGACGCCTCCAGCGTGCAATCAATGATCAAGCAATGCCCAGCCCTACTGGAGGTAACAAACAGCAAGGGCATGACTGCGCTGATCGAGGCGTGTGACCGTGGCTATGCGCCTGTGGTCAAGGCGTTGCTGGAAGGTGAGTGGACGGACGCGCCAAAGTTCTTCGTGAGGATTTCCTGCGGGCGCTGGGCCCCGATCTTGGGCGGATTTGTGTTTCCTCTCCCGTTGTGCACACGCTTACAGTGACACACAACGCCACACAGCTGGAGCGGATCCCAACCAGGCAGACGAGATGAGCAGCACGACGCCGTTCTACGCGGCGACGCGCCCGAGTGAACACAAGAGTAAGCCAGACATGGCAGTGGTGGCACTTCTGGCTGCGCATCCGCGTGTACATAAGAGCATCTTCACAGCAAGTGCTCTGGGCGACGTGGTGGCCACGCGAGACATGATCAAGCGCGATCCAAGGTGTGTGAACGAGCGAGATGCGCTCGGCCATACGCCGCTCTTTCTGGCCACTCTGCACGGCCACGAGCTAGTGGCTGCCCTGCTGCTCAACCATGGTGCACGGGCAAACGACCAGGTCAAGTATCGAAGAAAGCATGTATCGCCCCTGGACGCCGCGGTGAATCGTTCGTGGAGCAAGTCGCACCGGCGTATCGGCAGGCTGCTATTGGATTACGGGGCCGACGCGAGTCTGCACGACGCTTGCTACGTGGGGTCGATTGCACACGTGCATCGCTTCCTTCAGGTCGAGCCACAAACGATCAACGATCGCGACCGGGCCGGCAACACGCCGCTGACCATTGCCATCGAGTACTGCAACCAGGAGCTGGTTCAGCTGTTGCTGGAGGAGGGTGCACAGGACACCGAGTTTGGTTCGGGCAAATGGCTTGCGATGGCCACGCTGTGCGAGGATCGAAATTGGAACAATACGGCCTTTCATGACGTCAACATGAACACCTGTGTGTTCAATGATGTCGACTTGAGCAACGGAACTCTGTTCAACGTCAACATGGAGCGTGTTGTGGTTCACAACGTCTCGTTGGTGGGCAGCACCTTCCACAACGTCGACTTTGCCAATGTTCGCCTGGACAACTGCAAGATCGACGGCCTGCGCATCAACGGCAAGGCGGTGCGTCTTGTGGATGACGACGAGGAAGAGGGTGACGTGGAAATGGACAAAAAGTGACACTCGATGCGAAACACCGCACGCTTTTGTTCGTCATCCCGAGACACGCACAGTGATCGGCTGAAACTCGCCCACTTCGTGTGCAGCGTCCTGTGTAATGTCCAGAGTGCCTGCGGTGCCCAGCTTGAGCATCTGGAAGAATGTAGAGGCAACTGTACGCCGTGTTGCGTTTGCGGGCACCAGTTCTTGCACAAAGTCGGCCGAGCGCATGCCCTGCATCTTTGCCTTGAATTCGTCCAACACCTGCTCAGAGGTTCGGCTCTCCTCTGCGCTGTTTGCGTTGACAGCATCCAGGGCGGCGCTGCTGCTACTGCTGCTGCTGCTGGCTGCACTGTCGTTGAGCGGATCGTCAAACGCTGGCTGGAGGTCAAAGTCGGAGGGCCCTTCAAAGTTGGCCATCCACGAGTCCTCGGCCTGTTGGGCTGCTTGCTCGGCAGTGGACACGTCTGCGTCATTTTCGGTGCGGCGCAGCTTGCTGGGCGACTCGCTCAGGGTGCTATCGAAGCTTGCGTTGCCCTGCTGGTTACCCTCCTCCACGTCATCGTCATCGTCGAGACGAACGTCGTCGCTTGCGTCGCGCAGGTCGAGCGGCATGTGTTCGCCAAGTTGCTGGAAGAGGAGCTCGTCCAGGGTTTTGCTGTTGGTTTCCAGGTACGCCAGGGCCTCCTCCGACCTGGGCCCCAGTTCCAAGTCGCGTACAATGGCGCCTGTGTCGTTGATGGTGCGTCGCATTTCCTTGCTCGGGATCTTCATCTCCTTGTCCCTGTTTGTTCGCCCTGCGCGCTTACGTTTCTTGTCTGCGTTGGCTGCTGCCCTCTTGGCTGCTTCTGCCTGCTCTGCAGCTGCGTCAGCCTGTGCCTGCTGCGCCTCCAGGGCGCTCATCTTCAGGCTCTCGGGGAGCCCTGTGCTGAGAGCGCTCAAGTCGCCCAGCTCTGCGCTTTGTGCGCTGTCCAGCTGCATGCTGGTGTCGTTCGCCGCCATAGCCCCCGCCGGCGTCGACAGTCCCGCTGCATGGGGCCCCAAACTGTCGCCTCCAAAAGACGTGTCAAACCCGCCCATGTCGGCGTCAAAGCCGAACCAGCCCAAATCGTTCAGCTCGGCCAGCGATTGGTCGGCTGTCGGGGTGGACTGCACGCCTGTGCCTGCCAGATCTGCAGGCAAGGCCGACCCTGTGCTTGTATCTAGAAGGCTGCTCTCGCCGCGAGCCTCCTCTGCTCCGCGCGCGAGTTCCACGCTCTGGTTCAGTGCCATTGTGTCTGCGTTCACAGCTGTGCCACTGTCTGCAAACACAGCCCACTCATCGCCTCCGGGCAGACGCGAGGTGTCTGTGAGTGTGTGAGTGTGTGTTGTGTGTGTGTGTCAGCGATAACAAGAGCTGGATGAGATCAACCACGTTGCCCTTTGTCTTCTGCATCACCACGTTGGTCCTGCATGTCCTGTTCCATGCTTCTTGCAGAGCGGCTCCCTTCACAGAGATGCACGCGGGTACCAAGTCGGCTGCGTGTGCGCGATCCTCTGACACCAGCCTTGTTCCATAATGATTTTTTTGGCGGGAAAACCTCCTTGGCTGCACCTACCTACGCCAAAGCTGCTCTCAAACGATTGGTTCAACAGCGCCAGCTGGTTGTCCACATTGTTTTGCAGCAGCGAGTCGTCGAGAGCCAGACCAGACACGTTCATGTCCGGCATATCGATGTTGTAGAGCATAAGATTGGAGGGCAATTTCTCGGCCAATGTGATCTGCGCCTTGGACATGCGTTGGTGCTCTGGTGCCATATCCACACTGTCCGATGCAGTTTTCTGTGACGCGGTCCATTGTGCGTGTGTGCGTGTGGCATTCCCACACAATGTGTGTTTGTGTCAGCGCCTGGAGCCTGTTTCCTGCGTCGCGGCCGCTCACGTGTGTTCCCGATTCACTCCTTACCTTGACCATGCCACGCGCTGCGTTGATGCACGCCTCTTCCAAGTGGCCCACCTTGCGCGAATAGATGCGCGCCATGCCCCACAGCAGGTGACCTTGCATGCGCAGCGAGTACTCGCGCGTGTTGCTCTGAATCGTGTCTGCGCGGGAAGTCAGCGCGCCAAAAATTCACACGTCAGCCTCCACCCACACCTCCTCCCGCTCTCGCGCTCCTCGCCCCCATTCCCATCTACATACCCACAAACCGCTCAATGTCTGCGGTCAGAAAGTTGCGGTTGCTCTTCAGCTTCTTGTCGTTGCAGTGCGACGCAATCCAAAGCTGCGTCAAGTGTGATCACCCACCCGCCGGCGTCAGCTCTCACTCTCACTCTCGCTCTCTCCAGACCCTCGTAGACGAAGCTCCACCCGTGCCCATCCTATCACCACAACGTACATCGCCCAGCGGGCTGCCCTTGGTCAACACATCGGCAGCGTAGAACATGCTGACGGGTTTGCTTGCCTCGACTGGTTGCGGCGACGCGTTCCTGAGTCAGGAATCTTGCGCGCCAAGCAAACACACCTCACTCCACACACACACGAGAGCCGTGGGTGTGTGATGGTATGAGGAAAATTCATGTCCATGGAGCTCAGTGGAGCATGCCCCAGATGCAACACTCCAACGATGCGCCTGCTCCTTTCCTTGGTCTTGGTGCTTCTGTGTACGCAGTGGGCACTAGTGCACGCACAGCAGCAGCAGCAACAGAGTGCTGCACACCACCACAGGGGTACGTGATGTCATACAGCTCCTGCATGCTCGCGACACGGAGTTTCAGAACCTCCCCAGCACGCCTTGGTCCAGTTCGTGCAACCTTCCACGCTCCACTCACACACGACGTACACTCCCACAACCCCGCCATGTTGAATCCAAAACATCCTCTGTAGCCTATCGTGACCGCGAACTCGTCAGAATCCAATGTCTAAACGCTTCCAACGAGTGGGGCCCCGGCCCGGTTTGCCAAGAGACCGGTGAGGAGCTTACGTTCAACTTTGGCATGGATAACTTTTTCTACTGCGGTCTTGCTGTCACGTCGGACAACTACAATTGGTTCCGTCGTGTCATTAAACAGCAGGAGACCTGGAACTGCCGGGTGCCCATGTCCCCTGCCCTCCGTTTCTACATCCCACTCTCAATCCCGCTCTGGTGAGTTTCCTGGCGCGTTTCCACCACCCTGTTTCCACTCCCGTACCCAATCTCACCTCCACCCCACCTACCAACTCGCCCGTATACAGGGGCATCGCCGAGTCTGAGCACTTTCATCTCGACGACCACATGAACTTTGTCTTTCACGCCGACCGCGGCCGCATTATTGCCGCATCCGCCTACCCTGTCCGCGACCGCTTTCAATTCGGCCGCGAGGGTTCCATCATCAACATGCATGGGCCTGTGCACTGGTTCCGCCGCCACTCATTCCACAGCTACGGCACAACCAAGGAGACCCGAGACCCCACCGACTCACGTTGGTACGTCATCCTCGGTGCATGCACTGCCACGGCCTTGGCCATGGTCCTTCTCTTTGGTCTTGTCTACTGGTACATTCTGAAGCCCCGGCTCATCAAAAAGATGGTCAAGCGCGACTGAAAACCTCGTTTCTGTTTCCATGCTTCTCACATCGCCACCGACACTAGTCCAAACGCATCACCTGAAGCCCCTGAGTCGTCTTCTCGGCTCGCATGCGCTTGCTGAGCGCGCGCTTCACCTTGGCGATATAAAACGAAATTGTCACATACCCCGACCCTTTCGACATCACGGCCTGCTTGTTGCGTTGTGTGGCGCGCAGATCAAATGCACCTTCCAGTCGACCCTCGTCTCCGTATGGCTTCAGCGATACAACCACGGCCAGGACGGGGCCGCCGAAACGCTTCGAGTTCACCTCCACCGTCACGCTCTTCTGCGCGTCCAGGGCCTTTTCGATACCGGCCAGTGTGCCACGCAGAAACAGACTTTGCTCGCTGTCCACCACTGTGCCCCCGTTGGCATTCAGGGCAAACAGGTCTGTCTCCAGCTCCTGGTTGAACATCTTGAAGCACACCTTGGCCGAGTCGTCCTCGCGCTCGTAGTCTGTCAGGTACAGCGAGTTGATGGCAAAGGTGCACTGCCACACTGTGTCCACAAAGTGGTACTTCGGGTTGTCCAGCAGTGATCGCTGTTTCGTCGCAGCCGCCATCGACGCGTACGGGATGGTTTGCATCCATTCGGTTGGCAGCGGGTCGCATGTGAAAAACTCGTGGTTTTCAAGGGCATACACGCCGTGGTGGTACCGAACCTTTTCCTGCACCTGCTTGTCGTACGACTGCACAGGCATCAGACCAAGCTCCACCTTGACGGAGCACACGCCTAGCTCGTCCGAAATAAACAGATGGCACAGCTCCACCTTGGACGATGACAACAGCTCCTTCAAGGGGATGTTCACATGCCCATACGCCGTGTCTGAAAGATCGGATCCCAACGCAATGCGCACCTTCTGGCCCATGAGGTACATGCGCATCCCCTTCCAACTCTCGGCATACACATGGAACACACGCAGGTCGTTGATTGGGATGTTGGGTGTCTTGTGGCAGTCGATGGGGATGTCCACGTGCTGCTTCAGCAGGTCGTACGACAGCCTGTAGTTCCCCACACCAAACACGCTTGCCAACGGCGGCGCGTCGTTGATGGCTGATAGGTGGACGTCCGTATGTCAGCGCTGGGTTCAAGCCACAGTCCAATCACACTCATACCCCAGTTGCACACAACTTACTTCGCACAAACACAATGATGCGGTACAACGTCAACTTGGGCAACAAAAAGTCATCGCTGGTTCGCTGTGGCCTCACAGGCTTGCCGTAGGGCAGCCTGTACGCCCAGCCATCGGGGATTGCAGCCTCCTCCACTTTGAACGTCAGATTGGCGTTGCCCTTGGTGCTGGATGTCAACAGTGATGTGCTCGACGACGACGACGATGATCCGGTATTTGCGTTGTATCCGCTGTTCTGTCGTGTCAACGCCGTCTCTTCGCTCACCGGCACTCCCAGTGCTCTCGCAAACTGCAGTTCCAGCTTGATGAGCTTCTTCTCCAGGCTGTACAAGTCGTAGCAGTTCTTACACACGCGGTACGAGCGGTACATCGACGTCGTGTCGATGTTCTCCAGGTTGTTGCGGCACTCCACCGTGTCAAACCACGAAAAGTGCTTCCCGCGACCCTTCAGGTGCATGTTCATCTGCCGAATCATTTTCAGTGTCAAGTGGTGCTGCAAGTCTTCCACCTGGAAGCGTGCCAGGCACGACTTGCACTTGATTGTCCTGTGATAGTCCTTGCGCGGCCGCTTTGCTGCCATGCGCTCTTCCATGCTCATGGTGCCCTCGTCCCCGCCCACCATCGCATAGCCAGACGCAAGGATCTCTGCGTCGGTTTTGGACACCTTTTCCTTGCCCTTACGTGAGCGCACGCCTCGCTGCTGTGCGTTGACCGCTTCGCTCAGCTGCCGCATCGCATCCTTCGCTCGGATTCGCTTTGGGATCGCTACGGGCTTGGCTCGGAATGCTTTGACTTGAAGGAACCAGTACTGCTCCTTGGCATCCTTCACATAGTCGCAGATCATCTCCTGGAAGCGCACCGGCGGCCACGCTTGTTTCTCGATCATCCTCGCAACTCGGATGTTGCACTTTTCCAGATCCTTGGCCACCATGCCTGTCATGCGGAAGATGCTCGTCCGGTCTGGATCCGTGCTGCGCACCGTGTACAGGTCCCGGTAATCCATGATCTCGTCCGTGTCCATTCGGTACTTGTTTGTGATGACGTACGCAAATGGCCGCTTCTGCTCTCGCCACACCGCTCGCACAATGAACGCCTTCAAACCTTTGGGACGCACGTACTGTTGGATCACAAACTGGTTGTCCTTGCCTGCATTGCGCAGCGCGTGCGACAACTCTTTCGTCCCACACAGCTGCAGGTCTGTTGAGTTTGTGTTGTATCCCCGCCTCTTGATCACACACGTCAGTTTGCTCTCGTCTCCGTCGTATCCCATCCGCTTGATGATGTCCGTGTCCTTGAACGACTCGGTTCTACCCACGCCACGCCAAGTGTCAGTCGAACCCGTACCCACCACCACCCACAAGCACAAGGCGCTCCATTGCACAGCCCCCCACCCACACACGTCCCCAACTCTGTCATTTCTCATTTCTTCCTACCTGTACACAAAGCCCTCCTTCGAGGTGTAGATCCAGGTTTGGTTCCGCGAGTTGCCCGAGTTGATGATGATGGTGTCTGGGATATGCAGCTGCAGCCGCCCTGTCTTTTTCTTTTGCTTGTCCTTTGATCCTTCCGGTGGCCTGATTTATGTCCGTTTGTTATGTGTGTGTGTGAGCAAGCGTTGACCCGGGAAAAGGGCTGCAGATGACCACGCGCGGATTTCGGCTTGGCAACGGTCGACCCTCAACGGCGCTCACACAGCGTTGCCAAGCTCTTTATCACGCTTGGAACTGCTCTCACTCCCCTTACCTTGCCAGATACTGGTAGCAATCGACACCAGGTTGCACATGGACGTCTTCGTTCATGTAATCCTTGCCCCGGAACGCAGCGCGTTCAAACGCCTCGGTGATCTTCTTCTCCACCACCGGGTGAAGCTCCTCCTCCGAGTCGTACCCCTGCTCAGCAGTGTTTCCTTGTGTTAGCAACCCGCTCGTTCTGCCCAGATACATCTCACGCCACCGCTCAACACACTTCCATCGTCAGCTTGGCCTTTGCAGCGCGCCAGGCAGGCAAACACATGTTTTCGCCTCACCTGCGTCCACACACAGCCCCGTGTGTGTGGCTCCACCCGTCTCACGCCGACGCCTCATTCTACGCGAGCACCCTGTGCACCATCGAGGCCGGCGATTCTTTGGCCACCCTCACTTTGCAGCTCGCCTGGGACGTCTCTCTGAACACAGACCAGGCTGGACTGCCCAGCGCCTTGGCTTCGTATGTATGGGGACATGCGGAGCTTACCTCGCTGACCGTTCTGCCGTTGGACACACGGAAGCAGGCTGCCAGCCGTGCGGACTCAGTCGAACTGATAGTGCCCGCCCAGTACATCTCTGACCCCTTCAAGGTTGCCTGTAGCCGCCAACTACGTGGATACACACTGTTCAGCGTCGCCTGCGTGCGCTATAGAGACCGCGACGTCATCGTGCATGTCCAGCAAGGCCCATTGGTCATGCACAGGCAGACCTGCGTTACCCTCCAGGCCGAGGACGAGGAACTCCTCACTCTCACTCCAAGCCAACACACATGCTACCAAGACATCATTGCGTTGCACACACACGCCCCTGGCTCCACCTTTGTCCTCGACGGTCCTGCAGGCTGCGGCAAAACTCATCTGGCACTGTTCCTGGCCCAGCAGACCCCTGTCCACTCGATCTCCATGATCAACATTGTCGCTGAGTATCCTGACGGACGTCCAGGGCTCCTTGCTGCTGCTACCAAGGATGCCCTTTCCCAGGCCGCCGTTTGTGTCGTGGACGACCTGCACGCAATCGCTCTCCTCGCCGACGACGAGCCCCAGGAGTACCAGTCACTGTGCAAGGATGTAGAGGCAATGCTAGAGACCCTCGCCGAGGCAGGAGTCTCTCAACTGCTTGCTCTCAACAAGAAATCTGCCTTGCCGACTTCCATTCGGCAACACACCGGGTTGCAGCTCACATCCCTCTCCCTGTCCATGCCAAGCGACGCAGACCGAGCGCACGTCCTCCAAACCCAGGAAGATTCCCTCGTCAGGGCGACCAAGGGTATGAACATTTCCCAGGTCCTTGCACACGAGCAGCAGAGCACCACATCCTCCACTTTGTCCCACTCTTCCTCCTCGCCCTCTCCAAGCGTATCCAAGCCCGTTCCAGTTTTTGTCGGAGCACAGAAGCTTGTAGAACGACTGGAGCGCTTATTGGTGTGGCCCACCGAACACAAGGAGGCTTACGATCGCCTGGGCATAGAGGCGCCGCGTGGCTTGCTACTGTACGGACCCACTGGCTGTGGCAAAACGGCTGTGTTGCGCCACGTGTTGGCCAAACACAATGTACCGGTTGTGCACGTGCAGCCCACTCGTGTGCTGAGCAAGTACATGGGCGAGAGCGAAGAGTGGCTCGTCAACTTGTTCGACGCCGCACGCAAGCAGGCTCCCTGCTGTTTATTTATTGACGACATTGACATCATCGGTCTCGACCGCCAGGACGCGCAGGACTCAACAGGGGTCAGCCAACGGCTCGTCAGCACCATGCTCAACGAGATGGACGGCGTCGAAAGCGTTGGCCAAGTGCTCATGGTTGCTGCCACCACACGGCCCTGGGAGCTCGACTCGGCTCTTGTGCGCTCCGGTCGCTTTGATCAGTGGATATACGTTGCCAACCCTGACGGCAACCAGCGTCTCGCTCTCCTTGAGCATGCATCTGCAAACATGCCCCTCGACGACAACGTTGACCTTGCCCACGTCGCCGGCGAACCCACACAAGGCTTCTCCTCCAGCTCCATTCTGTCTTTGTGTCGTGCTGCTGCCATCAAGGCCCTTCAAAACGACGACCAAGCCTCCGTGGTCACGGCTCACGACTTCCAAGCCGCCCTCGACGACTTTGTGTGGCCCACCGTGTCTGAAGACGACAAGAAGGCGTACAGCGACTTTTCAAACAGCATGTGAACGACAACAACAAACATTGTGTGTGTGTGTGTGTGCATTGATCCCCCTCCTCACGGGGCGGTGTCGAGCAGGCGCGTCCTCACCTCCCATCGCAAGTTGTCTCGGCGCTTCTCGGTCGGCACCTGGTACGTGTTTGGCTTGATGCGACGTGAGCGAGTGTTGCCTGTGGCTGTTTGGGGCCGGCGACGCGACGCCTGGTCCCGTGCAGAGGCCTGTTTGCGGCGCCTGCCGTTGGCATCCCACTGCCGGCTATGCTTCTGGAACAGCGCCACGGGATCGGACTTGCGTACGTTTCCGCTGATGAATCGCTTGCCCTTGGGTTGTTCTTCCGTGCGAATGAAGCCCACGTAGCGTCCGTAGTCCCCATCGCCTCCATGCGCGCTGCGTGCGCTTTGTGGCCTGCGCCGTGCGCTCCCTCGTGTTCCCTGCTCGTTGTACGCAAACCTGTCCTCACCATCCAGGTTCAAGTGCATCAGCGACGGTTGCATGTGCACCACCGACCGCCCGCTGACCACCGACACGTTGTGCAGGTCCTCGTCTTCATCGTCCTCGTCGTCCTCGTCGTCGTCTTCTCCCGCCAATACCTCCTCTTCACTCAGTACCCCCTTGCCGTACTGTTTCATCTCGCGTGCACGCTCCCTGCGCAGCTCGGCGTCCAGATCGTCCTCTGCATCCAGATCGACGTCGTCCACCTGTTCGTCTCCATTCGCTTCCGCATCGTAGCCCCGCACCCCACGAAGGTAGTCCTTGTGGCGCTTGGCAATGTCTGTGCTGCGTCCACGCTGCTGGATCTTGTGCTTTCCGCTGCTGCGGCTCTTCTTTGCAGGTGTCGCCTTGGCGGGTGACAACACTGTCCCGCGGTGCGCATACAGGTACTCCGCCAGGGCGTCCTGCTCCAGCTTGCTTGCTCCTTGCATGTTCAACATGTTCTCCTTTTCCACCAAGTCCTGCTGTTGCCCTCCGTGGCTCTTGTTGCTGTGCTCCTGCTTCTGGCTTGTTCGCGATTTGCTCCCTTGTTTCTTCTTGCCTGAACCCACCTTGCGCGCCGTGCCCCGCTTCGGATCTGTCTTTACACGCGCTTTGCGGTTCTTCTTGCCACTACCTACACCTCCCTGCGCCGTGTTTGCGCTTCGTGCACTGCGGTGCGGCGATCCATGACTCGGCCGGTTGCTGTGTTTTTGTCCCCCGGATTTGGCGCGCCGAACGTTGGCCAGCGTCTTCCTCGTCTCCTCCTGCTCCTCTTCCACATGTCCCCAGTTCACGTGCGCTCCACTCCCCCCGTGTCTTGCCTGCTCTGTTTTCTCCTGAAATCCGCCCATTCCACTCGCTGTTGATGCTCCATGCGACCCAGCTCCTCCACCGAACGTGTTGCTCAGCTGCGCTTGCCGCATCAGCTGGTACTGCTGCTCCTGCGCCTGAAGAAACGTCTTGCGTTGTTCATACCGCTTCTCCTGTTCTGCCATGTCATACGCAAGCTTTGCGTTTCGTTGTTCCTGTGCCTCCTTCACTAGGCTGGCCTCGTCGGGGAACTGTGACTGCAGCTCCGCCACAAACTCGTCCAACACCTCTTCCGGGATATCTGTGTAACCCATGGCCTCCAACTGCTTGCTTACCACGTCCCGTGTCACCATCTGTGTCTTTGCCTTGCTCGTCATCTCTCGTGCGCCTCGCTTGGCCCCGTCTGCGCATACGCACACACACCATCCACCTCGACACTTCCAGAACCTCCTGTCCTTCAACCGAAAGACACAAATGTCCACCCGAGGCTCGGATACCACCCCTCCACCCGTTTCTCCCAGCAAGGGCAGCCGAAACCTCGTCCGCATGGATTCGACCACCGGCCTGAAAACCAAAACCCGCCGTGTGCGCAGCTTTGGCGACGCCTCGGTCTATCTCGACGGCCGCCCGCCCTGGTACACCGCCTCTGGAGAGGCCAAGGAAGCCTTTGTCATCGGCGTCGCCGGCGGCACCGCTTCGGGCAAAACTTCCGTGTGCAAGGAGATCATCCGCTCGCTGCAGCTGCCCTGGGTTGTCCAGCTTTCTCACGACTCCTTCTACAAGAGCCTCGAGGGCGAGAACCGTGAAAAGGCCAGCCGAAACGACTACAACTTTGACCATCCCGACGGTACGTGCAGCGCGTGCTTGGCTCCCCGGTCCGGGAAATGTGTTTCGCTCGAGAGCTTTCCACCACTCACTCCCATTCTTCGTCCGGCCTCCCGCCTTTCCTGCAGCCATCGACAACTCTCTGTGTGCAGAAACGTTGCGCAAGCTCAAACAGGGTCACGCTGTCGACGTGCCCATCTACGACTTTGCTTCCCACACGCGCACAGGCAGCATCCGCAAGTACGGTGCTGACGTGATCATTTTCGAGGGCATCATGGTCTTTTGCGACCCGGAGCTCCTCGAACTCATGGACATGAAGGTGTTTGTCGATACAGACGCAGACATCCGCCTCGCCCGTCGCCGTATGTTCTGTTTCCCTCCGTGCGCAGTGGACGAGACGCACCGTGCTGACCCTGCCCCCTCGAAACCACACACACCCATCCCATCCCACCCTTGCATCCTTCTCTCCTCTCCCCGCTCCTGCCCTGAACTTTCCTTGTAAACAGTGCGCCGAGACTGTGCAGAGCGTGGTCGCGACCCCATCGGCGTGCTGGAGCAGTACGAACGCTTCGTCAAGCCCGGCTTCGACGCACTGATTGCACCCAGCATGCGCCACGCCGATGTCATCCTTCCGCGTGGCGCCGAGAACAAGGCTGCCATCAAAATGCTCATGGAGCTGGTGTCGGACATCTTCCGCAGCCGTGGTGTGCAGATGCGCTCCACGTTTGCCAACCTGGCCCTCGGCTCCCAACTGCCGCGCAACCTGCACACCATCAAGATGAACAAGCAAACCAAGGCCTGCCTCACCATCATTCGCAACAAGGACACCTCTCGCGAGGACTTTATCTTTTTCATGGACCGCGTCTCTCGCCTGGTGCTCGAAGAGGCCGTCAACCTTGCCACCGACTTTGAGGAGGTCGAGGTGCAAACCCCCACGGGTGGCATCTTTAAGGGCCTGCGTAGCACAACCAAACTGGTGGGCTGTTCTATCGTCCGCGCAGGCGAGGCAATGGAGGGTCCGCTCAAGGACATCAGTCCCGTGCCAGTGGGCAAGATCCTCATCCAGCAACTGCACAAGCGCCACCACATCATGGACGAGCCCAAGCTGTTTTACTACAAGCTGCCCGACCAGATCACCGACGGCAGGCACAAGGTCATCCTCATGGACCCTACGCTGGGCTCAGGCGCTGCGGCCATCATGGCTGTCCGTGTCCTCCTCGACCACGGCGTCAGCGAGGACCACATTGTGTTTGCAACCTTGGTTGCATCTGCACAGGGTGTCCAAGCCCTTTCCTACGTGTATCCAGGTCTCACCATCGTCGCTGCCGAGGTCGATCCGGAGCTCAACGAAAAGTGCTGGATCTGCCCGGGTATGGGCAACGTAGGCAACCGCTACTGGGGTACAGAGTAGTTGGACATCCAAAGAAACAAATCATGGTTGCATTCGTGACAGACTCTCTCTCACATCACACTTTGACCTTGCGCTGTCCGGAGAACAGCATGCGTACGAGATGCTCCCACAGCCATGCTGCAACGCTGCTGCCAACCAGAACCGCCAGTACAGTCATGCGGAACGTGTTGTCTGGGTACGCTTCCAGCTCCAGCATTTCGTTCAGCGGGCCGATGATGTCTGCGGCGAGCACCAGCGTCACCGCAGACGCGAAAGCAAGGCCACCCATCAGCTTCTTGTTGCTGCTGATGCTTTCCATGTACGGCTCGCCACGGTAGTTGTTGATGAACGTGGACACCTGCATCACCGTGAGCACCAGGTACACCACAGTGCTCACGATGTTGGGTTTGAAGTCGGCCTCGAGGTCGATCACCCAATCGGCTGGCATGTGCACAGAGGCCATCTGCACAAGGTAGATGAGCGAGCCCAGGTACAATGCAAACTGGCCAATGACAGAAAGAACAAAGTACAGACAAAAGATCGACGGATCCGGCCTTTGTGTGTCCAGGGATCGTACCGGTTTGCTTTGGGACATAAAGAGGAAGCACACACTGATGACCATGGCTTGGAAGGTCATCTGCGTGTCCCCCAGCTTGACGCCGTCCAGGTGCAGCACACTCATGCCGTACGCCTGGACCAGGCAGTTCAGCGCAAGGATCTTGTACATCTGAAAGGTCGTCACAAGTGTGCAGCGCCCCTGCTGGATCACCTTGACCACACTAAACGCCTGCATGCGCTTCGACGTAAATGGCGCAGCAATGGACGCATCGCCCAGCTTCACCAGCGGCACCTCCTCGTCCGTCTTTTCCAGCTCTCGCAGCATCTCGTCCAAACGTTCCTGCGGCGTCATCTTGGATGGATCCTTGGGCGCAGGCGCGTTTGCAGATTCTCCGTCCGCAGAGGTTGATTCGCTGGCCCCCGAAGCGCGTGCGCGCAGTTTCTTCTTGCTGATCTTCTTTGGGGCCGAGGATGCGGCTGGGCGTTTGCTCGTTCCTGTGCTGTTGCTCCCGTGTGTGGAAACAGACCCAGAAGTGGAGGAGGACGAGGACGAGGAAGAGATTTCGTCAGAATCGTTGTTTGTGGGTGCCTCGCCGAGCAGGGCCACGCCGACGTGGGCCTGTTTGAGAGCGCCCACGTCGTTTGTTCCGTCGCCACACATGAGTGCGTAGTAGCCGTTGGTCTTTAGAGCGTTGAGAACAAGCTCCTTCTGGTCGGGAGAGACACGTGCAAACACTTTCACCTTGGACACCCAGTACGCAAAGGCCTTTGTGTGCTTGAGGATGTCGAGGGTAGCACCAGTGACGCACACGTCGCACTCTGCAAACAAGGCGTCGTCTCCGTGCTGCGGATCAAATGGAGTGGACTGCAGCTCGTCAATGCTCAGCCACACGAGGGATTCAGGCGAGGCAGCGTCGGATACACCGTCGCTGTCGCTGTCATCGTTTTCGGAGCTCGTGAGGATGCGCACGGGCTTGCGCACGATGCCCAGCTCGGCACTGACCTTGCAGGCAGTGAGTGCGTTGTCGCCTGTGATCATGACGACTTCGTGCGATGCTTCCTGCAGTTGGCGCACGGTTTCGAAGCTGTCCTTCTTGATGGGGCAGTCAAAGAGAAGGAAACCTGCAAAGGTGAGGTCAATTTCGACCTGGTCACGCTTGAGGTTGCGCAGAGCATCGGGTTTGTCGTTGTGGATCTGCTTGTAGGCAATGGCGAGGACTCGGAAGCCCTGGCTTGCAAAGAGAGTGTAGGTCTGGCGGTACTTGGGGGGCATGTGAGTCAGACGCTCACCAATGACCTCGGGTGCTCCCTTTACCAGAGCATAGGTGCCCGAGTTGACGCCGGCAAGGCCGTCGATACGGCTGATGGTGCTCATGCGCTTGAGGGCGGGCTGGAACACGAAGCGGTGCAGAATGCTGACTGTGCCAGCGTTGGGTCCCGAGGCCATGTTCTTTTGGTATTTCCACTTGATTCCGTCGAGGGCGGCGAGCTCGAGCGGGTCGCCGCTGAGCTGGCCGTCCAGGTGGATGAGCGACTGGCAACCTCCAATCAGGGCCTGGACGTGTGCAGGCAGGTTGTTGGGTGGCGTAATGCCCATGGATGAGCTGTCGCCGACTGAAGTAGAGGAAGCGCTGTTGCTGCTTGTGTTCCCGTCGAGACTCAGACCTGCGACACCACGCAAGATGAGGTCATCGCTGGTGAGGGTGCCTGTCTTGTCAAAACAGAGGATGTCGAGCTTGCCTGCAAAGGGGATGCGAAAGGGCTGGGTGCAGTAGATGCCGAGTTGGTGGAGGGCGATTAGGGAGTTGTTCACCGCGAGGGACAGCTCCATGGGCAACTCGGGCGGGATGACGGCGGTGATGGTGGTCACACAGTGGAGAATGAGCTTGAAACGGGACTGAGTGGGGTCCTGGAGGCCCTTGTAGAGCACGTAGCCCGAGGCGGCTGTGGCAAAGACAAGGAGTGAGGCGAGGAAGCCTGTGGTCTGCGAGTTGTTCGCGGCGGATGTGTCTGTGGAAAACAGAATGGTGCGCATGAGCTCGCCCTTGCTGGTGCCGATGCCTGTGCGCAGCACGATGCCCACGACGCCTCCGTCCTTGGGTTTGGCGATCTTTTGGGCAGGGCGGTCTTGGTTGGTGAGGAGGATGCGTGTGCCGCCGTACAGCATGTGATGCTTGTCCTTTTTGGCCATATCGAGGAAATCGGTAGCCTCACGTTCAGCGCAGCCTTCTTTGAGCTGGGGCACGGACTCTCCGGTAAGCATGGCCTCGTTGACGACACATGTGCCTGCGAGGAGCAGGATGTCTGCAGGGCATACGACATCGTCACTCTTGGAGTTGGTGACGGACACGACGTCGCCCACAAGGAGCTCGGACGAGTCGACGGTGATCCACGAGTTCTCGCGGAAGACCATGATCGGATAGGTGTCAGGAATCATGGAACGCATCTCGCCGAGATGCTTCATGCGCTGTGGGCGAAGCGGGCAATGGCGTGCACATTCGAGTGAGCGGGGAGGTGAGGGTGTGAATGAGCGGAATCGAGGAGAGCGGTGTGTGTGAGGAAGTGTGTGTGTGTGTGGGGAAGGGGGTGGTTGACGTACGGCCTTGACCATGATGCTTTCAAAGCCGACGAGCATGGCGAGGGTGAAGAGGTTCATCATGATGTAGCCGTCGAGGCACCAAAGAAGGATGCAGAAAACCTGAAACACAAAGAAGGGTTTGACGAGTTCCTGCATGAGGAGGGCGCGAAACTCGGGTTCGGGAAACTCGACGCGATTTGCGCCAAAGGTCCGGCGAGCGTCATCGAGAGCCTGCGGGGAGTCGAGGCCATGCATGGTGTTGTAAGAGCCAAAAGTGAGGTCGACGGGGTAGTGGGGACGGTCAAAGTGGTCTGTGGCGGGATCGTGGACAAAGGTCATGCGTTGAAAGGTAAAGAAGAGCCGATCGGGCTGCTTCTGGAGGCGGACGATGTCGCTGTCACCCTGGTACTTGTTGGTGAGGACGACCATGTGCGTGGCGAGGTGGACATCACGCACGGTGGCATAACGATTGAAGGCACGGAAGGAGACGGACCAGAACTCGAGCAGAAAGGACAGCGCATGCGCAAAGCCCACGAGAGTGAGCAAGATGGCGTAGAGATCCTCTGCAGGGATGCCATCGGCATTGGGTTGGGTATGTCCAGGCGGTGTGGCGGCGTCGGGGTCGGTAGGGGTGTTTTCGGCAACGTTGTCCGGGAGCGGAGTGGGCGACGTGGCAGCACCTTGCTGCTCAGCGGCGGCCTCGGCGGCAAGCTCGCTCCAATCGACGCTGGAGACGTAGGCCGAGACGAGGACAATGTAGAGGATGGCAAAGGGGATAACGTTTGCACGGCGCCACTTGGGCACGCGCACAACCGGCGTGAGGGAACGCACGACAGGGCTGGAACTGGTTGTCATTGTGTGGTTGGCGGCGCGGCGCGGCCCCCGCCACGCATACTGTCCTGTTTGGTTCTCGGGCGTCGACTCTCACGGTTTTCACACAGAACACAGGAACACATCAATGAGCAAGCGAGCAATCGGGTTTGGCGACGACTCGGACGACGAGTCGTCGGACGACGGGCTGGTGGAGACCAAGAGGCAGCGAGTGACAAAGTCAAAGGAGGAGGAGGAAGAGGACGGGCAGAGCAGTGCACAGGGTGAGCAGGAGGGTGAGGGCGGAGTGAACCTGGAGCGCAGACAGGCCAAGCTGGAGAAGCGAGAGAGGAAGCGTCAGAAGCCTTTTGGCGACATCATCGAGGACGGCAAGCAGCTGTGGGAGCGCATCCGACAGAAGAAGGTGCAGGACAAGCGACGACAGGAAATGATTGACGAGCTGTTTACGATGTGTAGCGGCAACATGCTGGACGTGAGTTGATGCGGCTTGGAGGCGGGAGCGGATTTTTGTGGGCGAGTGTGCATGCGGCGCGCGGACCGGTGGAGAGGAAGGGGGGACAGGAGAGAGGGTCGCTTGGGGCTGACACGTGATGGTGCACATGTGTGGACGACATGGGGGTTGTGTGGTTGTGTGTGCGTGAGCAGATTGTGTACAAGCGGGAGGGGTCGCGCATGATTCAGTCGTGCGTTCACTACGGATCGGATTCACAGCGAGACAAGGTGCTGCAGGAGCTGGAGGGCAACATGGTGGAGCTGAGCAAGAACAAGTACACAATCTACCTGATCAAGAAGATGCTGAAGTACGGAAGCAACAGACAACGCAAGGCGATTCTCGGCGAACTGAGCGGAAACGTGGGTAAACTGCTGCGCCACTCAGAAGGCTCCGCAGTGGTGGACTATGCCTACAACGACTATGCAAACGCAAAACAGAAGCGAGAGCTGGTGCGGGAGTTTTACGGGAACGAGTTTGCGCTGTTCTCGCAGCCAGACGGAACACTGGAGGACTTGTTTGCAGAGTATCCGGAGAAGCAAGCAAGTGTGATCGGTTACATGCAGCAAAACCTGGGCAACGTGGTGGAAAAGGGCCTGCTGAAGCGAACAATCATGCACCGAGTGTTGCAAGATTTCCTTCGGTTTGCAGACGAGAGCCAGAATGCAGAGATGCTGCAGGCTGTGAAGGAGTATTCGCTGGACATCATGCATACACGCGAAGGCGCACGCATCTGCAATCACGTGTTCTTCCACGCGCCGGCAAAGACACGCAAGACAATCATCAAGACGTTCAAGGGCTGCGTGGCCAGCGGGTGCAAGGGACCGAACTCGCACACGGTCTTTGCACGCATCATGGAGCTGATGGACGATACCGTACAGCTGCACAAGCTGATGCTGAAGGAGATGATCGACGAGATGGAAACGCTTGTTCTGGACAGGTACAGCGTGAACGTGCTGCTTTCTGTGCTCTCGCCCCGCAACTCGCGGTACTTTGGGCCGAGTACACAAGAGCTGATGGAACCGCTGGCTGTGTATGATGAGGAAGGAAAGGCGGTGGAGCCGTTGCAGGCGCAGGAGAGCAGCAGCAGCAGCAGTAGCAGCAGCAGCAAGGGAAAGGGCAAGGGCAAGGGAAAGGGAAAAGAAGAAAAGGGAAAAGGCAAGGGCAAGGTGGAGTACAACACACACGAGTCACCGCACTCGAAGAAGCCGGACGACAAGCGGCGCGAGGAGATCCTGGGCCATTTGGTGCCGGCGATGGTGGATGTGTGCACGGAAAAGGTGATTACGCTGACGCAAGACCAGGTGGGGATTGATCTTCTGGTGGAGCTGATTGTGTACGTCATGAGTACGGAGTACGAGCTGGACAAGGCCGGCAATGCGCTGGTGGATGCGGTGGTGCAACAGTGCATGGCTCGAGATTGCGCAAAGCTGTGCAGCAAACAGTTTAGCATCGGGTTGGTGAAGCGCATTGTGCAGCGACAGGGCAAGGAGGCAGACAAGGTGCAGGGTGAGGCATTTGCCGAGCGTTTGCTGGCGGCGCTGCAGGCGGACGGCGAAGATGCAATCTTGGCGCTGGTGGCAAACACCACAGGGGCTTTTGTTGTGTTGTCTCTCCTGGAGGCACCGCAGACCAGCGCGGCAGTGGGCAAGGCGCTGAAGAGCAAGGCAGCCAAGAGCGTGCTGAAGAAGAACAAGAGTGAGTCGCGGGCGGTGCAGATCATCCTTGAAAAGGAGTAAGGCACGGAACCAAGAGCAGAAAAGGCAATGCAGTTCATTGGATTCACCAAAGAGACGTAGTGAGGAAGCTGCGCTGCGTACGCGATGTGTTTCCACCGGGAGGGGTCTTGGCCTGGACCTGCTCGCTCTGCAACGATCGGGTGCGTTCCAGGGACTGCTGCTGGCGCTGTTGAAGGGCACGGCGACTGTTGCCTGCGACCTGCGATTGGGATTGTTGCGAACGTGTGCGGAAAGAGTTGTTTGCGCTTCCAGGGCTGTATGACTTGGAAGAGGAGGACGAGGCAGTGCGTGACTTTGAGCGGCTGCTTGACGACATGGACGACATACCAAACACAGGAGAGTCGTTTTCCTGTTCTGTGTACGTCTTGAGCGAGGAGGAGGACGTTCGACCGGAACGGCGACTGGTTCCCCTGGACGGACGCCAATCGAGCAGCTCATCGACATCTTGTTGGGAGTCGCAGGTGTCTGTGTTGGAGGAGGAGGAGGAGGACGAGGTTGTGGTGGTTGTAGTTGTCGTCGTATCCGCATCGTCTACCTTTGGGCCGGTGTCGACGTCAATGCTGTCGTCCACATCCCACTGGAAGGCGGAGCGAACGCTACTTTGGGTGTGGCCTGAGTGCCGTTTTCCAGTGAGGCTGGAACTGTACAAGGACGAGTCGCTTTGGCTATCTTCTGTGCCAAACAAGCCGTATGCTGATTTGGGGTCGACCTTTGCCCGAGAGCGGGAGCCATGACGGGAAATGCGCGGGCGTGATGAGTCCTGGGATGTGTTTTGCGACTTTGTGGAGCGTGACGAGGAGTCAAAGTAGCGTTGAAAGACAACAAAGTGGTTGTCTTGTGGATAGTAGTCGGCAAGATGATAGTGCTTCTCCAGAAACGCTAGAAACTTGGAGGAGGGCCGATCGTAGCCCAGCATGTGTGCTTCCTTGTCTTGGTCCTGTGCGAAGGGGGAAACAATGGATCGGCGGTCAGCGGCAGCTGCTATGCAGGGAGCGGTGGAGAGAAGTCGGTGTGGAAACGCACCGCCAACATGTGCTCAAACAGGGCCTTGCCGATGCCCTGGCGCTGATAATCTTCATGAACATAAAAGTCAAGCACACACAAGGGCTGGATCTCGTGAATGTGTGCGTGTTTGTCCTGTATGGGTGAAAAGGGGGCAAATTGAAGAGTGAGCCGCGGTTCCACCGTCCGTTTTCGCGCGCTTCGGTTTCAACGCGCACTCACCCTAATGAATAGCGATTTGACGCCCACTTTGAGCAGGCCTTGTGCAGTGCGCCCACTGGAATACAGGTACAGCCGCTGGTCCGTAGATTTGAGCTTGGCGACGGAGGTGAGGACCGCACGCAAGCCTTGTGCCTGAGAAGCGTTGCAACAAGGAAAATCGGGCGTGGTGAGCACGGACAAGTGGATGTCACAAACACACAACGGGAGAAAGGGACAACGTACACGCATGGATCGCTCCCCCATGGAATCAATCACGTCCTCCATGATGCCTGCAGAACGAAAGTCGAGTTTGCGAAGCCAGGTGCCTGTGATCTCGGCGATGGGCTGTGCCACGACGTTGCCCAGTCCACGCACCTCCATGGCACCTTTTGTTGTTACAAGCAAGGGGGCAGGGTGTGAGCAAAGAAAAGGAGGAGTGACTGCTGCGAGGATGGAAAGACGCACACGGGGTGGGATTCGGTTGCGCGACCTGCGCAAACACATCTCTGCCAGACTAGCCATGTCATCCAAGGGCACACGTCGTATTTCCAGGCATAGTGTGGGCACTGCAGCGGGATCGCGAAAGAAGAATCCGCTGCAGCCAGCACCAGGCGGGAAGACACCGCATCGGACAACAAAGACACGCAGCAGGGTGTCGGGTGACACTGGGCTGAGCGGCGATGCACAGGAGAAGGAAAATGAAGGATCAAGCAACCCGGGCATGCTCTCCATCGAAGGATCCGCAGTGCGTAAGCCGGTGGTGGGCGGCCTTCGCAAAGACAACGACAAGACGCAGCAAGACAACGACAACGAGGGATGGGACGACGATACAAGCCTTTCTCTGCCTCCACTGGTGCATGGAGACATCGAGGGCATGCTGAGCCTAAGCGTGGACCAGATTCTGTGGGCAGAACTGGACAATGCGCACAAGGAAGTGGTAGTTCGCGCCAAGTGGTGGGGCGAACCCGGCCATGGCGTCCTATTCCAGTAGGTTTGGGTGGGAGATTGCCGAGAGAGCTCAAACGCGCATGCTGCACGTTTGCATTACAGTCCATGTGCACTGAGGAGACGTACCTGCCCTGTGTGGTTGGGTGCCACGCGTGGTTGGTTGTGCTTGGCGCGCGAAAACGGATTTTTCGCGCGCCAGAACGCTGAGCGCGCCTCTGCTGACACGCGACGAGCGACGACAGCCCCATCAACGCACAGAGTGTAAGCCAGGACGAACAAGAGACGCTGGCGACGGAACATAATCGCGTGCGCTATCTCATCCGCAGCAGCTACGAGCAAATGGAGCGCTATCTGCAGGATATGAAGCAGCTGGTACTGGACGTGGTTGAGAGCAACGACAGTCGCATTGTGGGGCACTGTGTGGTGGATATCCACGCTCTGTCGCCGACACATGCCATCGACAACTTTTTGGCCATCACACGGCCACTGGGCAACTCGGAGCTGCTTGTGGGCGAATTGCACGTCAGCATGAGCATGAACATGATGAAGGGCGGCCCCAAAAACACCACCACAAGCACGACGACAACTGCTCAAGCAGGCTCTGTCCAGCACGACCAAGAGAGTGGCAAGGACGCGCTGCAAGGGCTACAGGGAAAGCCAGCCACCACAGATGTGGGTTCTTCGTTTGCACGCAACGAGAAACTGTCGCAACTGGACGAGAATTTGCCTCTGTTTCCGTCACCGTCGTCGTCCAACACGTCTGCGTCGTACCAAAGCGGCCAGTACGGAACACCGTCGCCGCGCGGCAGCAAGGACAGGACGCAGGGCAAGGACAACGGACGAAGCAAGAGCACCAGCACCAAAAACAACAATGGAGTGGCAGTTCATTCTCCGCTGGAGGAAGCAAGGAAGAAGGAGCAGGCAGGCGCAAGCGAAGTGCTTGACTCGGACGGATTGCCAAAGCGAAACGCCGCCGTGGCACGACAGGCAGAAGAGCCGCAAGTGTCCCAAGGGGAACCATCGACGCGACGCAGCACACAGTCTCTGTCCCAAGAGTACGAGGAGCGACAGAGCAGACAGCGAGCCGAGGTGCAGGACTCGATCGACCGTTTGCTTGCGCGAGCGCAGAACCTGAACAAGGAAATGAGCACTTTTAGCAACACGGCAGCACAATTTGACGATTCGGACGAACATGTACAGCTTGGCAATGACGGTTACCCGACGCGGGCGTCGCTGGGAGCCATCTCGCTTGTGGAACATGACGGGGTTCTGCTCACAGGGAGCGACGATCAGCTGCTGAACGAACTCTTCTTCCGCAGCGAGCGTACAAAGCTATCGCCTCCAGGCAGTGGCACGAAACACTCGGCCAAGAAAGGCAAGAAGGGCAAGCTGGCGCGCACTCACCAGCACAAGGACACTGAGGCCGAGGACGACGAGGGGATGCTCGACGAGTCGCTTCCTGTACGTGTGCAAGGTGCTGTGCCTGTACCCATGCCCAGTGACCAAAGCCAACCACCGGCACCTTCTGTTCTCGCATCGCCATACCCAAAAGACGAGGGCGGTGTGCGGCACGCTGGCAAGTCCAGGGACAAGGACAGAGAGTCCCGGAAGGGCAAGCGGGACAAAAAGGGCAAAAGGGGCAAGAAGGAGAAGAGGAGGACCAAGGGAGCCCCTCGGGAGGACGACAAGGATGACGACGAGCTGACGGCCGTGCACTTGTATCTGCAGGTGACCGAGGCAGTGGATGTGCCGGAACCGTTCAAAGGACTGCGTAGCATGTATGTGGCTTGCAACATGCTGTCAAAAGACAGAAAGGTGACGAGTGCAGTGGTTGCCAACGACAACATGCCGCGTTTCAACTTTTTCAGCCAGGCAAAACTACGCGGGAAGCTGGACCGACTGCGAGACCAGCAACTTGTGGTGCAGCTGTGGGACACAGCAGGCGGGCCACGTGACGAGCTCGTGGGAGTTGTCGTGTTGCAGCTGACCAACATGGTCGACATGTTCTCTGGCCATGCTCGTTTGAGCTCATTGGAGCGCACGTACCCAATCATCGGCATGCACCAGGACGCGGCCATCTTTAACCCGAGTAGCCAACGTCCCGCAGGCTACCTGCGACTGCTGCTCGCAATGGGCTCGGCAAGTCAGATTGCGCGTCTGCAGGAGCACCAGCGTGCATCCGTGGTTCTTCAACGAGGCTACCGCATGCACCTGAAAAACAAAAGGCTTGGCAGCAGCAAGCGAAAGCAACGCAGGCAGCCACCCGAGTTGCGGGTGCAGCAAGCGACGAAGGAGGCTGAGGACAGGGAGTCTGTGGTGCGTGTCCCTGACGAAGACTCTGCTGAGGAGGCTCAGGACGAGGCTGTGGATGGCGATGTACCTGTGATGGAGGTGCAGGTGCTCCACTGCGACCGCCTGGTCGATACTGACAGCACTTGGGACTGGGGCAGCAGCAGCAGCAGCAGCAGCAGTGGCACGCCGCGATCGGGCACGTTTGGCACGTGTGCGTCGTTCAGTGTGCCAGGAACACAGATGTCCCACGTGAGCGGCCTTCTGCCTGTGAACGGAGCCGGCAACAGCCTGGTGGACAGCGCGGCCAAGCCGTCGCAGCACCAAGTAGAATTGCACGCACGTGGACAATTGGAGTGGACGCACGCCATGCAGTTTGACGTGTGGCGAGCGGGCATCGAGTTTGACATGCAGAGTGGGAGTGGGAAGCCCGTGCTTCTGGCAACGCTGGGCCAGGCATACCTGAGCGCGGACGACTTTAGGTCGTTCTGGTCACTGCAACGGGCAAACATGGATTCGGACAGCACATTCATTGGCAAGATGTTTGTGCTTCCGGTGCACGCAACGGACGAACAGGGACGGCGCATCAAGTGGGGTACCATCACAGTGCTGCTGAAGATCCTACGACCGCAACTGCTGGATGTTGTGCTGCAGCGTGGAGCCGACAGCGAGATGGACCAAGGAGCCGAGGCAGAGCAAGCCTCGGAGGACGCCTACCGCCGCACGAGCCTCAGTGTGAACATCAGTCGTGCTGCGGGTCTTCAGAGTGCGGCTGTGGCATTGACCCCATCGTACCCGTTTCTACGCCTTGCGTCACGGTTTGGCGTCAATGCGTACGCCACCGTGTCGCTGTTGGGCGATGATGCGCTGGAGGCCGAGTACAGCACGGAGGTTGTGGCACGGTCGTTTTGCCCCGTGTTTGACTTTCAGAAGGACGTCAACGTGTTGCTGACGCCCACGGTGCTGCGACATTTGGAGACTGGGTATGCCACGGTCAAGCTTTGGCACCGTATCCCGCGAGGTGGGTCGGATGGTTCGTCGACACCAGCGTCCACGGCGTCGTCGACGCAGTTTTCTGCAGTGGCTGTTGCGTCTCCGCGACCGGACGTGGTGCTGGGCGTGCTGCGCATTCCGCTGCGCGAAGTTCTGCTGCGAGAATCCGGGGTGCACGGTTGGTATGAGATGCGTTCTCCGCTGGGAGAGAGCGTGGCCTCGATTGAGCTGAGCGTGTGTTTCAGCAGCAGCGACAGCCGAGCACATGCTTTGGAGCTTGTGGAGCAGGCACATGGACCACAGAAGCCCATGTCTCAATCACCGTCGCTGGCTCTGGAAGCACACGACGACAGGATGACTTTTACGGTGTTTGTGCAAGACATGACGCTTGCGTTGACGTCTTTGTTGCCTCTGGACGAGATGGCAGAGCAATTGCATGGGCGATGGGTGTACGTGGCATACCGAGTGCCCGGATGTCAACTTGTGCGCTCGGTGCCCGTGCGCATTCAGCAACGCTCCAGTGTGGTCCACCTGCGCCACCGTTGTTCGTTTGTTGTCGATGTAACGTCGTCGTTGGAGTGGTCGCTGCGGGAGGAACCGATGGAAATTGGGGTGTGGACGAGCAGCAGCTTTGAGCCAGGATCGGGTGCCTCAGATTCGTTGCTGGGCTGTGCATACGTGCACCTGAGCGAACTGTTGGTAGACAAGACACACACTGAAGGTGACCATGAGAGGGACGAGGCGCCTGTGAGCAGCTGGGTGAATACGACGTGCGCGGTGTTTCATCCGGATGCACCTCAGCACCTGCAGGCGCGGCTGAGTGTTCAAGTGGCCAAGCAGCACGGTGCAGTACATCCCAACAAGGCTCCCAGTGTGGCCAGCGTGCGAAGCAGGCAGACATCCGTGCATAGCGAGGCAAGCTCAAGGAGTCGCAGCACGGCGCCGGGACCGCAGCACGGAGAGGGCGAAGAGAGCAGCGATGAGTCTCAACACACAAGTCACACCGCATCGACGATTGCAGCGTCGGGGCTGATGGATTTCAGCTCAACCAGCGGCGTCGGGGCTGTTGAGCGAGAGGAAAAGCTGGTGCAAACATCGTTCACGTCGTCGGAAGACTCGCAGTCAACTGTGCGAGAGGACGACAGGGCAGACATGGTGTTCCACGGAGCTCTGGACAGCGAGACTCAAAATGCGGTGCATGTGGACATGGTGGAAGCACGGCATCTGCCGCTGCAAGTGTCGAGCCACTCGCGCGAGATCCGCGAAAAGCCAAACACATTTGTAAGCGTGCGGTGGAACAGCAACGCACCGTTGCAGTCGGCCATTGTGCACGACAGCGTCAATCCTCATTGGGATATGAGCTCCGTGTTTCCGGTGCAAATGGATGCGTTCTTCTGGAGCTACGTGAAACAGGGCGCGCTTGTGTTCAAGGTGTTCCACGTGGCGGCTGAAGCGCTGATGGACAGCGTGGTGGCAGAGGAGACCGACGCGGGCGCGGGTGACTTTGTTGGCAGCGCACGTGTGCCATTGTTCCCACTACTGAACGGCCTGGACATCGACGGCTGGTACCAATTGCGCAATTTCAAGGACGAAGAGGTGGGACTGGTACGCGTGCGTGTGCACATGAACACGCGGCTTGACTCGCATCGAGTGCGCCAGTTGCAACCGAGCAGTGACGAGTACAAGCACGATGTGGAGGGCTACAGCGACGCAAAGCTGACCACTCCTGGGTTGAGCTCGTCGACGGGCCGCAAGCGCCGGGTGCGGCACGAAACCGAGGGAGAGCAGGAGCACCATCAGCACCACCACCATCATCGTCATCACCATCACCACCATCCAATCGGCTTTGGGGACACGCTCAAGTTCAGCACGCACCCCGAGTCGGAGAGCGAGAGCAAAATCGGCCTTGTGAATATGCTGATGATGAATCTGGATGCTCTTGAAAGACAAGTGGGCTTAAGCGAAGGCAACGAGGCTGCTGCGGCGGGTGCAGCGGAGCCGAGCAAAGGCGTGGACCGAAGTATCGACGTCGTGCCCAGCGACCAAGCGGTGGAGAACATGATGAATGCGGCTATGCAAAACCTGGCTGATCAGATTCGTCAGGCCGTGCAGACGGTGGAGGAGGAGCAGGAGGAGCAGGAGGACGTGCCAGAGCAGGCGAAGCCCGGTGTCGCTCAGGAGGTGGAGGCTGTGGCACAGGCTGAGGATATCAGCACAGGTGCGGATGACAAGGTAGAGGCAGTTGAAGATCATGAGGAGGAGGAGGAGGAGGGAGAGGAGGAAGTGGTGGTGGTGGCGGAGGAGGAAGAAGAACAGGTGGATGGTCCCAATGAGATGGAGCCACAGAGCGGGCAGGTAGTGGACGACGCGCAAGCACAGAGCGAAAGGGAAGCCGAGACGCAGATGGACGAGGAGGAGAGCGACGTGGAAGAGACGGTGACGGATGTAGAGGCGCGGATTGCGTCGGAAGCACAGGCTGAAGCTCGGCGGACGATTGAAGAGGTGGAAGGCAAGGAGGAAGCACAGAGGCGTGGTATGGACTCTCTGTACTCGGGCAACAAAAAGAGGGTGCAGGCAGCAGTGTCCGAGTCGGATGAGGACGACGACGACGATCTGGTAGACTCTGGGTGGCGCAAATCGCCGCAGAGCGCACTGGACTATGCGCGAGGCCCTCGTCACGATAGAGGAATCTATCCTGTGAGCGACGATGAAGACGAGGATGAGAGTGGCGGGGCGTACGGTGGACGCGCAGCGACAGAGCGGGCAATGTCGTCGCTGGAACGAGCAAAGCGGTTCCAGATGAACTCCAAACTGACGAAATCCGAAGCGTACATGCGGGCTCTGAAGAACACAACATCGACGTATTCAAAAGAAGCGGAGCGCATCGAGAGGATTCTGAAAGGCAGTGGGTAGGGGTGTTGGGGTCGGCGCGGCGGGCAACAAAACTTCTCCTCGCAAAATGCATCGACTGCAAACAATTGGGGCGCTGGGCACACGTGCATGCAAGCGTCCAGTAGGCGTTGTGCGGACAGGAATGATAGTGTCTCGCCATGGCGGGGTGCAGGTGCAACGGGCGTCGGTGACAACCGCGCGAAGGATCGTTCCTCGAGTTTGCCGAGGTCCCAGCAACGAGGTGACAGGTGCTGAATTGGGCATGAGGGCACGCATGGCACTGGTGGAGAGTCACACGAGCACACAAGGGTCGATGGCAGAGGGCTCGCCTCTGGTGGTGCGCAGTGCGGGGCGTCCAGAGGGTTCGGGAGTGATCTTCCGCGGGCAAGTTCGCTTTTCCAGCAGCAATGCAAGCAAGGGCAAGAGTGGCGAGGCCGTGAAAGAGGCGGAAGCCGGAACGTCGGGAGCGACAGCAGAGGGTGCAGTGGCAAAGAGTGGCGATGGGCACGTGGCGCCCGTGGTGAACTGGTCGCCGCTTTTGCAAGAGCTGCGAACGGCGCAAACGCGCTGGCAGTTGCACAAGTGGAGCTCCATGCCGACCTCTGCACGAGGACTTGCCGTAGGCATTGTGAAGAGTGTGGTGACGTTCAGTCCGACACGGGCTATGGCAGCTGTGCGGCCGACGCTGGTGCGTACGTACAACTGGCTGCGCTCGGTGGACTTTGTCAACGTGTGGGCGACTGTGAAGCGGGAGCTTCGCTTCTACTGGTCGGGTCTCAAGCTGTTGTACCGCGAGTCGCTGTTCACATGGGAGCTTCTGAGCAGGCACTTTTTCACGAGCGAAAAGATGACACGCCGTGAACGCGCGCAGCTGTGGCGCACCATGCGGGATCTGATCAAACTGGGTCCGTTTGTGCTGTTGCTGCTTCTGCCTGGTTCGGGCATCTTGCTGCCCATGGTGGCACGATTCTTCCCCAACGTGCTTCCGTCAACGTTCCTCTCCCAGGTGGACACCAGCGACTCGATGACCATCAAGAAAGACGTGGCACAGTACCTGAAGTTTGCCATTGGCGAGGTGATGGCCGACTCGCGAGTCAACCAGGACCTGTACGACCAAGCGGCAGCCAATGCCGACGTGGACCTGCTGCTTTCCAAACTGCAATCCGGACAGCTGGGCAACATCGAGGACGAAGAGCTGATCAACTTTTTGCAAGGCTTTACAGATGACTTTATCATTGACAAGTTGTCGCTGGCACAACTATTCTTCCTGGGACAATACCTCCGGGTAGACGTGACTGGGCGGGTGAACGGACTGCGCGTGCGCCTCAAGACCAAGATGCGCACCATCCGAAACGACGACAAGCTGTTGACATACAACAACAACGAGTTTCTGGAGCAGCTGAGCAGCGACGAGTTGACGCGGGCGGCAAAGATGCGACGCATCACAGGTTCGTCCGTGGAAGATCTGGGTGAGAAGCTGAGGACGTGGACTGCGCTTTCTAGCCTCAATGTGCCTCTGTCGGTAATGATCCTCAGCGGTGCGTTCCACTCGTCGCCGTACAGCAAGCCCAAGTCGCAGCATGCCGGTCAGGTCGAGGCACGCAAGCGCATTCTGCGTGGCGATTCGTGATGCGAATGTTGGTGAATTCAACGCAGCAATGGATGCAATGGTTCAGAGTCTGTATGTGCATTTGGCTGAGGGGGGCTCACTCGGTGATGCTGTGGATGGCAAAGTCGACAAACTCGTCGGCGACGTTGCTGGTGTCCTTGGGTGGATTGAGCTGGGTGACCTTGAGGTACTGGCGCTTGATGCGACGCATCTCGCTGACAGTGACCTTGCGTGTGTAGGGCCAGCGTGTGTCTGCCCCAGGGACGGTGAGCTCGTCGCCCGGGAGAGCTTGGCCTTGCTGCTGGACCAGAGAGGTGATGATGTCCTGAACAATCTTGTCGATTTCGTGGAGAAAGTTGCTGTCTGTGAGTGTGGTGAGTGCTGTGGCCATGACGGGCGCAGGGGCCTCTCCCTGGAGGATGCTTGTTTCGAGTTCGTCCAGCGGCACCTCTGCGTCCTCGTACACAACCCACAGGGGCCTGTCCCACTTGCGCTTGTCATTGGGCACCTCCATGCGACCCCAAAGATCCTCAAGGCTGCAGTGATGCGTTGTGATGGGTGCGGTGTGGTGTGAGCAAGTGGAGTGGCACGAACATGGGCGGACTGGGCCTGACTTTGCACGTACATCTCGTCGCTGTAGCTGTCCTGGCCTTCGTCGCGCTGCTGATTGTACTTTACAGCCGCTTCATAGTCGCACTCTGTGTACACGACGGCAGTGGGTGTGGGTAGGGCGCGTGCGATGCAAAAGAGTTCGTAGCGGAAGCCCTTGATGTAGTTGAGGGAGTCGCAGATGACGACGGTGTCCTTGGTCAGCTCGCGTTCCACCGCATCACGCAGGGTGCCACGCATCATCTTTTCCTGCTTGTAGCTTGCGTACTCGTCGTTGCGAACGAGTTCCAGGCTCTCTTCGTTGATGAGCACCACGGGAACTCCCTTTTCCTCGAAATGGGCAGCAATCTGCGAGGCTCGCTTCGTCTTGCCAGTGGCTGGGCGGCCACACATCATGATGAGCGGCATGGCAGGGGAAGGGAGGGGTGTGGGCGCTTGGGATGTGCGCGCGGGCGCTGGCAACCAGCAGCTCACACTCTCTTCCAAAGATGCGCGTTTGGGTGCTTCTTGCCCTTGTGGCCATGTGTGTTGCCCTTCAGCGTGTGGGAGACATCTCACAGTGTCCCCAGCTGAGTGCACACGACTACCCTGAAAATGTGACGGCTGTGCGGCCGGACGACGTGAGTGAAGAGTGAGGCGGCCCTGACCTGTGCTGCAAGAGCCCATCAGCCCCGTTCTGACCGCAACCCGCCCCCCTCCCCCACCACCACCACCTGCAGATTCGTGTGATGATGGCCCTGGGCGATTCCATCAGCGCTGGGTTTGCTATGCACGCTGACCCTGCGATTACGGGCTTCCGCGAGTTCCGCGGCGACGTTTTCAGCATTGGAGGCGACGCAGGCCAACCAACCATCTTCAACTACATGAAGCATTTCTCTCCCAACGTGGTGGGAGCGAGCGAGGGTGTTTCCTCGTTCCTGGACGTCGTTTGGTTCAAAAATTTCAGTATCATTGTAGGTTCCAAACCCCCCCCCTTTCTTTCGCTCATGGGCCACTGACACACTACCAAACGACGCAGCCACATGAGCCCAAGATTGACCATTTGAATGGGGCGCAGAGCAATGGACGTGTGGAGCATCTGTTCGAGCAAGCCCAGTACGTCCACAAGACGATGCAGGAGCAGTACCCTCAAGTGACGGACGACGACTGGAAGATGATGACGGTGCTCATCACTGCCAATGACTTGTGTGTGATTTGCCAAAACGCACCGCACTCCCAACCCGAGTTCATTCGAGAGTCGCTCAACGTCACTTTGAACTACATCCGCTCTGCATTCAAGCGCATCATCATCAACATTCTTCCCATGGTGGACATTACCCAGGTGGCTACTCTGAGCCACAAGGGTGACTTTTGCTACTACACTCATGAACTTCTGGGCGAGTGCCCTTGTGTTTGGGAGTCTGACGCCACACGTGCAGACATTGTCAAGACAAACGCCATCTACACGCAAATCTTCCAGGATGCCGCCGACGAGTGGAACAACGTGTACAACGACTTTGCCATTGTGCTGCAGCCGTTTGCGTCGCAGACCAAGTTTGATCGTTCGCTGATCTCCAACCTGGACTGTTTCCATCCAAACAGCGTGGCGGACAAGATGATGAGTGTGGGCTTGTGGAACAACCTGCTGCAGAAGGGCAGCCAGAAGCAAACGTCGACGTCTCCGGAGGACACGCTGATGTGTCCCGAGAACGACTCGTTCATTTGGGTTCCTGCTGCGGGCGAGGCTTGAGCAACGTGTGCACAAATGGACGGCGATGCCATCACTTTTTGACGTTTCCTTGTGCGTCGATGTCGTCAAACTTGTCCTGCTTCAGCATAAACATCGGATATCTGCAGGGAGTGGACGGAACAATCGACGAACGGACACGGGTGAGCCCAGAGCATGATGGGGCGATGCACATGCACACACAAGCCGGTTCGGCACACCAAAACAGCAATGCTATTCTTGGGCATGCATCTGTGGCGCCAGCACTCACGTGTAAAAGGCCAGAACGGCGCCTCCGAGCGCCAGGCCGACGGCGGCGTTGCGTCCCTTGTACGCCGCCGGATTCCTTGGGCGGATGCCGCCGGATTTGAATTCACCGTGCATGGTCTTGCTCAAGTCCACATTCTGCTGACGCACCTTGTCGACCAAAGTCTTTGGTGGGGGCGTGTGCTTGGACATTGGTGGTGGGGGTGTCGTTGCGGCGGCCAGCGCACCCATTCGATCACTCACCGATGTCTCGCCGAGGACTGTTT
Organism: Mantamonas sphyraenae; assembly: GCA_026936335.1. Classification (NCBI taxonomy): domain Eukaryota; family Mantamonadidae; genus Mantamonas; species Mantamonas sphyraenae. The sequence goes on from JAPMXV010000003.1 coordinate 81,308, forward strand.
GCTGGACTGAGCAGCGTGAGCAAGGCGGGCGTTCTGTCCCGTGGCTCGGCCATGAGCGAGGTAAGAGGCATGGATGCAGTCAAGGCGTGGCATTAGGAGGAGGGTGAGCAATGCATGGCTGACACACTCGACGCACCCTGTTTCGCCCGCGCCATCGTGTTCTGTGGGACACTACACATACGATCGCCTGGTCCACCTTGTCTTTGGTCGCCGCGCTTCCCTTGCGTGCACAGAGGAGCGTGCACACCAGTGCCAGCACACGGGCTGGGCTGGCACAGCTCAACGTGGTGAGTTTTTGCGAGCGCGCGTCGGAAGCGAGAGGGCCGCCGTCGGAAACGCACTGTGCGGCGAGTGCGGCGTCCACACGCACCGACGATGCTCACCCGGCCCCACCACATGCACACAGCATCGCGACACAGAGGAGAACAACGACGATACGCCGTTTGAATGGACGCCCGCGTCGCTGGAGGAGTTGGAAAAGCTGTTGGCAAAGTACCCGTCCAACTGCAAGCAGGCCGCCGCGCTGCCTGCCCTGGACATTGCCCAGCGCGTCAACGGCGGCTGGCTCTCCCTCAACGCCATGAAGGCTGTGGCCGACCTGCTCGAGATGCCCCGCATCCGCTTGTATGAAACTGCGTCGTTCTACAGTATGTTCAACCGCCGCCGCATCGGCAAGAACTTTGTGCAGGTGTGCACCACCACGCCCTGCCAGATTCGCGGTGCCTACGACATCCTCGAGGCTGCCGAGGAGAAGCTGGGCATCAAGGCTGGCCAGACCACCCCCGACTGGGAGTTTACCCTCATCGAGGTCGAGTGTCTCGGCGCCTGCGTCAACGCACCCATGGTCCAGATTGGGGACGACTACTACGAAGACCTCACCAAAGAGACCATGACTGCCGTCCTCGACGACTTTGCCAAGGGCAAGAAGCCCACCCCGGGTCCCCAAAACGGTCGCAACATGAGCGAAGCTATCACCGGCAAGACCACGCTCCTCGGCAAAATCAACGGGCCCATGTGCCGCGAGGGCATCTTTGACCATCAAAAGGCCCCCGACTTTGTCCCTGAGCATCTGCAGGACAAGTGAACATGCATTTCCAGTCACCCCGTTCCTTCTCACTGCCCTCCTGTCTCCACACGCCCTGTAGCGCGTTCCAGCTGCCGCAGTGACTTTGTCAGACGCAAGAAGAATCCCTTGCTGGGCTTGCGTGTGAAAAAGGCAAAGTCCTTGTGCCACACGGGGCGTGGGGCTTCTCCGTCGGCCGCGGACGATGACGATGACGACGATGAAGACGACGATGACTCACCACCAGCGTCTTGATCGCCCTCATAGTTGGCGAGCTGCAGCAGCGTGCGGCAGCGTGTGAGGAGGGCGTCCAAACGCGTGGCCAGATGGTGAGCAAACACATCTTCAAAGTCGGCCGGCGGCTTGACGCTGTAGCGAGCCAGGACCATGAGATTGAGGAGGAACACCTCTTCGTTGTAGTTGTGTTCTGCGCGGTCGCCGACGTCGCTGCCGCGCTCGTGCTCATTCATGGGCTCGTTCCAGTACGGAAACTCGGTAAGCACCAGCGAAAGCAGGGACACGACGACCTGCAGCAGGGTGGACACACCTTCCGTCCACTCCTGCCTCACATCTTGTCCAGGCCACGTGTTCAGAAGCGACAGGCACACCTTGCCTTCTGTGTACAAGTTGGGGTTCAGTTTTTCACCCATGCTGTTGAAGTGCACCAGCGGCGGGTCTGCAGGGTAGGTCCCGGGCAGTTGGACGTCAAATGTAAACACGCCGTCTGCATACGGTGTCCCCTGCGGGCCCACCAGCAGGATCTTGAGCAGGTCCGACCGCTCGTCCGTCACACGCACATATGCCCCTTCCGGCAGGCTCTGCAGGCTGCCGTAGTCTGTCATTACTGCCTGTGTAAACTTGTCGATGCTCGTTGAAGGCACAAACGTCTGGTCCGCCGCGTGATGCTTGCTAAACTGCTCCACCTCGTCAAACCGATCCGGTTCCATCAGAACCTCCTCTTCCTGCTTCTCCTCCTCGCCCTTCTCAACCACCACTGCCTCTTCCTTTGTTTCCTCTGCTTCGCTGCTCTCCACAGTCTCGGTGCTGGAGACACCGGCTCCCTCTGTCTCGCTGCTGCTGCTGCTGCTGCTGCTACCGGACGCGGCCGCTGTGCGTCGTGCGTCCTCCTCTGCAATTGCCCGTCCTCCTTCCATCAACGCTTTCACGTCGACTGTGTTGCTGCTATCTACTGTGGCCTCTGCGTTGCTGGACACCTGCGCCGAATTGCTTTCCAGCTTGCTGTCGACGTGATCGTCCGAATCATCGTCATCATCGTCCTCATCGTCATCGTCGTACTCGTCTTCGTCGCTGCTGTCCGCAGTCTCTTTCCAATGAGGGGAAGTGGACGCGACCTCGAACGCCTGCATCTGGTGTTCCTCAACATAGTCTTCTTCGGTGATGAACAGGCGGAAGAAAGGAACGAGCTCTTCGGTGCCGTCCACCCACAGCACTTTGACCAGTCCATTGGGAAACAACTCGATGGGTTCGCCCACGTCGCGGCCCATGCTCTCCGCAGGCAACTCCTCGAGCGGATCAAACAACGCTGGCGGGTGCTTGTAGAGACCCATCTGCAAGGTTCGCTCCGGGTTGGCCAGCGCACTCAACTTCTTGCGCAGCCTTCGCTTCTGGTATGTCGCTTGTGCTGCTTCGTGGTCGTCCTTGTGCGCCCGAAGCAGGTATCGAAACAGCGGCGAGTTGTCAACGACCTCGGGATTACGCGCCTCCATCTGTTCCTGCATATTGTCTGCGCGCAGCTCATGCACCATTTGCATGACCACATGTTGCTCCACGTGTGCCTCGACGGCCCTGCCCATGGCCTCCCAGTCATTGACCGTCGTGCAGGAGTCGTTGTCCGCCAGCCGCACCACGCAGTCCTGCTGGTTGCAAGAGTACAGCTCGCACGGCGACAGGTCGTACATGGATACCTCCTCCACGCAATCACTCACGTTGGCCAGGCTTTGCATCGCACGCTGGTAGTCGTACGTTTCCAACGCCTCTGCTTCTTTGGCAGCAAGCTCGTCCAGGAACGCACAACTGGACACCCAAAACACAGATGCTACGCGGTCTGTCTCATCGCAAGACACAACCACGCCAATGCGTGCGTCGCTCGTGGGGAAGCCCTGCTCGTCGGCTGACGAGGTGTCGCGCTCAAACACAACGGTGCCTGGAAGCATAGGATTCTCCAGGTTGGGCATCAGGTCCAGGTGGCTCATGTTCTTGCTCACCTCGCCATCTTGCCACAGCACATCGCACTTGTTTTGCAGCATCATCACTTCCACCATGCCGCCCGCCTGGTACTCATCCAAGTTGAACTCTCGGGCTTTGGCACGCGCTTCTGTCCACGCCTCCCACTGCTTCTTGCGGTTTTCCAGCATCTGTGCCTCGGCAGGATTGCTGGAGACAGAGGCTGATGTAGATGAGGACGAGGACGACGAAGCGCCTTGCAGGTTCTCCGACGCCCATGCCTCCAAGGCAGCGTCGTCAAAGATTGCATGGTCGCCCGGCGAGATGTATGTGTCACCAAAGGCATTGAGATGGTAGATGTCGGACACGGGCACGATGGAGGGCGGGGTGCCGTCGTCGAGGTTGAAGACATCGACCTTGTCGGCGGTGTTGATGTTGCTGTCAACCACAGAAAAGTCACCACGAGGAGGAACCACCCAGATGACTTGCACATAGTGGGGGGTGCTTTTGGCCACCATCAGGTGTTCCAAGCGTGCGGACACCCGCTCGCGGATGGGTTTGTGGCCAGGGAGGCTGGGCAGGCAGGCCAGCGCCTCGGGATCGACCACAAGGGACTTCATGATGGGCAGTGTGGGGTAATCTTCCTCGTCGACCATGTGCAGGTTGTACATCGGATCAATGTCGAGGGCGTTGCCGTCGGGCTGCACAAGCGACATGTCTGGGAACAGAGAGAGCACCTTGTGACGCTGGGCCAGGTCCGGATGTTCGTAAGGGTCGGGAACCAGCTCCAACCGGTAGCGGGTCAGGGTCACCTTGCCGATCCAGCCGGTTTTCTGAAGAATGTGGGAGAAATTCCGAGCGGGTCAGTGTGGTGAAGCAAGGGAGCAGGGGGCAGATTGGGAGAGGGGAGAGAGAGGATGCGTGGTTACAGGCGTGGGCGGGGGTGGGAGGCAGAGGGGTGCACATGGTCCGCAACCTACGTGAACAACAAGGGTTTCGTCTGCGATCTCGGTGAGGCCGTGCATCTTGTGCAAGAGAACGCCGTCGACCTGGGTGTCTGTGAGGACAAAGCGCACTCTTGCCATGTAGTTTTCACGGATGACGATACCTGTACGGGGAGAGGAGGGCTGACCAGGCGTCGGGAGCGCGTTGACGCAGTTGCCACGCTGGAACTCTCGCCAAACGACGGTAAGGCTGTCCACCGGAAGCATATAGAACTCGGGGCGCATCTGCTTGCGGGCGTGTGTCAACCCGGCCCACACGTATCCGGGCTTGAGGGGCTGTTGGCAGGATTGGGGCGCAGGAAAGTCAGCAGCGAGGAGTGTGGGGAGCGGGAGGTGAAATGCGTGTGGGCCACGTCCGCAAACGTACCAGCATGGTTTCGCTGAAGTACTCGGACGGATGAAAGGTGGTACCGAGTCGAGTGGCGGCCTCTTCAGAGGAGTCGTAGGTCAGAATGACGGGAAGGCCGTCCAAGTCGGTGAGGAGTTCGTCGTGCTGAGGAAGCCACTCGTTTTCCTCCTCCATGTTGCCCTGTTGGTACACCAACTCCACCGTGTACATGTCAGGAGAGCCTGCCATGGTGACGATATCGTCAACAAACACCATGTTGTTCTGCTCCTGCGCCATGGCGTTGTTGTTGGCGTTTGCGATTCCGTTGCTGCCGTGATGGCATTGCTGGACATCTGCTTCCATGGCAAGCAACGTTTTTTGGGGGGGGTGGGGGAACCACGAGTCAAATGTACCCAGGTGACCATCCCGTGCAAACAGTCATGGACGAGAATGGGGAGTGGAAGCGAGAGCCTCTTGGGGCGGGAAACGCCCTGCGTCGCATTGCACAATGTTTTCACGCTCAGTGTCTGCGGGAAGCAGCATTAGCATGTGCTGCGCAAGATCCGTGTCTGCATCAAACGCCGTGCTTGTTCTGCGGCTGTCGGGCGAAGCGCCAGGGCAGCCAACGACACACGCGATGAGCACGAGTGAAGAAGCTGAATTCTACACCTACACCGCTACGAGCATCAAGGGAGAAGAAATCTCCATGTCGGACTACAAGGGCAAGGTTGTCCTTGTTTCCAACGTGGCCTCCAACTGAGGGTACGCGGACCACGCGAGAGGGAGCCGGGGAGTTTTCCCAACGCGCCTTTCCGTCCGGACACGACACTCACCCCTCCGCCTGCACGCCTCCGCACACAGTTTCACCGACTCGAACTACAAGCAAATGCAGGCAATTTACGAGAAGCACCACGACAGCGGCTTTGAAATCCTGGCGTTGTACGTTGTGGGTGTGGCTGGGACGGGCGTGCGGCAGAAGAGGGGATTGGGCAGCCGATTTTTGTTCCGTTGTTGCGATCGTAGAAACAAGAGCACTGACAATATGCACGCATTGCACACGTGTACACGCTTCCGTTTCTCCTCTCCGTCTCCCTCTACCACGCACGACTCACTTTGCAGTCCGTGCAACCAGTTTGGAAAGCAGGAACCCGGAACGGACGAGGAAATCCTGGAGTTTGCCACCAGCAACTACGGTGTCACCTTCCAGATGTTCTCCAAGATCAAGGTCAACGGCGACAACGCACACCCGCTGTACAAGTACCTCAAGAGCCAAAAGTCCACTCTGTTTGGAAAGTCGATCAAGTGGAACTTTGTAAGTGTCGGCGTTCGGGGTGGACCCCTCCCATCGGATAGTACGGTTTCACTGACGCAAGTGGATGCCCTCGCGCACACACCTACACACACACGACACTCCTTGCAGACGCACTTTCTGGTGAACAAGGAAGGCGAGGTTGTGGACCGCTTTGGCGGCTCGAAGGACCTGTCGCCCATCGACAAGGCCATCGAGGAGCTGCTGTAAGCACACCACGACGCATACAATCCTGTAACGACGCATGAGACGCAGGGGCATATGCACACACACACCCTTTGATCGCAGACGGGGCAACCACAACGAATGGTCTCACGCAATTGCCACTGTAGAACTCCTGGGCGCCCTCCAGTATCGCCGCACACCCAATCGTCCCCCCATGCGCGAACAGCACACACGCGATCCACACACGCCTGTCCCACACTCAATTGCCCACACGCAGGAAGCTGGACAGTGCACCAGTTCCGCAATGACTGCAGCGACAGGTGCGAGAGCCACGGGGCCGAACCCTTTCGGAAAGGATGAACACGGCACATATGGCATTGGCACGACGCCCGCGCTCGATGCGGTGCTGTGCGCACAGCGCATGCGTCCATGTTTTGCGCCCTGGCAGCACACGTACAACACACTGCGCTGGTTTCCTTTGTGTCCGTCCCAGATTCAAGCCCGCGCCGTCGTGTCCGGCATGGTGGAAAGTTCGAGTCGTTCCAAACCACCGGGCATGTGTCGTGTGGTTCTGAATCGGAGGGAGGCAGAGGACGCCCGGCGCACGTGTGGCTGTGCACCGTGTTGCGACAGGAACAGACATGGGCGTGCGTGTGTGCGTGTGGCCGTCCAATGCCTCAACTGTGCATCTCCTTGTCCCGTCGGTATCATCTCGCATTTGCTTCCGGGCAGTCGCTGGTGTGTTGTCCTCTTCCAAATGTTGGCGATTGTGTTGTGGCTTGCTGTATGTATCCGTGGTGTGCGCTCGCGCTGTGGGAGAACACCCGGGTGTGCTGCGTCTGTTGGCGCTCACAATCTGCATTTGCTTGGGTGGCAGCGTGCATGGCTGCATTCGGTTGCCACGCTTCACGAGCACACGTCCACGCTTTGCCAGCGTGCGTGCTTGTGATGCACCGTTTCTTGCTGGTTGGGGTCTGTGCAGCCTGGAATGCGTCTCCCTCCCTGCCTGGCGTTGATGGTGGGGCAACAGAAAACGGTGGAGAGTTTGCGCGATGATGAGGGTTGTTTTGCAGGCGAGAATGACGCCGTGGCCACTTTGCACACCATGACCTGCAAGAGACGCAGGTGCACGCGGGCAGAGTCGCACAACGCGCCTCTGGCCAGCTGATGGTCCGGGACACGCAACCCTGTTGCGCACGTCACTGGACAAACGATGACGAGGGCCACGGAAACAGGACTTCCTGCAGTGGCCCTTCTGACCTATGCCTACCAAGGCTTCACGATGGAACATCAGCCAGTGCTCTGTCTCTCTTGCATCAGCCATGCTTGTGTGCAAACGTTGCCTCGGTGTGACCCTTTTCGCCACGTCCAATCCAAAACAAACCTCTGCACTCTTCCGCATCATTCCGCCTCGTCTGCTGCCACCCAAACCCACACATGACCGAATTCCGTGTCACTGTGCCCTCTTCAGAGGCGTTGCAGGCTGTCGTTGACAACCTTTTTGAGGTGGATCTGGCCGGGAATTCTCTGCGCTCGGACACTTACCTCCTTCTGGGAGACGATACATACGGCCTGAAACTGCGCGGTCGCAACAAAAAGAACAAGGACAAGTGCAAATTGGAGCTGAAGGTGTGCAGCGATGTCGAGGGGGGCGTCGAAGCTTGGAGCAAAGTCCTGCAAACAAACGCAAAGGTCCATGTGGACGATGAGCAACGCTCCCTGGACGAGGAGTCTGTTGCAAAGGTTCTCCACAAGCTGGACAAGGAGATGCGTGCATCAGAGCACAAAAGCACTGTCCTGGAGCTGCTGCAGACCCTTTCCGAGGTCGTCGCTGTGCACGTGCACAAAACGATCGAGAAGAGGGTTGTGTGCGTGGATGGACGCCACTACGTCACGCGAGACCTTGCCAAAGTCTCCGTGCAATGGGTGGACCCTGAGGGCCAGACGCAGAGCCGCGAGGTGTGGTCCCTTTGTCTCGAGGGGGTCTCCCCGGGTGTGTTGCAGGATCTGGCGTCGCGCATGGACACTTCCGTGGACGGGTGTATTGTTGGAGGGTATCCAGAAGTGTTGAGGAGATTGGTGGCCAGCGAGACGACACAGGAGACGTCGTCGTCGTCGTCGTCGTCGCCGTAGGCAAACAAACGAATGAGTGGTCTGCGATTGTTTTCATCTGTGACCTCTGGTGTGGTGGGACGTGCAGCAAGTGTGGAGTTGGGCGCATTGGCCACCCAGTTGCAAGGTAGGCATGGCGACGGTGTCTTGCCTGTGTGGATCGCTCCTCTCTCCCTTTGCGATTCGGCGTGGCACACACACGGCCAGAGTCCTGATGGCCGTGTGTCCCGTGTGCCACGTGTGCGTTTGCTGTTGTACCCCATCATGAGTTTGGCCCCGCCAGACGACAGCGCACAGCGTGGCCGCTGACGCACCTCGTGCTCTGCTGCATTTCGATCCGCACCCCTTGCCCAGACGTCCGCTCGTTTCACAGCAGCACCAACAACCAGGAGGCAGAGGCCGCAACGGAAAACAACACAGCCGAGGTCGACGTGGACACGACGGGTGTGGACACGAGCAGCTCGGGTTCGGCCACAGAGGGCGCAGAGAGGCCCGGCGTCTTTGCAGTCGTCGAGGTTGGCGCCAAGCAGTTCAAGGTCACCAACGACGACGTCATCATCACAGAAAAGATCCCGGGTCAAATGTATAGTGAGGTAGAGCTGGCGCCTGTGCTGCTGCTCGGCTCAGCAGAGTGGACCCTGATTGGCCAGCCTGTGGTCCCTGTACGTTGTCCGCCCCACCAGTTGCCCCGTTTGCACCCCGAGTCCGTTTCCGCACACAGCGCTTGACACACCGATTGCACCAGTGCCCCCCCCTCACTCACTCACTCCGTCCTGTTCTTCCCTCTCTCTCTGATCTTCCCCGGTCTCGTCTGGTGTTCCACTTGCAGAATGCCGTGGTCAAGGCAAGCATTGAGGAGCAGATCAAGACCAAGAAAATCACTGTGTTCAAGAAGAAGCGTCGCCAAGGGTACCGCAGGACACGTGGCCATCGACAGGAGCAGACTGTGCTGCGCATCACAGACATCGAGGTGCCCCAGGAAATCCTCTAATGTTATGCAAATGAACAAGGTGTTTCGCGCACGCCCCAAACCAACCCTTCCTCGAACCCCCGCTGCATGAGCCGCTCCTCCAGCAAGTCGTCTTCCAATCAACAGATCTTGTACGAGTGTTCGCTGGTCGGGGGTGTCGATCAGAGCCAGGTGCGAGAGGCCATGACCCGCCTGGGTGCACTGCTCAAGTACGACACCGAGTTTGAACATTGGGAGCGCGTCTACTCCCCACCGGACAGCCAGGGTTTGTTGAATGCCTGTCCTTCCCTTTCCTCTCACCCTCTCCCATTGTCTCGTGCTCATATCGTCCATGTCCCTCTGCAGGAGAGCGCCTGGTTGTGCGAAACGATGTGCAAGCCGACACGACGTGAGTGTTTCCCCAACCCTCTCCTCTGTGTTGCATGCATTCCAGGGTCTGTGTTACCTCTTGCTTACCCCCACGAGCGCCACGTGTTCCTCACACCAATCGACTCCAGTGTCATGCGTCACGTGGGAAAGCCCCAACCAAACTCCCCGTACGCTTGCGCCGTGCAGGCTGTCACAGAGGTGGCCGTCAGCGACAACGTGGAGGACTTTTTATTGACTATTGGCTATGCGCTGGAGTATGAGTATGTGAAGCGCGGATACATCTTCCTCTCAGACGACACAGACGTGTTTGCTCGCATGTACACCCTGGGCAAGCTCGACGAACTCCACGACCTTTCCTCCTTCAACGACCTCAATGTACAGATGAACCACGAATCCAACAAGCAGGCCCAATCTCAGGGCCAGTCACAGACACAGGGCAACACAACCTCAACGGGCTCCGTCTGGCTCCTTGAGCTCGTCTGCCAGGGTGCCAACGATCGCCTCGAGGCCATCAATGCCGCCATGGTCACCCTTGCCGAGAACATGGTGCCCATGGTGAAGCTCAGTGCCACCCATGCCGTTCAATGACAAGGATCACTCTCCTCTCCCCACGCCACCGCTTCCAAAACAAAAATCCTACTCCCATGTCCATGTATCCAACCCTCAGTGAGGAAAACTCGATGGATTCCACTGCAGGCGACAACAGCGCCGGTGGTGGTAGGCTGTACATCGACCAGCGTACAGAGAACAACCAGGACATGGACGTCATCAACGATTCGGCCTTTGCCGATTTTTACGCCTCCAGCTTTGACTCGCTCTATCTGGTCGACCCCATCGACGCAACCTCCCTCGAAGACTCCCTTGGCACCTTTGGCGACTACAAAGTCAACCAGGACGACACCCCTCTCTCACGCAAGCGACGCCGTGTGGAGGAGTACACGCTGCAGGACACTCTCGCCGACGTCAAGCCCTTCATGGGCATCAACGACTACTCCCCGTTCGACAGCAGCAGCAGCAGCAGCAGCAGCAACAACAACAACAACGTCAACACTGCTTCCTCCTCGGCAAGCACAACCACAAGCTCCTCGCTGTCTTCCAACAGACACCACCGAACTGGCTCCAACAACAGCGTTGCTTCCGGGCGAACCCAGTCCAACACCTCCGTCACCGCCGTCTCGGGCATGAACGACCCTCTCGACCTCGACGACAGGTATGTCCACGCATCTCCCTCCCGTCTTTGCCCCGATTCCACGTCCCAGTCTCCCTCTACCTGCTTGTGTCTCCGCCTTTTCCCACCGCACCTCGCCGCTCCTTTCCCACCGCCTGCCCCCCCGCCGAAACGCTTGTCCCCTCTGCCCTTCACGATCCATTCTCGCGTGCCACACACACTCCTTCCCCGTCTCCAGCCCAGTTGCATCCACACCATGCCCCGTTGCTCACCCCACCCCCCCACCCCCTCCTCCGTCGCCACACAGCCCTGCAAACGGACCGCGCTACCCTCTTCTGGGCAAGGGGGACCTCCAGGACACACCGGGCTCCCCTTACTCCACAAAAACCACCTCGTCACACACCACCACATACACAAACTTTGTGTCCCAGCCAGAGGAGGACACCAGCAGCAGCAGCAGCAGCGGCAACGCTGGCGGACGAAAGGGCTCCGTGCGTGGCTTCTCCTCCTTTGAGGCATACGATGACACACGAGCCAAGGTACAGCAGTTCCTGGAAGAGCCCAACCTCGTGTCCACCGTCACCGTCTACACAGCCAAGGTGTGCCAGAAGAGCTACCGCGGCGAGAAGCGATGGATGACTCCCCCACCCCAGGTTGTCATGAAGGGCTACCTCTGGCCCACGGGCTCCCTCACAGAAATGCGTGTCAACGCCGACTTTCTCTCCGTCGATGCCGATGGCCTCCGCTCCTACCTCAGCGGCTCCTCCGTCAGCTCCGACAGCGGGAGCAGCGGAAGCGGCGCGCGCTCCTCCAAGGTCCAGCGCACCGTCGAGTACATGGGCGCCAACAACGTGGCCTGCTTCAAGCAGCTCTACGTCGGCGAGAGCAAGGGCAAGGTCAATCAGGTCGCCATGGACTTTAGCTTGTACAACGAACGCACGGGCGTCGACGTCGGCTCCTTTGCCTCCCCCTCCGTACGCGTCATCCCCAAACCCACCAAAACCTCCAAGAACATGGACTTGTACATCACCTCGGGCTCCAAGGTCGCCCTCTTTATCCGCCTGCGCTCCCAGAGCGTGGACAACCGCTACCTCAAGATGAACGACAACGGCCACCTCTCACTCGAGACGGACTCCTGGTCCCAGTTTACCATTTTGGGCGTCGACGGTGCCCTTGAAGGTTCCTCGCTCAACTATGGCGACGAAATCGTCCTGCAGGCCGAGAACGGAGCCACCACCAACAACATGATCATCCTCCGCACAGACAAGAACAGGATCGACTTTGACAGCACGGACCCCATGTGCCATTTGCACCACGTCGCTCTCAAACTCACCACAAACGACTCCTTCCTTGCCACGAAGGAGCACCGCCACCTGGCCATGTTCAACCTCGACGAGTCCGACGTCTCGGGCGTCGAACACAACTTTGAGTGGACCATGGTGGGCACGGAGGAGCATTCGTTCAAGTTTTACGAGGGCAGCGTCCAGAGTGCCCTCACATACCCTGTCTCTCCCGTCCCGCGTGTCGAGCGCCTCCAGCCACACGGCGACAAAAAGACCCTCTCCCTGCACGGCTCCGCCTTCTCCGACTCCCTCACCCTGTGGTTCGGCGACACACATGTGGTCACTACCTTCCGCTGCGAGGAACTCCTTGTCTGCCAAATCCCCACCATGGCCCAGCTCGTCGGCGACTGCGAGATTGCACACGTTCCAGCCTACTGCACCGTCCGCATCGAGGTGCCCCTCACCCTTGTCCGTGCCGACGGCCTTTTGTTCCCGCAGGAGCAGGTCTACGTTTACGAGGCCATGCCGCTCGCTGTCTACGAGAAACTGCGTGAAAAAGGCTTTGCACGACCTGCCCGCAACTGAGTGAGTTTTCTGACCGCTGCTGCCCAAACAAACTGCTCCATTTCGCATCCACCCATCCACCCTGCTGTCTCCCCATCACAAGGCTCCTGCACCGCGCAGCAACGACATCATGTCCACGTCTTCAGTCATTTCCGCCAGATCCAGAACCGTTTGCCCATCGTTTGTCTCTGCCGTCACATCCACTCGCTCTTCAATCAGCAACTCCACAATCTGCGAGTTGCCAGGGTACTGTACGGCATAGTGAAGCGGCGTCATGCCGTTGTTGTCCGGCAGATCCGTGTTGGCTCCCTGCGCAATCAAGTACCGAGTCATGTCCACGTTGCGCGGCAGGGACGCCGCAAGATGGATGGGCAGCAGGCCACCAGAGCTGCGCATGTTCACGTCCACACCCATCCCTATCAGCTCGTCCGCACACGCTACACTGTTGCACACAGCTGCCAGATGCAGCGGCGATGCCCCTTCGAACGAACCGCCGTACGCCTCGTCCGTGTACGTCGTCATCACCTGGTACTGTGCACGCTTGCCCAGCAGGTAGCGCAAATGCCCGACTGCGTTTCTGCGGATGCACAAGTCCAGCGCACGATCTCCCGTGCGTGTGCGCTGGTTCAGATCCACATGTCCCTTGTTGATCAGCACTTCTTGGATCCGCCGAGCTTCCTCGCTGTCGTCCGGCAATTCGCATGCCTCGTGCATAGCGGCCATGCCCATGCTGTTGAACAGCTCCAGTGTCGCGTTGCCAGCCACCAGCACCGCAACGACGTCGGGCAGCTCCCCTCGCACAGCCAGGTGCAACGCAGTGTCGCCGTGATAGTCCACCACGTCCGGGTTTGCTCCCAGTTTGAGTAGCTTTTTGGTCATTTCTGTCCTCCCGTACATGGCCGCGACATGCAGAGGCGTGCGCCCGTTCGTGTCGTGCACCTTGAGCAGGCCTCGATACCGCGTCAGCATGCCTGCGCATTCCGGTGATCCCATCAACGCACAGTGGTGCATGGGCGTCCACTTGTGAGCGTCTGTGGCGTTCAGATCCACCTTGTACTGTGCCAACAAGCGCACAAACGCCATCTGGTTGAACCGCGCAGCCAGATGAGCCGGTCTGAAGTTGTCCACGCCCGTGCGGCGCGTCAGCACACTGGCGTCCTTTTCCACCATCATTTCCTGGGCCATGTCCGTCTGACCCGTCACTGCAGCCACGTGGATGTCCTCCCACAGTTCCGGGTTCCTTTCGATCTCAAAGTCCTGAAACCCTTCGCACAGAACGTCAAACACCTCGGTCCACCACTCTTCGTCCAGATCGTGCAGACTTGCATACTTGCCCTCTGCTTCCTTGCCCTTGCCCTTGCCCTTTGTATCCATGTGTGCCGTGTCCTCCTCGTCCTCGCCTCCGCCCTTGCCACGAAACAGGTTGCCCACACGCTTGCCCGCTCGCGCAAACACGCTCTTCATAGACCCCTTGCTGGTCTTTTCATCGCCCTCTTCCTCGTTCCCTGCTTCTTCCTCGCCGTTCCCACCTGCTGCCGCCTCCTTGTCGTCATCGCCCACACCCGAGCTTCCGCCACTGCTGCGCCTGCGCTCCAGCCACGATCCAAGGCCGCCTTGACCACTGCTTCGTCGACCACTGGCCTTCTCCTCTTCCGAGTACGCGTTCTCGTCGAATCCGGGCTCCACCAGAGCGGCAATGTGCGGGTCACGTGTCTCGTTCGCCGCCTCCTCCGCGCCATCCTTCTCTGCAATCTCGTACACTGTCACGTGCTCCAGTCCTCCGGGGCGGTCGGAAAACGACACTCCCTTGGACGAAGGAGGCACCATCCCGCTGGCCACAGCTGCTGCATCAGCCGCGACAGCCGCTGCTTCGGCCTCAACCTGCGCCACGGACATCTCGCTGCCACCCACGCCGGCGCCAGCCTCTCCTGTGTTCACGTTCACTTCGGCACCCACCACAATCTTGTCCTTGCCCTTGCCTTCGGCCTCGGCCACGGCCTGTGCCTCCATCTCCGCGGCCGCCGCCTTGGCCTCTTCCTCGGCCTTGAGACGCTCCAATCCCACCATTTTGACACTCTCGGGCATTTGCCCACGCAGATGGTCCAGGATGGCTTCGCGTCCCAGCGCAAGCACCACAGGGCTCATGTCCAGACGCGTATTGCCATCCAGGTTCAGAACCTGCAGCTTGCGCAGAAGGCCCAGCTCACGAGGCAGCTCGCGCAGTTGGTTGTCCTGAAGCAGCAACTCGCGCACCTGGCTGCACTCGCCCACAGTTGGAGGCAGCCGCACAAGTTCGTTCGTTTGCAGGTGCACAATCTCCAGTTTGCCCAACATCTCCACTCCGTGCGGCACCGTCTGGATGCGATTGTGATCCAGTTTCAACACGCGCAGCTCCGTCATGGCACACAGCTGCTCGCCGAATTCCGTCACACGGTTGTGGCTCGCCTCCAGGATTTGCAACTTGCTCATCTCCTCCATCGTCTCGGGCAGTGCCTCCACAAAGTTCTGACTCATGTTGAGCACACGCAGATTGGTCAGCAGTCCAAGGGTCTCGGGCAGCTCACTCACGTGGTTGTGCTGGAAGCGGAACACGCGAAGCTTTCCCAACCGGTGCAGAGTGTACGGAAGCTCGGTGAGATCGTTGTCTTGCACGTGCAGCACTTCCAGGCTTGTCATCAGCGCCAGATCCACAGGCAACTTTGTCAAACGGTTCTCGTGCATGTGGAGTTCCGTCAGTGCCTCCAAATCGCACAGGGCCACCGGAATCTCCTCGAAGCGGTTGTTGTTCAGCCTCAGCGTGCGCAGCTGTTCCAGCCCTCCCACAGAGTCGGGCAGGTCGCAAAGTTCGTTGTGCGACAGATCCAACTCTGTCAAGCCCGTCATCGTGTGGAACACAATTTCAGGCACTGCGTCCTTGCCCATGCGGTTGCCTTCCATACGCAGCGTTTCCAGACGTGTGAACTGGCAAAAGTAGTCTGGCAGCGCGTTGATGCGATTGCGGCTAAGGTCCACAACGCGCAGAGACT
Source organism: Mantamonas sphyraenae (assembly GCA_026936335.1). Classification (NCBI taxonomy): domain Eukaryota; family Mantamonadidae; genus Mantamonas; species Mantamonas sphyraenae. The sequence goes on from JAPMXV010000003.1 coordinate 96,853, forward strand.
TGCGTGCAGGGTGTCTGCCGCGTGGGAACAGAACAATCTGGTTGTCCTGCAGGTACAGCTCCTCCAGCGTGTCCACCTGCAGTGCACGCTGCGGGATGCTGCCCAGCCGGTTCTCCTCGACGTGTAGGCGCTTCAGTTGCATCATCTGGATGTGTGGAACGGCAATCAGCTGGTTGCCAGTCAGCTTCAGCGTTTCCAGGCTCGTCAACTTGCCGATCGGAGGCGGCAGCGAAGGCAGCCGGTTGTGCGACAAATCCAGCCAGGTCAGGTGACGCCCCAGACCCTCCAGGCGTGCAGGCATGCAGTCGGGCTTCTCCAAAAGGTTGTGTGACAGGTTGGCTGCCGTCACGCTGGTCAGCAGCGTCAGGTTCTGCGACAGGCGCGTCAGCTCCAAGTTGCGCATGTCAAGGCGTACGTGGCCCTCGCCCATCGCACGCACGATCGGGTCGCCTTCAAAGTCTTCTTTCAGCCAGCGCAAGTGCTTCAGGAGCCCCTTGACATTGTCACCGTGCAACTCTTCTGGAAGACCGTGCAGCGGGTTGTCGCCCAGCTTGATCGACCGAATCGCGCCGTGCTCCAGATCCGCCCATTCCATGGGCAGTCCGTTCAGTCTGTTCGATTCCAGGTTGATCACACGCAAAGCAAGGCACTCGCTCAACCTCGACGGCATCTGCTCAAGCGCGTTGTGCGACAGGTCCAGTTCTTCCAGCTGCTTCATGCGATTCACGCTCATCGGCACCATGTAGATCTCGTTCTGGCTGCAATTCAGGCGACGCAGCGACGCAAGGTCACTCAGCACACCCGGCAGCTTTTGGAACGCGTTGCGCGACAAATCCAGTTCCTCGAGCGAGTTGAGCTGCGCAAACTCTTGCGGCAGCTGCCACAGAGCGTTGTCTGCCACGTTGAGCGACTTGAGGTTGCCAAGCACTCCCACCTCGGGTACCAAGCTCTTGAGCGCGTTCGAACGAAGCGAAAGGGAACGCAGCGCCGTCAACTGGCCCAAGTCTTCGCTCAGTGTTTCCAAGCGATTGTCGTTCAGGTCCAGCTGTTGCAGTCCCTTGATGCGGAACAGCACCGCGGGGATGTCCGACATGCCGTTGCCATCCAGCACCAGGCGTTTCAGCTTGTTCATCGACGCAACGCGAGCAGGCAGCCAGCGCAGCGAATTGTCGCTCAAATCCAGTTCGGTAATGTTTCCATTGTGGCACGCCTCAAAAGGCAGTACGTCCAGGCCCTTGCTGCTCAGATCGAGAGTTTGCTTGTCTTCTGTGTTGTTGCGCACCTCCTCGATGATGCTGAGCAGCAGATCGGCGTAGTGGTTGCGAAGCATCGGCAGATATTCGTTGAACGACTGCAGGCCTTCGGGCAGGGGCATGGAGTTGTCCTCCAGCCCCAACAGATACAAGGACTGCACGCCGCCCAGGAGCTGCGGCACTTCCGTCAGCTCGTTGTTCCACATGATCAGTGTCTTGAGCTGCGTCAGGTCTGCAATCTCCAGTGGCAACTCGCTCACTCGGTTGCTGCTCATGTTGAGATGCTGCAGCGACGTAAGGGCGCCAATGGCAGGAGGGATCGTCGGGATCTTGTTGTCGCTGATGTCCAGCCGCTCCAGGCTGTGCAGTTTGCACACGGGCTTGATGGACGTAAGGTGGTTGCTGCTGAGCGTGAGCTCCTTCAGGCCGAAACGCAGCAACGAGATATTGCTGGGAATGTGTGAGATCTGGTTGTGGTCCAGGTAAAGCACAGAGAGCGACGGCAAGCTGAAGATCTCGCGAGGCACCAGCGAAATCTTGTTGTTGTTCAAGTAGAGTTCAGAGAGATTGTACAACAGGTTGAAGTGCCCTGCCAGACGCTCCATCTCGTTGTGGCTCAGATCCAAAGATTCCATGCCCTTGAGCAGGCCCAGGAACTCGGGAACGTCCTTGAGCTTGTTGTAGCTGACGTTGATGTTCTTGACGTTGCTCAGATTTCCCATAAGCGGCGAAAGGTTTTCGATGCGGTTGTGGCTCAGGTCCAGGTCGGTGAGGTCTTTGAGGAAAATGGCGTCGGCGGGAAACATGCGCAGATCTTGGTTGCTCAGATCAAGCGCGTCGGCCTTGCTCTTGCTGACGTCCTCGACCACGCTGGCCACCGATGGCGTAAGGGTGTGTTCCAGGTGCATGCTGCTCTGCATGGACCCACTTCCCAGCTCCATGTCGATCTGGTACTCGCGCATGGTTTTGAGCATGGTATCTTCCAGTTCGGCTGCACGTGCGCCCACCTTTGTGTACAGCACTTTTTTCACAACCGACCAGATGCGCCCTCCCTTGCTCTGCGCCTTGTCCTCGGCCATGCCAGCTGCGATGGCCTCTTCGATGGCACTCGTCATGTAGTTGAGATCGGCCGGCGTGTCTGCGTACGCCCGAAACACCTCTCTGCAATACGCGGGTGCAGGGAGAGACGTGTAGGACATCCCATGGGCGGACAAATGTCAGTTACAATGGATGGGCAAGTTGGCAATGGCAATGGTCAAGAAACACATACACGCGGTCGTCCGAGGTTGCGGTCGTGCCCGTGACGAGCAGCTCGTTGTGAAAGTGCTGGTCGTCGTAGTCCACAGGCTCCACCTTGAGGTCAAACAAGTCCAGCTTGGAGGGTTGGAACACAAATTCACCCAGCTTGGTGTGCCTATCCACCGTGTTCCAGCTCAGGGTGGCGCCGCGGATTTTGACAAAGTAGGTGGTCCATTCGTTCTGGTCCAGCTGGATGGTCAGCAGGCCCGTGTATTCGGGATGTTTCTTCTCGGATGCACTCTGTGTGATTGTGTGGTGCGGTGTGTGTGCGTATCCGTGTGACACGTGTGGGTTACGCATTGCCGTGTGAGCTGTGCTGTCGCTGCGGTTCGTAGCAGAGACTGACGGGAAAAAAGGCATTGGAGAGAGAGGGCCACGCACGGCCACGCGCAAGCAACTCACGCGGCCTCCAAAGCGTTCTGTCACTGTGGCCTTCTTCAGCTGCGTGTACTCGATGATTGCATGCGGTCCGCGCTCCTGGATCTCGTCAGGCACAGCGCATGGACACCCGTCCACCGTCAGGCTCTCCAGCAGTTGGCATTTGTTGAGGTCCTCAGGCAGGCACATCAGCCTGGCAAACACGCCCAACACGTCCACCCGACCATGCAGCACACGCATCGCACGTACACACATGTGCACGCCGTGTGTCCCATCGTCCATGTTGTGTCAGTGTCCATATCTGCTTGGCTCTGCCCCCTGCACACGCCTCGTCTCCCGCTCGCATTCTCAGCGCGCTCGCCTGTCAAAAAACACGGGCCGACTTTACACCCCGCTCTGGCCTCCCACACACACGCCCTCCACTCACCGGTTGTAGCTCAGGTGCAGCGACTGCAGGTTCTCCAGCAGGCCGAACGACGCTGGGATCTCTTCGATGGCGTTGTAGTCTGCGTGCAGCGTTTTCAGGTTGCTGAGGTAGCCGATCGAGGTCGGCAGTTCGCCGATGTTGTTGTTACTCAGGTTCAGAAAGGTCAGCGAGTCCATGTGTGAGATGGCACTGTCCACATGGCTGATCATGTTGTTCTCAAACGTCAGCAGCTGGATGTCCAGCTCGTACACCGTGCTGGGGATGCTTTTGAACGAGTTGTTGGCCAGCTCCAGGAACTGCAGTTTCGCAAGCTTGTCAAACTCCTCCGGCAGGCTTGCCAGCAGGTTTTGATTGGCATTGAGCAGCGTCAGGTCCTTCAGCTGCAACACCTCCTCGGGCAACTCCACCATCTTGTTGTTTGCTATCGTCAGGTTCGACGCACGCGACACTTTCTTCACCGCAAGCTGTGACGGCCAGCTCGACAGCTTCCTGTCGGACAGGTCCAACACACGGTTTCCTTTCACACCGTCAATGATTTCCTTCAGTTGCACGCGATCGATGCGTCCCGATTCGCTCATGCTCACTGGTCCAGACGGTTGCCTCGACGTGCGCAGCGCAGGGCAGGTTGTGTATTTTGCAGCTCCATGTTCCACCTGCTCCATGCTCTGCAGCAGCAGCAGGATCTCCACACGACGCACTCCACATACTCTCTCCCCCTGCCCGAATGCCTCTCTCGTCACGCTCGTCCTCCAACTTTGCGCAACAGCTTCATCACACGATCGTCTGGGTGACCCATCTTCATCGGCGTCTGTCCCTGATCCGTTTCTGCGTTTACGTCCACCTGTGCCTCCACAAGTGCCTTGACCGTCTCATACGGCTGCTCTGTATGCATGGCAAAGTGCAATGCGCTCCACCCGTTAAAGTCGCGTGCGTCGCCGTCGGCTCCTGCGTCGAGAAGGAACTGCAGCATGTCCAGTGTACCCTCGCCCGTCACCGCGACGTGAAGTGGTGTCAATCCCGACACTGTGGCCACGTCGATGTCCACGTTGCGCGACAGAAGCACCCTCGCTGCGCCCACGCTGTTCCACACCGCGCACAAGTGGATGGGATACGTCCCATCCGGCGCGGCCTCGTTCACCGGCACACCATAGTTTGCAAGCACCTGCACCCCCAGCGGTTGTTTGCACATGATGGCCACGTCCAGCGGAGTCACTCCGTCCGTTGATGCCTGCGCAAGCGGGTCTGCACCTCGTTCCAGCAGGTACTCCATGATGCGAACCTTGTCTGTGCGTTGGTCCTGCGCAAACGCAGCCAGATGAAGAACCGTGTACCCGCTCTCGTTCTGCAGCTGCAGCATGGCGCCTGCCTCCACCAGCAGCTCCACGCACTCCGTGTACGATCCCAGCACGGCCAGGTGCAGCGCAGTGTTTCCATACACATCCAACACGTTGGGTGGCAATCCTGCGTCCAGCAACTGTGCAACCACCACTGCATGGCCATGCATCGCAGCCATGTGCAACGCCCCCTTGCCCGTTTCTGTTTGCGCCTTGGCCACCACGTTTGCTTCCAGCAGACGCGCGACCACGTTGTCGTACCCTGCGCACGCTGCGTGATGCAACGGCGTCCACCCGCGTGCATCCGTCGTGTTGCCGTCCACCCGTCGCTCAAGGAAGTAGTCCACCAACTGGTGGTGACCAAATCGAGCCGCCAGGTGGATGGGTGCAAACTTGTCCTCCTTGGTCGTCACCATCATCGACATGCCATAGTCGTCTGCAAGTTCTGTCACAGCGTCATCAGATCCGATCACTGCCGCCGTGTGCATCTGTTGCCACGATTCACGCACGTCGTCGCTCAGCTTGCCCTCAATCCCTTCCTCCAAGGCCTCGTACACGGTCTCCCAAAACGCATCGTCGACCTCAGGCAGCAAAGCGCTCTTGGCCGGCTTCTCATCCTCGCCCACTCCTTGACCGTCACCTCCCTTCTTGCCACGTCCACGCCGCCCAAACACCCGTCGCCCCTTGTCCTTTGTGTCGCTCGCCTTGTCCTCATCCCCGATCACACTTTCCGTATCTTCCGCCTGCTCATTCTCTCCTTCGTCCTCACTTTCGTCGCCCTTGGCCACCACAGAACCACTGTCTGACATGTCCTCGCCTGCAGCTGCTGCTGCTTCGGCGGCCGCCGCCTCATCCTGAGCAGCCGCTGCTTCTGCAAGTCGTTCCAGCAACGTAGCATCTCCAGCGTCGTCACGCATGTTGTGTGCGGCCTTGACCACCCCCACTGCCTTTTCACCCAGGCTGTGCAGGAACAGAGTCACGCCCTCGCCCGACGTCGACTTGGGCATGTCCAGCAGCATGCGGTTGTTGCTCAGATCCAACGTCATCAGCTGGCCTTCCAGCAGCGACAGTTCGTTGCTCACCGTCACGATCTCGTTGTCGTTGGCACGCAGAAACTGCAGCGACTGCATTTGACCGAGCTCGCGAGGCAGCCGAGACAGAGCATTGTGGGCCAGTCCAAGGTGCGTGAGTTTGCGCAGCAGAGATATGTCACTCGGCACGGCGGTGATCAGGTTGTGGCCGAGGCCAAGCATCTCCAGGTTGGGTAGCGCGCACAGCTGCTCCGGGATGGTTTCCAGCTGGTTGTGAGACAGAAAGAGCATAAGCAGTGACTTGAGCATCCTCATTGTGTATGGGAGTCGTTTGAGCTCGTTGTGCGACGCGTTGAGCGCCTCCAAGGACGACAGGTGCCCAATTGTCGCGGGCAAATGGCCCAGGCGGTTGTTGTTCACTGTCAGCTCGCGCAGCCTGCCCAAAAGGCCCAGTTCGTTGGGAAGCAATTGGACGTTGTTGTGGCTGCAGTCAAACACCTCCAGCTGCTTCAGGGCGCCCAGGTTCGACGGAATGACCAGCAGCTGGTTGTATCCCACATCCACCTCCCTCAGAGTGGCCAGTCCACACAGCGACACGGGAAAGTCGATCAACACGTTGTTGCGCACGTAGATGCGCTCCAAGTGCTCCAGCTGCTCCATGTGTTGCTGCTGCAGCTCCCGGATGCGGTTTGAGGACACATCCAGCGTGCGTAGCGAGCGGAAGCGGCGGAAGAACGACGTAGGGAACGCTTCGTCGTCCATATTGTTTCCAGACAGATTGAGCGTCTCCAAAGACGGCATGTCGCACAAGTCGTCCGCCAGGCAGTCGATGCGGTTGCGCGACAGATCCAGCACCTTGAGCGAGGCCGCGGATGGCCACTGGCCGCCTGGCACGTACGAGATCTGGTTTCCGCTCAGCCGCAGCTGCTCCAGGTTCTCCAGATCGAAGGCCGCCTGAGGCACAGCATCCAGCAAGTTTTCGCTCGCAGACAGCACGCGCAGCTGCGTGAGGCCGGCCACAAAGGGCAGATCTTTGAGGGCGTTGTTGTCCAAGACCAACTCGCGCAGGGCACGCAAGCAGCTGAGTACAGAAGGCACGTGTTCCAAGCCGTTGTTGCTCACGTTGAGCACCTGCAGCGTGTCTCCCAGCCTCGCCATCCCAGCAGGGAACGAGTCGAACGCATTCAGCGAGTTGCCGCTCACATTCAGCGAACGTACGTTCTTCATGAAGGCCAGTTTGCTCGGCAGCATGCGCAGGTCCTGGTTCACAATGTCCATTTGCTCCTTGTTTTCAATTTCTGCGCGAGCGTACGGATCGTCGCGTGTCAGCTCCAGAAGTGTGGCAAGATGGCGCATGGTCGTGCTCGTGTTTTCGCTCGCCCTCAGCTCTTCCGGGAAGGAATTCAACGGATTTCCTGTCAAGTTCAGTGTTTTCAGCTTCACCAAGTTGCTGTACTCCAGCGGCACGCCGTTCATGGCGTTTCCGCTGAGGTCCAGGGTTTCCAACAACGTGCAGAAGGACAGCTCGGGAGGCATGCTCACGATGGCGTTGTTGCGCAGGTTCAGGTCCAGCAGCTCGCGAAGGTTGCCCATGGCCGCTGTCGGGCTGCGGATCTGATTGCCAGCGAGATGCAGCACTTGCAGGTTTTTCAGCGTGCACAGCTGCACAGGCACCTCGGAGAAGGCGTTGCTGCTCAGATCGAGGCGAGTCAGCGAATGCGTGTTGCCAAACTCGTCCGGCAGCGAGTGCAGCTGGTTTCCAGAAAGGAGCAGAGACTGAAGCCCGTCCAGGGTGTCCAACGTCACCGGCAGCGACATCAGCGCGTTGTTTGACAGATCCAGATGCACCAACGTGTAGCACAGGTTGCCAAACCGCTCGCCCAGATGTTTCAAGGCGTTTCCGCTCAAGTTGATGCGCCTCACGTTCTCCATACGCATCAGCGCTTCGGGTAAGAGTGTGAACGCGTTGTTGCTCACGTCCACACGCTCCAGCTCGTCGCAATCGCTCAACACATACGGCAGCGTCGTGAGGCCATTGTTGTTCAGGTTCATGCTCAGCAGCGAACTGTTGCTGCACGCCTCAAACGGCAGGAACTGCAGGCCCAGGCTGGACAAATCGAGGTTGCGCTTCGGCGCCTTGTTCGCCTTCAGTGCAGACTCGGCCTTGGCGAGCTCTTCCGCATACTGTTGACGCAGATCCTCCAGAAACAGGGCCTCGTTGAAGTTGTCGCCTTGGGCCACTGGGTTGTCGTTGATACCCAACACGACGAGCGACCGCAATCCGCCCAGCTGCTTCGGCACACTCTGGATGCTGTTGCTCCAGAAAGTGGCGGTGGTCAGGTCGCGCATGTTTGCGATCTCCTGCACCAGTTCGTAGATGTTGTTCAGTTGCAGCTCCAATTTGGTCACGTTTGTCAACGCGCCAATGTCACGCGGGATGACGCCGATGCGGTTGCCAGCCAGGTTGAGCTGCTTCAGGTTGTACAGCGCGCACACAGGGAGCATGTCTGCCACGCTGTTGTTGCCCATAGACAGGCACTCCAGGGTGGGCGCCGTGCCGGTCAGTTGCAGAGGGATGCTTTCGATCGCGTTGTTGTCCAGGTAGAGCGTCTGCAGGTGCTTGCAGTTGCCCACCATGGCAGGCACGTGCATAAGCTTGTTGTTGTTTGCGTACAACTCGCGAAGACGGTTGTTGCTGTGGAACAGCGTTTGCGGGAGGTGAACGAGCTCGTTGTGGCTCACATCCAGGTACTGTAGTTTGGACCACAATGCCAGTTCTTCAGGCACGGTATGCAGCTGATTGAACGAAAAGTTGGCGCTAATGACGTTTTCCAAGGCTCCCAGCAGCGGTTCGATGCTTGTAAGCGCATTGTTGCTGAGGTCGATCTCGCGGAGCTGATTGAGCAGGCACAGGGAGACGGGCACGCGAGCGAGGCCACACATGGACAAATCGGCGGTGATGTTGGTACGGCGGCTGGTCTTTTCCATCTTGGCAGCCGTTTCGTCCGTCAGCGCGTGCTCGTACACGAATGCGTCGTAGAAGCGGTTGCCCTTCTTGATCAGATCCAACCTGTCTGTCAGACGGCCGCGCTTCTTCATGGCTCGTGCGTTGAGCTTGGACACGTCCTGTGGCATGGCGTCAAGCTCGCTGCGCACCTGCAGAAACGTCTTGCGTCCCGTCTTCATCGAGTCTAGGTTGCGCCCGATCACAGAGCGCAGAGTCTCGATGCTGCGGTCGATGTCGCCCGAGGCTGTGCCGTCGAATGGATCTGCCTGTTGGCTGAGCGAGGATGCAGAGGAAGACGAGGCCTGGGAGCCGTCGCGTGTGCTGTGCTTCTGCCTGTTCGAACGCAGACGCTCGTTGGTTTCGCGTTGCTCCTCGATGCAGTCGTGCACCTTTGTGATCCACACGTCACGCACCACCCATGTCGGTGCACTTGCTGTGAAGATGCTCGTTTCGTTGCCGCCCGCAGAGATGGTCACGACGCGGAACTCGTTCGGGTAGGTCGGGTCCAAGTCATCGATGCTCTGCACGGTCGAGTTGCCGATGTTGAACACGCGGAATGGCGCGCTCTTCTCGTCTTTGGACACCAGGATGCGGTTTCCCTCCAGCCTGCACACACACTTGTCCCACACATTTTCGTCTTGGCTGTCGCTTGCCTCCAGCAGCTGCTCCTGAGCGGAGGAGGCTGACGAGGACGACGCCGACGACGCCGACGACGAAGATGACGACGACGTGCTTACACCTCCGCGGTCTTTCATCACATGCATGATGGACACGGGTGGGGTGTTGACAAATCGTGCAATGATGCGTGCGTTCTCCGCAAACGAGACGCCTTGCTCACGCATGAGCCTGTGTTGCGCCTCGTCGTCGTCAATCACATCCTCAAAGTAGGCGTGAATGAACGCGTCGTACTCGCTTTGCTGTGCACGCTCGTCGTGAGGGGACAGAGCCGAGATGCGCTCCAGGCGGTTCTTGGAGCTGATCTGCACGGTCTGGCTGCCAGATGGGTGATGTGAAGGCGACTGATTCGGAGCTTCCATGATGCGTGCGGCTGCATGCAGACGTGCACGGTCGACAGATGCCATACCTGCGGTGCCGAATCGTTGGCTACCTTTGCCTTTGCTGCTGCTCTCGCCATTGCCCGACGACTTGTCTCGACTGATGATGGCGTCCATGTGACTCTTTTTGCGCAGGAACTGGGACTTTCGTGCTTGTTCGACATCCAAGCCAGACACAGGGCGCACCAGGGACGCATCCAGGCGAGCGTGTTGCGAGACAGCGACGCTCTTGCGCAAGTCCCTGCCGTTCTTCTTGCTGCTTTCAGAGGCACTGCCATCACTTCCCTGGCTGTCTTTGCTGCTTTCCGATGGATTTGACGACGAGGTGGATGCCTCATCCAGCTTGAGATCTTCGCCCGTGCGGCTTTTGCGATGCAGCGCCTTGCTACTCGCAGTCACTCGACTGTGTGCGTTTTCGTTCGACGTGGGTTTCTGCACATCGATCATTCGTGTGTATGAATGGATGGTTGGGTGGGTTGGGTGGGTGGGTTGGGTGGGTGTGTGTGTGTGTGAGAGAGAGAGAGAGCAAGCATCGCCTGCAGGTACATGCGCCAATGGCAAGCACCGCCATCGCAGCCATACGACACCTCTGTGTGCGTGCATGGCCCATTCACATCAATGGCTGCGGTACCGGGTGGCATGCAACATTCAACTTGCGCCCATCCACTCACCTCGGCCTCGGCAAACGGCGGTTGAAAGTCATCGGGAAAATCGTTGCCAGCCTGCCACACAACGCTTTTCACGTGCATGCCGTTCATGGAAGACGGCAGTGTCTTGAGTCTGGGAGCGCACGTGCAGTGTTACCCGACACAGGGTCAAGGAAGAGCAGAGTACGCCCGCGCGTGCCGGTGTCCAGCGTGCGTCAGCAGAGGGCGCGTGGCTGGGAGGGAAAAACATGGGCGACATAGGTGAAAAACCCACCGGTTGTAGTGGATGCTCAAGGTCTTGAGCATCTTGAGGTCTGCGATCGATGCTGGCAGCTCGATGAGCTCGTTGTGTTCGAGGTGCAGAGATGCGAGGGCGTACAGGGAGCCCAAGGCGTCGGGCAGCACCACCAGTTGGTTGTGGCTCAGATCCAGCAGCGACAAACTCTCGGCAAGCCTGCCAAACACGGCTTCCTGCACGCGTGGCAGACGGTTGTGGTCCAACTTCAGCGTCTGCAGACGCTCCAGAGATCCCAAGGCATCCGGCAGCTCCTCGATGCTGTTGTTCGACAGCACCAGCGTGGTCAGCGCCTCCAGTTTGCCAATGTCCGCTGGCACGGCTGTCAAAAGGTTTTCACTCAAATCAAGCGTGCTCAGCGTCGCAAGCTGGCACACCACCGAAGGAAACACTGTCAACAGGTTGCGCGCCATCACAAGCGTGTGCACGTTCTGCGGTACCTCCTTTGCCGCGATGGGGAACGCCGAAAGCGAACTCTCGCTCAGATCCAGGAGACCGTACGTCGCCGCGCTTTCCAGCACTCGCTTCTCGGTCGCTCGGTCTAGAGAGCGCACGCCGTTGGCACTGCTTCCTGCGCTTCCTTCGCCTTCATCCAAGTCGTCCAGTGCAATGGGACCATCGTCCGACCGCTTCTTCCGCCCAAACTTTGGCGTCCACTTCTTTTTGCCTGGCATGGATTTTCTTGTGGCTGCCCACGCGCTTCACCGTCAAACCCACCCCAGACAATCTGTGTCTTTCGCCACGCACACATGTTTCCACTCCAGGTCCTGTCTCACATTTGCTCTCGAGGCCACATGTCTGCGCCAGCATCGGCAAGACAACCGACAAACGCAAACGCAAACAACGATGGCCACGACATTGGAGGAAGCATTGGCTGCGGCTGAACCGTCGGAAGAAGTTGTGGCAGGCATGAAAATTGAAGTGGCTGCGCTATGGGAACAGTTTGTCTGCCCCGTGTGCGTGTCGCACACGGAAAAGTCCTTCATGTGCACTCCGTGCGGCCACACCTTTTGCGAAGAGTGCATTCGCGAGTGCATCAACCGCGCCCACAACTGCCCCTTCTGCCGTGCAGATGTCCTGCCCGACCAGATCGTCGCAAACCCAGCAGTCGACCACATCTATGGTGCGTTCTCCCTTGCAAGTTGGTTTGCGCCTTCCTCCTGCTGACCAAACCACCCCTCCCTCGCCCCGTTTTGCTCCATGCAGCCATCATCCTGGAAGAAAAGGACAAGGAAGAGAAAGCCTACTTTGCAAAAATGCTCAGTGTACGTTTGAGTGTGCCTCCCACATTGCCCACCTGCCTCCAGCTCCGTCCCGCAAACTCGAGAGGCTCGTGAATTCCAGACGGTTGACAATGCGCCTTCCGCCCGCCTTGCCCACAGGACCCCGAGGCCAAGTTTGGCCCCGTCGACGGAGGTGATGCCGGTGGCGATGGAGGCGCCTCCACATCCGACTCGGGCAACACCACCTCCTCCAGCGAGCTCTCGCCCATCGAAGCCATCTTTCAGAAACACATGAAGCGCTCCCTCAAGGCCTATCAGGACTTTTACAAGGTACAGAGCGACGATGTGCGAGCCAGACACGCACGCATACTCTGGAAACTGACATCGTGCACCACGCGTCACAGAAACTGGAGAGCGACTACACGGCCAGCAAAGACAGCGTGCGTGTGGACTATGCACGACGCATGGCCCACAGCGGCGACAGTGGCGAAATCAACACGCTGCGCGAGGAGTGCCATCAGAAACTGCAGGATTTGACAAGCACCTTTGAAGGCAGTGTGCATTTGCTCATGGAAGGCTACGAGAACTACATGACCAACAATGCCCCCGTGCCCGAGTTTATGCCTGTCCACGTCAGCATCAGCGTCCCGCAGCACGACCTTCACTTTGACAACATCACCATGAAGCCCACAGACCTAGTGCACGACCTGCGCAACATCCTCACAGCCCGTATCGAAGAGCTGGGCGACGGCATCGAGGAAGCCGAAGACCTCGTCTTTGTGGACGTCAAGCCGTTTATGGAGTCTGAAGACACCACACTGAGCACCACATCGTCATCATCATCATCATCATCATCATCATCGTCCTCCTCCTCCTCCTCCTCGGAAGCAACCGACGACGAAGACGGGACCACAAAGACAATCAACACCACCACCGAGGTCGTCATGGAGAACGAGAACCTGCCTCTCCTTCACTACAAGGTGCGAACAGGCGACACCATTCGCGTCGACGGTCACATCAAGCTGCACAGCCAGATGCCCAAGAAGTGCTTCAGCGCAGTGTTTGAAAAGGGCGCCGGCATGGTGGTCGACTACTACACCTGCAAGGACTGCGCCTACAACTGGATTTGCGACACGTGCATCCAGAACTGCCACACAAATCACACTGTGCAGGAGTACATCATGAGCCACAAGCCCACCTGGGCATGCTGCTACTGCTGCAAGAACAACGATTGCAAGATCATCAACATCCGCAACAAGAAGCAGTTTGGCATGTGATCACACACACACACACACACACACACACACGCCCACACACAAACAAAACCCACAATGGACAAGTCTGCGTTCCACTTGGCCTGCATTTCTCGGCTTGTGGCCGCCTCTTCCATCACCATCCACCTCTCCCCAACCTAGATCCCATCGATCGTCGTTCGTCATCGTTCTCATCATCACCGTCATCGTCCCTTCACCCCTTACACGTCGCCTCCTCCGCTCGACGCTTGGTACAGCGGGTTCACGCCAAAGCCGGCGTCCTCCTCAAACAGCGGGTTGGACACCATGAACGAGTCAAAGTCGGGCGACATGTCGTCCACGCTGGCCGAGGCGCCGCGGTTCTTCATCAGCTCCTTCAGGAAGTAGGAGAGGATGCCCACACCGCCAGCCGCACCTGCGACCACACCCACGGTGCTGCCGGTGCCGTTGTTGCCCGAAGTGGTGCAGTTTGTGCCGTTGGTGGCACTGCCGCCACACACGCCGCACGCATCGACCACCTTGCCCGAGTTGGGGATGCCGTCGCAGCCAGCGCACGTGCTGTTGTCTCCACCACACAGGCCGCACGCATCGTACACGGGCTTGTTGCCTGCGTTGGCGCCAGTGTACAGTTGGTTGTCGCAACCGCGGCATGTCGACGTGTCGCCGCCGCACACGCCGCATGCATCCACCACCTTGCCCGAGTTGGGCACACCGTCGCAACCTGCACACGTAGATCCAGTGCCATTGCACACTCCGCACGCGTCGTACTTCAGGTTCGATCCCATCACGCCGTCACAGCCGCGGCAAGACGACCCATCGCCGCCGCAGTCACCGCACGCATCCACCACCTTGCCCGAGTTGGGCACACCGTCGCAGCCCACGCAGGCGTCCTTGCCGCCGCAGATGCCGCACTTGTCGTAGAACACGCACGAGTTGGGGATGCCGTTGCATGGCACGCACGACTTTCCGTCGCCGCCACACACGCCACAGGCATCCACCACCTTGTTCGAGTTGGGCACACCGTCGCAACCGGCGCACGTCGATCCGTCGCCGCCGCAGATGCCACATGCATCCACCACCTTGCCCGACGCGGGCACGCCGTCGCAGCCCTTGCATGTGCTGTCGTCACCACCGCACACACCGCACTTGTCCAATCCCTTCCACAGAGCCGGGTTGGTGGAGCCTGGCGTGTTGGCGCAGTCCTTGCTGGCGTCGCACACGTCAAAGAAGCCCAGCGGGCCACAGCCGCCGGCGCAGTTGACCTTGGCCGGGCCGTTCAGCACGCCGTTGCAATCCAGACAGCTCTTGCCGTCGCCACCGCACACGTTGCACTGGTCAACGACCGCCGGGGTGCCAGGCGGTGCCACAGGGATACCGTCGCAGCCGCGGCACGTAGAGTTGTCGCCGCCGCACACGCCGCAGATGTCCACCTTCTTGTGGGAGTTGGGCACACCGTCGCAGCCCAAGCACGTCGAGTTGTCACCGCCACACTGGCAGCACTGGTCGTTGACCTTGCCAGAGTTGGGCACGCCATCGCAGCCCAGACAGCTCTTGCCATCGCCGCCGCACACGCCGCACACATCGTTGACCTTCTGCGAGTTGGGACGTCCGTCGCAGCCCAGGCAGCTCTTGCCGTCGCCACCACACACGCCGCACACATCCACAGTCTTGCCCGAGTTGATCACACCGTCACAACCCGTGCACGTGGTGTTGTCACCACCGCACACGCCGCAGGCATCGTAGGCCTTGGGCGAGGCGGGGGGCGGGTACAGAATGCCGTCGCAACCTGTGCAGGCCGAGTTGTCGCCACCGCACACGCCGCATTGGTCGTACACCTTCTTGTTGCCGCCAGGGTACAGCTGGCCGTCGCAGCCGCGGCACGAGGACGAGTCGCCGCCGCACACGCCACAGGCATCGTAAGCCTTGGGGGGCACGCCGTTGGCAGGCGGGTACAGGATACCGTCGCAACCCGTGCAGGTGGAGTCGTCACCGCCGCACACGCCGCAGTTGTCGTACTTCTTCACCGGCACGCCATTGGCAGGCGGGTACACGTTGCCATCGCAGCCTGTGCAGGCGCTGTTGTCGCCACCGCACACGCCGCAAGCGTCGTACACCTTCTTGTTGCCGTTGGGATAGAGCAGACCGTCGCAGCCAGTGCAGGTGGAGTTGTTGCCACCGCACACGCCGCAGAAGTCATACTTGGCCGGAGGCACGCCACCAGAGGGCGGGCGCACCACACCGTCGCAACCGACGCAGCTCAGGCCGTCGCCGCCACAGATGCCGCACTGGTCGTACACCTTCTTGTTACCCTGAGGATAGGGAAGGCCGTCGCAGCCCACGCAGCTCTGGCCGTCGCCGCCGCAGATGCCACACTGATCCACCTTGGCGGGCTGGGCTGGCGGAGCCACCACAACGCCGTCGCAACCTGTGCAGGCGCTGTTGTCGCCTCCGCACACGCCGCAGGTGTCGTACACCTTCTTGTTGCCGTTGGGGTACAGCTTGCCGTCGCAGCCGCGGCAGGTCGAGTTGTCGCCCTGGCACACGCCGCAAGCGTCCTTCTTGGCCGGGATGCCCGGGGGAGGCACAAGCACACCGTCGCAGCCCGTGCAGGCAGTGTTGTCACCGCCGCACACGCCACACTGGTCGTTCACCTTCTTGCCGCCATGCGGGTACAGGAGGCCGTCGCAGCCCTTGCAAGTCGAGTTGTCGCCCTTGCACACGCCGCATCCGTCCTTCTTGGCCGGAATGCCCGGAGGGGGCACCACAACGCCATCGCAACCTGTGCAGGCAGAGTTGTCGCCGCCGCACACGCCACACTGGTCGTACACCTTCTTGGGCACGCCGTTCTGAGGCGGGTATACAATGCCGTCGCAGCCCGTGCAAGATGAGTCGTCGCCCTTGCACACACCGCACTGGTCCTTCTTGGCCGGGGTACCCGGAGGGGGCACAACAACGCCATCGCAGCCGGTGCAGGCAGAGTTGTCGCCGCCGCACACGCCGCACTGGTCGTACACCTTCTTGTTGCCGTTGGGGTACAACAGACCATCGCAGCCGCGGCACGACGAGTCGTCGCCCTTGCACACGCCACATTGGTCCTTCTTGGCAGGGGTGCCCGGAGGAGGAACGACAACACCGTCGCAGCCTGTGCAGGACGAGTCATCGCCACCGCACACGCCACACTGGTCGTTCACCTTCTTGCCACCGTTGGGGTACAGCTTGCCGTCACATCCCTTGCAGGACGAGTCGTCACCACCGCACACGCCGCAGCCATCGACC
Source organism: Mantamonas sphyraenae (assembly GCA_026936335.1). Lineage (NCBI taxonomy): Eukaryota > Mantamonadidae > Mantamonas > Mantamonas sphyraenae. The sequence goes on from JAPMXV010000003.1 coordinate 113,331, forward strand.
TTGGTCGGCACACCCGGGGGCGGCACAACCTTGCCGTCGCAGCCCGTGCACGTGGAATCATCACCACCGCACACGCCACACTGGTCGTACACCTTCTTGTTGCCGTTGGGGTACAGCTGACCGTCGCAGCCACGGCAGGAGGAGTCATCACCGCCGCAGACGCCGCACTGATCCTTCTTGGCAGGGGTTCCCGGAGGGGGCACCACAACACCGTCGCAGCCAGTGCAGGTGCTGTTGTTGCCGTCGCACACGCCACAGGCGTCGTTCACCTTCTTGCCACCGTTGGGGTACAGCTTGCCGTCGCAGCCCTTGCAAGTCGAGTCGTCGCCGCCGCAGACGCCGCAGCCATCGACCTTCTTGCCGCTGTTGGGCACGTTGTCGCAACCGACGCACGCGTCGTTGCCACCGCACACGCCGCAGCGATCGTACTTCTTGCCCGAATGGGGCACACCGTCGCAACCGGCGCAAGTCTGTCCGTTGCCACCGCAAACGCCGCAGGCATCGTAGGACTTGGGTGTCGCAGGGGGCGGGTACACGTTGCCATCACAGCCGCGGCAGGTGGAGTCGTCACCACCGCACACGCCACACTGGTCCTTCTTCGTCGGGGTTCCCGGAGGAGGCACAATGTTACCGTCGCAGCCCGTGCAGGCGCTGTTGTCGCCACCGCACACGCCACACTGGTCGTACACCTTCTTGTTGCCGTTGGGGTACAGCTTGCCGTCGCAGCCGCGGCACGACGAGTCGTCACCGCCACACACGCCGCACTGGTCCTTCTTGGCAGGGGTTCCCGGAGGAGGCACGATCTTGCCGTCGCAGCCAGTGCAGGCGCTGTTGTCACCGCCGCACACGCCACACTGGTCCTTCTTGGTGGGAGTGCCAGGGGGCGGCACAATCTTGCCGTCGCAGCCCGTGCAGGCGCTGTTGTCACCGCCGCACACGCCACACTGGTCCTTCTTGGTGGGAGTGCCAGGGGGCGGCACAATCTTGCCGTCGCAGCCGGTGCAGGCAGAGTTGTCACCGCCGCACACGCCGCACTGGTCCTTCTTGGTGGGGTGACCCGGAGGGGGCACCACCTTACCGTCGCAGCCCGTGCAGGACGAGTCATCGCCGCCGCACACGCCGCACTGATCCTTCTTGGCAGGAGTGCCCGGAGGGGGCACCACCTTGCCGTCGCAGCCCGTGCAGGTGCTGTTGTCGCCAGCACACACGCCGCAGGCGTCGTAGATCTTCTTGTTGCCGTTGGGGTACAGCTGACCGTCGCAGCCACGGCAGGACGAATCGTCACCGCCGCAGACACCGCACTGGTCCTTCTTGGCAGGAGTACCCGGAGGGGGCACAATCTTGCCGTCGCAGCCAGTGCAGGTGCTGTTGTCGCCCTTGCACACGCCGCAGGCGTCCACGTGGGGCACGCCACCGTTGGGGTACAGCTTGCCGTCGCAGCCCTTGCAAGTCGAGTCGTCACCGCCGCAGACGCCGCAGCCATCGACCTTCTTGCCGCTGTTGGGCACACCGTCGCAACCGACGCAGGCGTCGGTGCCAGCGCACACGCCGCAGCGATCGTAGACCTTGCCGCTGTTGGGCACGCCGTCACAGCCAGCGCACACAGTGTTGTCGCCACCGCACACACCACATAGGTCGTACTTCTTGGGCGGCACACCGTCCTTGGGCGGGTACAGCTTGCCATCACAGCCCTTGCAGGACGTGTCGTCGCCACCGCAAACACCGCAGCCGTCGTAGATCTTCTTGGGCACTCCGTCCTTGGGCGGGTACAGCTTGCCATCACAGCCACGGCACGAAGAGTCATCACCACCGCAGATACCGCACTGGTCGTTCACCTTCTTGCCGCCGTTGGGGTACAGCTTGCCGTCGCAGCCGCGGCACGACGAATCGTCACCGCCGCACACGCCGCACTGATCGTAGATCTTCTTGGGGATGCCGTCCTTGGGCGGGTACAGCTTGCCATCGCAGCCGCGGCACGACGAGTCATCGCCGCCACAGACACCGCACTGGTCGTACACCTTCTTGCCGCCGTTGGGGTACAGCTTGCCGTCGCAGCCACGGCACGACGAATCGTCACCGCCGCACACGCCGCACTGGTCCTTCTTGGTCGGGGTTCCCGGAGGAGGCACAATCTTGCCGTCGCAGCCGGTGCACTTGCTGTTGTCGCCACCGCACACACCGCACTGATCGTACGCCTTCGGGGTGGCCGGCGGGGGAGTGATCACGCCGTCGCAACCTGTGCACGACTTGTTGTCGCCACCGCACACGCCGCACTTGTCGTACACCTTCTTGGGGATGCCGTTCTCGGGCGGGTAGACCACGCCGTCGCAGCCCGTGCACGTGGAGTTGTTGCCACCGCACACGCCGCAGAGATCCTTCTTCTTGGGCGTGCCCGGGGGAGGCACAATGACGCCGTCGCAGCCTGTGCACGACTTGTTATCGCCGCCACACACGCCACACTTGTCGTTGACGGGCTTGCCACCGTTCGGGTAGTGCTTGCCGTCGCAGCCCAGGCACGAGCTGCCGTCGCCGTTGCACACGCCGCACACGTCCAGAAACTCCGCCGAGAAGCGGATGTCATAGATCAGACAGCTCTTGACGTGCTCCACAATCGGGTACCTACCCGGAATGGACACCGGGTGCGGGCGCGGGCGCTCGTTGTGCTTGATCAGCACACCGCCTGCGGGCACCACGTACGAGAACTCGGCCTCGGCGTCGCCCGTGCCCACAAAGGTCTTGAGCAGGGAGCCCTTCTTGATCCCGTCCTTGCTGTTGACGTTGGAGTACAGGCTGATGGTGGAGCCCTTGTGCAACAGGAACGTCTTGAAGGTCAGCTTGACCTTGCACGCAGAGGGCTTCTTGCCAAAGTTGGGCACGACGCGGTAGCAATCGGGCTTCTTCTGGGAATCGAATGCCTTGATCCTGCCTGACTTGCTCATGAGGGTCTTGGTGACGACGCACGTGCGCTTCTTGCACACGTTCTTGCCACCGCAAACGCCGCACGAGTCCGTGGTCTGGATGTCGTAGTACAGATGGAACTTGGCCTTGGGCGACGGAGTGCCCTGATACTTGATGGTAATCGAGCGGTGCGTCGTGGAAAAGCCCTTCTTCAGGTCTGCGGGCGAGCTCTTATCGTCGTAGACGGCGAGTCGCTTGTAGACCAACATCTTCTGGGCCGGGCGGCCCACATGGTGGAACACAGTCACCGAGTCCTTGGTGCCAAAGTGCGCCGAGCCAATGCGAAAGTTGGTACGGCAGGCCTCGCCACCCAGGATCTTGATGTGCCAGCAATCGGCGCCGTTCTTCGGCTCGATTTTGCCCTTTCCGTTCTTCACGGTGATGAGCACGGGCTTCTTGCAGGCCACTGTGAGGGTAAAGACACCTGCTGTGTTAGACAGTGTGTGTGCGGTGCTTTTCCGGGTACGATGTACGGTTGCGCGTGTGTCGTACATGTGCACGCAGTGTGCTTGTGTGCGGCGCAGAAAAAAGGGGGATTGGCGGGGAGGGAAAAAAAATCTACTCACCGTTGGTGCTGGCAGTCTCCTCGTCGTAGACGACAACCTCCTCGTCATCCGAGGTGGTCATCTGGTCGAGGTCGGACACAGTGTGCATGTCCGCGGAGTGGACCTGCTCATCGTAATGGTATTGGACCTTGTTCTCTGCTTCTTCATGCAGAAGGGCGGCCACATCATGGGCCACATCAAAGTCGGCGTCGTCATCCACAAACGAGGGATGCGAGTCGCCTTCCTCCAAAAGGGGGGGATGCTCGATGAAGATGGAATCATCATCACTGTGGAGGTGCGCGTGTCAGCCGTGTGTCGCTGCTACGGCCGGCCCCAGACCAGGCCGAGTCTACACCTTTTTTCGCGCAGCCATCCGCGCCTCTCAAACCCGCCGCGCGCTCGCCACCGGCATGCACACACACACACATTGGCACCAACGTACGCATCCAAGGTGCTTACTGCCACCATGGCATTTGCCAGGAGCAGCAGCAACACCGTAAGCGATGTCCAGCTCTTGTTCGACATCGCACTCAGCTCAGAAATGTGCTTGGGTTTCGTCTTGCTTGTTTGCCTCAAAATCCAGCGGTTTTGCCGTAGAGAATTGGGGCAGCGTCAAGAGTGCAGAAGTTTCTGTGGATGAGTTGCTGAGGGGGGTGTGGGTTGGGCTAAATGTGGCCCGGGGTGTTGTTGTTTGGTTGTTTGGTTGGTGGCTGTTGCGCCGCCTTTGGCAACGCAACTCCACTCGCCCAGCGCACCCAATCGCAGTGTTTGCTCGACTTCCGCCCCTTGTACGCTCAGCCCAAGCATGGACAAGCTTCGACGCAGACTGCAAGCTCTAAGCCGGCTGGACGGGGCTGGCCGCAGCCAAGAACGCACACTGGCTCTGTCGCAAGTGCTCGACGATGCAGACGCCCTTTACTATGGTCACGGCACGTCTCCTTTGTCCGATTTCGAGTACGACCAGCTGCTGCGAGAGTACGAAGAGTTGAGTGGAAAACCGCGGCTCGTGGTTGGCTCACCGACAGATCCAGGCCTGCAGGTATGGCCCCTTTTGCTGCGTGTTTGCGGATGGCACTTTGCCAGTGTCGTTTTCTTCTTACTGCGCCCCGCTCTCGCGTGTGTGGTATCGCCACGCCACAAGACTGACACACAGGCCCATAGACACAGAGACACGAGCCGCCGATGCTCTCGCTGCGCAACACGTACCTCCAGGACGAGCTGGTGGAGTTTGTGCAGCGAGTGCAAGCACAAACAAACGATGAGGAGCTGCCTTTGGTGGCAGAGCTAAAGTACGACGGCGTGGCACTTGCGCTAGACGTGGATGTGAGGTCGAGCCGAATCGTGCGCGCCGTCACACGCGGCAACGGAAGCGAAGGCGTGGACGTCACCGAGCGTGTGACGTCCCTGGTGACTCCTCTGGAGATAAAGGCACCCGGAGAGGCGGCAGTAGATGTGTTGCGCATGCGAGGGGAGCTTGTGCTTGCTCGCAAGCAGTACGCAACGCTGCAGGAACTGGGGGTTGTGCAACGCAGCACAGTGGGTGAACATGAGTACGTAGCCTCATCGCGCAACACAGTAGTGGGTGCACTGCATCGCAAGACCATGGACGAAGCGTTGGAAGGGCGGCTGGATTTTGTGGCGTACGCACTGATGGAAGCAGAGAGTAGGTGGAACGTGGGAAACCACACAGACGCCCTTAACCTCATGGATGACATGGGGCTGTGTACACCTGTGCGAAGTGAGCCCAGCCATGAGCTGCGACCTCTGTTGCGCTTTGTGTCGTCGTGGGCGAGCACAGACGCGCGTGAGGCATACAAGTACGAAACAGACGGTGTGGTACTCAAGGTCAATGCACTGGGGAGCCATGCAGGCCTGGGTCAAACAGCACGGGCACCCAATTGGGCGGTGGCGTTCAAGTATGCCCCAGCTGAGGCCGAAAGCGTGCTGGAGGAGGTGGAAATGCAGGTTGGACGCAGTGGTCGCGTGACACCTGTGGCTCGCGTGCGTCCTGTGCATGTGGGCGGTGCGCTGATCCAACGAGCCAGCCTGCACAACCACGGCCACTGGCGAGCGTTGAACATTCACCCGGGGGACAGGGTACGTGTGGTGCGAGCTGGTCAGGTCATTCCACAGGTGTTTGCCCTGGAAGATGGAGGCCATGCAGGTGGTTCTCCAGGTGCCCGCCATGTGCTGTTTGACCAGACGGATCGTTTCAAGGCGTGGCTGCACGAGCAACGATGTCCTTGCTCGCGACACGAACCACTCCACTGGATCAACGACAGCGTGGACAAAGCCACCCTTGCTTGTCGCAGTGTGTGGTGTCCCGAGCAGCAGCAGGGCAGGCTGGTCCACTTTGCCAGCTCGCTGCTCGATCGATCGGCCGGCATGGGCCCAGCCCGCTGGAAGGCGCTGGTCGACGCGGGCCTCGTATGTACGTTTTCCCAGGTGGTCACTCTTCCGGAAGACGTGCCCCTGCAACGCACTATGGCCGAGCAGAGTGGCTTTGGGACACGCAGTGTGCAGAATCTGGTCGCCAGCGTGCTCCGTGGACGGGCACAGTGGACAGCAGCGCAACTCTTGGCTGCACTTGGCATTCCAGGGATCGGGTTGGAGACTGCGTGTGCTCTGGTGGGTCCACAGGCACCCTACGCGTCCATTGCGGCGCTCTGCAACGACCTGGACAGCATCGAGAGCCGCCAACAGGGCATTGGTCCCAAGCGTGCACAGGCGCTGCGTGATTTTCTGCTCACTGAAGAGTGTGCTGCCCTTCTAGAGCAGATGGCCGATGCGGGCGTGGCGTGCCTGGATCCGAACCTTGCGCCGGCCTTGGATGCACAAACGAATGGGGAGGAGGAGCAAGCGAATCAGAAATGGGTTGACAAGGTGGTGGTCATTACAGGCCGCTTCTCGCAGCCACGCGATGCCGTGAAAGCGGTGTGGAGACGTCGAGGTGCGCGCGTTGTCACCTCTGTCAGCTCCAACGTCGACGCCGTCATCTGCGGGGCCGACCCTGGAGCACGCAAGCTGGAGGCTGCTCGGGGGTTGGGTGTGCCTGTTGTGCTGTGGAATGAGGATGAGGATGAGGATCTCGGGGAATGAACGCTCCGCCAGAGCAGCCACGTGAAGATTCGATAACGCAGACATGAGTGACAAGCGTGATTTTGACATTTTGGTGTGGGGTGCCACTGGGTAAGGATGGCTGAGGTGACGGGGGAAGCGAGCGCAATGTGTCTGCAGTGCAGCCGGTGCTGTTCCAGTGCGAGCGCGTCAAACACACAAATTCCGACCTTCCGGCTGGCTGACGCTGGGACACGCGCACAACACAGCATCACTGGAAAGATGGTCGTGGAGTATCTCCTGTCGCGAGTCGACCGCAACGAACAGCCCTGGGCCATGGCTGCACGCAACGAGAGCAAGCTGGCGGCTGTGAAGAAGGTGGGTCGAGTGTGCCCGTTTTGTTTTCGGAACCCCAACACGGCTTGCCACCCGCGTGCCACCTCGGCTTCTCCTCACACCTATTTCCCTCTCTCTCCCTCACACCCGCAGGACCTGAGTGCCAAGTACCCGGATGTGGACAACGTGCCCCACCTCATCGGCAACAGCGAGAACCTGGAGGAGCTGACGGCCATGACGTCGCGTGCTCGCGCTGTGATTGCCTGCGTGGGCCCGTTTGCAAAGTACGGCGAGCCCATGGTGCAGGCATGCCTGGCCACGTCCACGCAGTACCTGGACATCACAGGCGAGCCGGCCTTCATCAAGATGCTGACCGACAAGTACGACCAGGAGGCCTCGGAGAAGGGCGTTGTGGTGATGCCCTGCACAGGCATCGACTGCGTGCCTGCCGACACGGGCGTCATGTACAACCTGGCCCAGTTCAAGAAGAAGGACCCCGAGGCAGAGTTGGTGCAGGTGCAAACCATCGTGTCGGCCAAGAACCAGACCCTGAGCCATGGCACGTACCAAACCCTCATCGAGAGCTTCGCCAACTTTGGCAAGGCAGGCGGCAACAAGAAGAAGGGCGACAAGAAGAAAGCCAAGAAGGCCAAGAACCCCAACATCAAGCCGCTCAACCGAGGGATCCACTACAACAAGCTGGTCAAAGGCTGGGTCGTTCCCTTCCCCACCGCCGACCCGCACATTGTCCGCCTCACCGCCCAGCAAAGTGGCCACTACACCGACGACTTTCAGCACGGCCACTTCCTCAAGCTTTCCCTGTGGAACATGGTCCTGTTTGCCATCACGGGCCTCCTGTTCTCCATCCTCACACGCTTCAGCTTCACCCGCAACCTGCTCAAGAAGTACAAGAAGAGCGGCGACGGCCCCTCGGTCGAACAGCGCAAGACGGCCAAGTTCCAGTTTACTGTGGTTGGCCATGGCTACGGCGACGGTGAAGCCGCAAAGAAACGAGGCAAGCTGGACACGGAGATCATCACCGAGATGAACCTCGGCGAATGCTATTTCGAAACCGCCATCCAGGCTGTGGAGTGCACCTTGCGCCTCCTTCGCGTCCAGGACGGCGAGGAGGTCAACTGGATCCCGGAAAAGAGCGTCGGCGTTGTCACGCCGGGCTCTTTCTTCGGGGACGATCTCGTGCAGGACCTTGTCAATGCCGGCCAGCAGTTCAAGGTCGTCAAGACGGGCTCTCTGTGATTCTGAGTTAAAGTGTGTGTGTGTGTGTTTGAATCAACGCTCCCATTCGACGCGCCTTAAAACAGAATGCGTTCCTGCTCCTTCAGCACTCGCCACAACGAGTGGAACGCACCCGTCACGCTCCTGTCTTCGCGCCAGTACAGCATGTTGGCTGTGGTGAACCCTTGCGCTTTCTGGTGCTCGACCAGCGCCTCCTGGCTGACTTCGTTCAACAGACGCATCAAGTGAAGACGGTGAATCTGCGACAGTCGTGTCTCCGAGCTGGGCCTGTTCTCTCCTGTTTCTGGGTTCTCGGGCTCGCACAAAATGACCAGTAGGATGCCCGGGTAGCAGCCGAAACGCACCATGCGAGAGGCGTTCTTTTTGAAATTGGTGATGGCTCGTTTCTTCATCAGCACAGCCTTGGCCTCCTGGTAGTTGGTGTCCAGCTCGCGGATGGTCTTCATGGGCAGTGCATCCAAGTCCAGACCATATACGACGCACTGCGGGTGTTTGCGCCACTGCTCGCTCTGCATGTAGTCTGCGCTTGAGAAGAAGCGGATGTCCAGCGAGCGCAGGTCCATGTCCACCAGTTGCACCGAGTTGAGGTCAAAACCACGCACAGCATCACCCGAGATTTCGTATCGGTTCAGCTGTGCCTCCAGGTGCACCGTCATGGCCGTGGTCTTCTTTGTGCGAAGGGGCTTCTCCGCGCGATGTGAACGTGAATCGGTGCGCTCCTGCAACCCCACGCCCATGTCACTCTCATTGGATGCCTCTTGACGCAGGGCCTTGATGCGCTCGGGAGACATGGATTTGCTGACGCAGGCGCCGCCGAAGCGCCTGTGCAGCGAGCACAGAACCATGTCCAGCATGTTGGGCGTGTACTCGTGCGACTGAAGACGCCACAGCAGCGACTGCAGGTCCTCAAACGTCACATTGTGCTTGCCACAGGAAAAGTGGCGCAGTTTGCTCTTTACGACAATCCAGGGCAACTCTGCGTTGTCCTTGGCAAAGCTCTGCATGTACACGTTCCAGCCGCGCTCAAACACACCCACAGCACGCGTGAACAGTTTGGCTTGCGCCATGGCGCTATCCAGCGAGTTGGTGGACGAGTGGGACGCACGTAGGTGCAGCTCGGCCAACGCCGCTTGCAGTTCCTGGCAATCCACAAGCACGTCCAGCACCGCGTTGGCTGGCTCTTCGTCCTCGTTGGTGCACAGCTCCGAGTACATGACGGCCATGGCGCACACCAACTCCTCCATGGCTGCAGCCTGCACCTCTGTCACTGCCTCCATGGACATCAAGTAGTCCGAGGCATTCCAGCTGCCCCATCCTACGTCGCCGTTCTCCCGCGCATTCTGCAGCTGCGCCGCACGGAGAAGCTTCAACGTCGGAGTGCCAATCAAATACATGTGCAGACCGGCTTCAACCGAGCCGTCGTCGTCCAGCGCGTCGCCGCCACTGATTCGTCGTTCGGCGGGTGTCCTGCTGGACATCGTCGACAAGCGCTTGACACCATCCGCCAAGCGCATGATGTCCAAGTCATCTTCTTGGCCCAAAAACTTGCGCTCCTGGGCCATCCACGTCTTGCGCAAGCTACGTGCCACGCTCAGGCGCATAAAGTGTGAGTTCCAGCCGTCGTTGTCTGCGGGTGTCTTGTCGGGCATCCAGGTGTCGTCGATCTTGGCCTGGAATCCGCCGTACGACAGCGTTTCCAGCCATGCATCCATGCCGCGCAGCGCCAACAGAGTGTCCAAGGTCAGCAACGGTGCGCGCAGGTGGAAGGTCATGTGCACCCAGCTGCGCATGGCCTCATGCAAGTCAACGACCCACTGAGGACGCGGGTTCTTGGCTGTGCCTGCCATGCCATTCTTCTTCTTCTTCTTCTTGCCCGTGCCTGTGGTTTGGCCGCCGCCTTGCGTTTCCTCGTCCATTGCCACCAGCAAATGGCTCATCAATGCCAGGTGCATGTGCACTGAATTCAGGTTGGTGGTTCCCGGGTGAGCAAACAGCGACAGAACGGTGCGCACATCCACCACAAGCGTTGTGGTGGGGTCTTCCTCGTCAGTGACCTGCACGTCTTCCAGGCCCACAGCGGCTGCGGTGCTCGTCGTTGACGACGACGACGACGACGACGACGATGACGACACACCAACGCCAGCGCCTTGTGCATCGTCGCCTTCCTCGACCTCCTCACTGGCATCCTCACTGGCATCCTCACTGGCATCCTCAGAAATGTTTGCGCGAGCGGCCACTGGCCTGCCGGCCTCCTTCCACAGTGCCTCATCGATGAAGCGGTTGAACACGGTGCGGAACAGAATAAGATGAGGACGCACGTGCTCGATGTCCTTTGGCACGGCGGCGACATTGGCACGTTTGCGTGCGCTGTGGCTGCGCAGCACCTCGTCCTCATTGTCCTGGAACAGTCGCCTGGACAGGCGGTTGGTGAAACGAGAGGACGTGAGCATCGTATCACGTTGGCCAACGCGTTCCTTGACGTCGTCGTCCAGTTCCACCAGGAAAGACGGATACTCGGCCGGCAGCTTCAGCTCCACGCCTTCCCAGTCGTCTTTGCCCGGGGTGATGGTGAAGCGCACCTTGAGAGGCAAGAGGCGAGCCAGTTTGACAGCGCCCACAATGACACACAGGGCAGCTTGCGCGTTGTGCGACAACGAGCTGCTGTCCAGCTTCTGCAGCAGTTCGTGGCGCAGCACGTCGGAAGCCTTGTCCACAGCCACCTGCAGCTTGTCCTGCGTCATGGAGGCAATAAAAGCACGATGAGGGGGCCTACGCATGTTGTGGAAGGCGTTGATGAGCATGACAAAGCCCATCTCCTGTTCGCGCACCTCTTTGGTCGTGACGTCCAGGGACATCTTGAGGGCGCGGTCAAATGCAGCGGGAAAGTCATAGCTCAGCGGTCCGCCAATGGTCCAATCATAGGAAATGTAGCTGAGCACGGGCAGGTTCTGTGAAAACTCCTGGGCAATCTCAAAGTTAAAGTGGCGGAGGAACTCTTCGTTGCTCAGAGCCGGGCCGATGATTTCCGAGTTGATGCGAGACGACGGGTGCGTTTGCATGTAGTCCACAAAGGCTTGGATGAGCCAGGCGGGCTTGTTTGCGTCGCGGCGGACGGAGTCTACGCCAAACACGGTTTCGCTCCACTGGCGGGCATGGCGCTGCACGAGCACGTCGTCACAGAGGGTCGCCGACATGAGGGCCTGGATAAGGCCCGGGTGCTTGGTAAGGATGTGTCCGACGGCAGTTTGCTCTAGCAGGACGGCTTTGGTGATGGCGTCGACAGCAATGGCCTGGAAGCGAGGGAGGTCCAGGATCTTTGTGATCTCCATGCTGGGCACAGTCTTTGTGGAGCCGCCAAAGTGGATGATGGGGCTGAGGAGAAGGGTGCCAATCATCCATGCAGAGATGGAGCCGAGGAAGAAGTTGTCGTACACATCGATGCCTGTGTTGGTGAACAGGCCGGCGACAAAGATGAGGGTGCCTGCGCCGCAGAAGATGGGCACGCAGTTGATGAACTGCAAGATGGTGTTGAAGTGTGCGCTGTGACCACAGGCAGGCTGGATCATGAGCGAAAACACGAGCAGGGCAGCAGCCATGATCATGACGACGACGGTGCCGGAGACCACACTCGTGGCGACGAGGATGGTCAAGCTGGACACAAACATGCCCTTGTAGAGACACTTGAGGGGCGGGAACGCGGCGACAAAGCGAATGACGCGAATATGGCGTGCGTTGTAGGCAAAGGAGATGGCTTCGTAGGAAAGAAGCAGGTAGGCGAAACAAGCGAAAACGATGAGGGGCAGATGCTCGGCGGAGAAGCACTGGATGGAGGGCTCCCAGTAGAGGTGGCCGGTGGCCTCGTTGCAGGCAAGGGGCAGGGCAAAGGCGGTGTACATGGGGATGAGGAGCAGGTCAAAGAAGGCGACGGAGAGCGTGTAGAGGAGGGTCTTCTCAGCGTTTTTGGCCTGGAGGGTTTCGTACCAAGGGTTGTTGAAGCCACAGAGCGGGAGTTGGCGCCTGCGGATGAGCTGGCGCAGCACAGCAATGCCGACGACGGGAACAAATGCGAGAGCAAACACGGGCACAACGGCAAACGGGGCAAAGTTGAGGGCGAGGACACGAAAGATGGTGAGCGGGATGCTGCCGGGCCGGGCCACGACGATCCACTCAAACATGAGGGCGAGCACCTGCCAGAACTCAAAGAAGAACTTGAGCTGGGAGAGGCGGGTACGAAAGCGCGGGTCGGTGGCCATGCCGAGCTCCATGTTGACGGGGATGAGGGAGTTGCGCAAGGCTTCCACGTCTTCCTTGTGACGACTGAGGACGTTTGGGGCCTTGCGGACGTAGTAGATGGTGGTACCGATGGCTACGGCATTGATACCGAGGAAGAATCCAACGTCCGCCATGGTGGATTGGTATGAGGAATGTTGTGCGTGCGGCAGCGGACGAAACGAGTTTGGGTTTTTGTGTGTGTGTGTGAGTGTGTGCGGGATGGAGGACGACGAGAAGAAGGAAGAGAGAGCCCGAAAGAGGCCAAGCACAGGCAGCAGTGGCACAGGGGCAGGCAAGCCGCCCACGAGTGGGAAGAAGGAGCGGACGGGAGGCGGGGACAAGAAGAAGGGCAACGGCCGATCCTTTGTGGTGAATCACAAGGAGAAGTACACACAGAAGCTGGTGGCGAAAGTGAGAGCAGACCGACAGCGCAAAGAGAAGCTGGACCAAAAGATGCGCAAGGAGCAGGAGCGGAGGGAGCGCATGCAACAGGTGAGGGGCGGGAGTTTGGGTCCAGGGGGAGTTTTGGGCGCGGCGCGCAAGCAAGAAGCCAAGCCAAGGGGAAAAACGCTGACGCAAAGCACACACACGCGCACATATGTATATTCTTGGGTCTTGTGGGACTCATGGGACGCTGCTGGATGGCGACACACGCAACGGGGACGCGGCCGAAACAAACAGCGGCGTGAAACGCTGCTGGCGGACGACGCGAGCGCTTCGGGAAACGATGACGACGGGGGCAGCGGGTGGCCGATGAACGAAGACAACCCAGAATGGCTGGCAGACCTGCAAAACAAGGTGCAGGGACGAGCGTACGGGGCGGCGGATCTGGAGGCGTGGGCTGAGGAGGACACGGCACGGTTTGAGGAGGACGAAGAGATTCGCAAAACGGTTGATCTGCTGGTCAAGTTGAGCAGCCTGTGGGACGACTCGAGTGCATGGAAGAAGAAGAAGCGGGAGCAAGATGGAGAGCGTGTGCTGCGCAAGAGCAGCAGTTCGAGCAGCAGCAAAAGCAACACAAGCGAGCGAAGTGCGGGTCGTGGGGAAGGACGTCGCGGCGGCGGGCGACGTGGGAAGCGCAGCGGGAAGCGCAACACAAGCACGAGCTCAGTGGTGTCGCAAAATAGCAGCAACACGGCAACCGAAAGTATGGTGAGTGCACACTCGCTGGCAACGGCTGCAGAGGGGGTGGTGCACGTGGTGGGGGCTGCGGGTCTGCACGATCCAAGCTCTCCCACGGTGACGGCGTACTGGAAACACATGAAACCGTGGGAGGCACGGCAACAGGTGAACATCTTTGAAGTGACCGAAGCAAAGGAAGCCGGCGGTGGCAGGGGCGGTGGCAGGCGGAGGTCCAACTCGAGCGCGGATGGCGGCAGTGGGGCAGACGACGACAGCCACCACTCGGGGATGCACAGCAGCAGGAGCAGCCACGTGGGCGCACCCAGGCTATCGTACCAGGGAGCAGCGTCGCGAAAGAAGCGGTACAAGGACTACCGCGTGTACATGACTGAACACGGCCGTGGCGGAGGTGGAGGCACCACCCTCTCGGGCTCGCCGAGCAGTAGCGAGAAGCGATCACCAGGAATCCACCGCACCGGTACGCGCCGTCCCATTCTCTCTGAGCGTCCCGTACGCACGGCAGGATCGCAGAGCAGCAGCAGCGGGTTGGGCCGCACAACAAATATGGGCGAGGGTGCTGGTATGGGGAGCAGCAGCAACAACAATATGCCTCCGCTTCCGGAGAGTCCATCAGGCGCATCAAGCTCGGGGGCGTCGCAGGGATCGCCTGCAGGGTCACCCAAAACGCCAAGGAAAACTATGCTAAAGATTCGCACTGACAACGCGGGCAGCGGTGGCAAGCATGGCGACTCGGACGGAGATTATACGACGTACGTGCTGTCGCCACATGCTGGCGAGGTGCTGCGGAAGATGGGTATCTTTGAAGGGAGCAGCAACGACAGCAACGACGACGCAAGCCCCAACCAGAACAAGGACTCGTTGACGGTGACGTGGGACGACCTATGCCACCTGGACGACGAGCTGACAAACATTGGGGTCAGTTTGAAGCAGATCCTGCCGTTGCAACGCCGTCAGGTGCGCGTGGTCAAGATGCCCAGCAAGGATGACCCAAGCCGCAAGCGCCACGGCGAGCTGAGCGGATTGATTGAACACCGTAAAAAGGGGGATCGACGCAAGGGGAGCAAGAACAGCGGAGGGAGCAGCAGTGAGTCAACAACATCGAGCACAAGCACGAGTACAAGCACCAGCACAAGCACAAGCACAAGCACAGGCACAAGCGGTGTGCAGAGTAAGGGTAATGTCGGGATGGGAGGAACCCATGTGGCCACGGGAGTGCGTGCGGGACTGAGCGATAGTCTGACCGCGTCGAGCGCGTCGTTGGCTTCGCGACGAGCAAGCGCATCGCTGTTGGGCCGAGGCAAGAGCAGCACAGGGATACCCAGCGGAGGTTCAGATCTGCGCAAGTTTCCGCCCATTCGAGGGGCAGCGGTGGGACGCAGCAATCGGCCGTCCAGCAGCACCAGCGCACGATCGACGTCTTCGAGCACGAGCAGGGGCACAGGACGGCCATTCAGCGGCGGTGTGTGACTCATCAATCACCCGCACGATTGTTTTGTTCATTTGGATTTTGACTGAGCATCAAGTGACCTCGCAGACGCCATTGGGAGCAACTTGCCGCTGGCAAAGGTGGGGCCTGGCACATGTGCCGAGAGAAACTGGACGAGCACAAAGATGTTGACGATGAAAAACAGGATGCCGGCAGACCAGACAGGGAGGAAGAAGTTGCGCGCTTGGAACTCGAGCTGATAGGCCATAGCAAGCCACAGCAGCTGGGAGCCAAACCATGCGGCAAAAAGATAGGCGCCGCGGCGGGCCGATAGGAGGGAGACAGGGAGGACGAGCGGAAGCAGGGACAGGTACCAGATAAAGTACTGAACTGTGCACACCTTGTTGAAGGCGACAAAGACGAGGGTTTGACAAAACACCGCAAAGGTGATGTCCTTGTGGTACTTGTGAGCGAGGGCAAGGAGGAGGACAATCTGGGGCAGAAAGGCAAGGAGGCCCACGCCCGAGGGTCCACTCAGGTAAAGGGAGTAAAAGTAGACGGAGAAGTTGTGGCGATGGTCGGTGCGCTCGATGTGATACAGATAGGTCTCGTAGAGGAACTGCCAACCGTAGATCCAATAGAGGAGGGCGGTCGTGAGGATGCAGACAGCAGCACTGAGCAGAGAAAAGACGACGCGGTCGCGGTTGAAGAAGGAACGCAGAGAGGAAGGCGAGGATGAAGTGGCAGGCTGGCTGCGATACTCGGGGCCGAAGAAAAACAGAAAGGCAGGCGCATACATGATGGGGTAAATCTTGAAATGGACAGAGAGGCCGTAAATGATGGCAGCTGGGACCACTTGGTGGTTGAACACAAAGTAGAGTGTGGAGGTGACCATGAGAGAGATGAGCGATTCGGCGTTGCCGCGAGTGGACACATTGACAGCCACAGGGTTGAAGAGCCACAGACACGTGTACAAGAGGGCATTGCGTTGCTGTTGAGCCAATTGGAGCTCAGGGGTGGACGCGGACGCGCTCTTGACGAGGGGCAGCCGTCGTTTGAGGATGGCGTAGATGCAGAGGCCGATCAGGAGGTCGTTGGCAGCAAAGAGGAGCTTGCCAAACACTTTGTGCACGTAAATATTGGGTAAAAGAAGCCAGGCCAGCAGCGGTGTGTAGCGGAAGGTGGCTCGTGTGTAAGGGGACAGCCCCTGAGCGACGAAGCGGGCGCCGTCTGTGAACACCTCGTAGTCGATGTCTGTGTACTTGACAGCGACTGTGCGAGGCCGCAGCAGCGCGGGTGGGGCAACAAAGAGTGGGCCGTTGTTGATTGGAGAACAGGCAACGCGGGTGGGGGGGGCGGGAATGGAGAGGGTGAAAGGATGTGGAGGTGGCAGGAGGAGGAGTGTGAGCGAGCGCGGCACATGTAGGACGAATGGCCAGTGCAAGGGTACGACGTACAGTTTGCATCTTGCCACTCGGCATACACAATTACAAGGAGACGTAGGAGGGCAGCAGCAAGGAAAACCTGCGTGGGAGACCACATGAGAAGCGGTGGCAGGAAGCAAGTGGTTGGGTGTTCCAGGGCGCCGGATGATGCAGCGCTACACGAACGAGATCCCGGAGCGATGCAGTCCAGAGAGCAGTTTGTAGATGCGCAACTCAAGTTGATTGAGCTGGAGCGGGACTCTGAAATGGAGGAGAGCGGCCTGCTGTTGGCAAACGCGAGCGCACGTGAGCTGGAGGCAAACGGGGTGGGGGTGGGCAAGCTGCGAGCTGCCGAAGTGCGTACAAACAGACTGGGTCGCACCGAAGTGCGCTTTGTGCGACAGTACAAGGGTGAGGACGGGGAACTAAGTCTGCCTGCACACAGAATCACCTCGGGGGACATTGTGAGCGTACGGCCGACGGCGTGGCTGACGGGCGGAGGCCCTGCGGCAGGAGAGGAGACATCTGCAGACGGTTTGACGGGAGTGGTGTATCGTGTGAAGCCACACAGCATTGCGGTGTCATTTGACGAGTGGACGGAGTTTGCGGACGGATCGCTGGTGCTGACGAAGCTGGCGAACGACGTTACGTACAAGAGGCTCAAGAACACCCTGCATGATTTGCGTGGATACAAAAACGGCCCTGCGCAGCGTGTGGTGGACGTTCTTTTTGGTGATGAGAAGCCAGAACAGAGCAGAAGCAGTGGAGGCGGGGGAGGCGGCGGCGAAAGCGTTGAGGGCCAATCCTCTGGCGGGTGGAAGGCGTTGAACCCGAGGTTGAACGAGACCCAAGTAGAGGCCATTGACTTTGCACTGCGCAGCAAGGACGTGTCTCTGATCCACGGGCCCCCCGGAACAGGCAAGACGACGACTGTGGTCGAGCTGATTGCGCAGTGTGTTGCTCGAGGCGACAAGGTGCTTGCGTGTGCGCCTTCCAATGTGGCGGTGGACAATCTGGTGGAACGGCTGGCGAGTGCGCCGTACTCTGTGTCGCTGGTGCGGCTGGGCCACCCTGCAAGGCTGTTGCCGTCGGTCCTGAAGCACTGCCTGGATGCACAGCTGGAGATGGAGGATGGGAGTGAGTTGGTGGACGACATCAGGCAAGAGCTTCAGGAGATCCAAGCCCAGCTGAGTGGAGCCAAGCGGAAGCCAAAGCAGCAGTCGTACGGAGAGATCAAGGCAAAGCGCAGAGAATTGCGAAAGGAGATGCGGGAACGGAGCGACGCTGTGATGCAGCGTGTGCTCTCATCTGCGGACGTGTTTCTTTGCACATGCACGGGTGCAGCGGGGCGAGATGCTTTGGCAGCCGCCAAACTTGTGGGCGCGTTTGATGTGTGTGTGATCGACGAGGCAGCACAAGCGCTGGAGGCCAGCTGCTGGATTCCAATGCTCTTGTGTAAGCGCACAGTGCTTGCAGGCGATCATTTGCAGCTGCCTCCGACGATCAGCTCGAGCGAGGCAGCAGCGGGCGGATTGGACGTGACGATGTTTGATCGAGTGCAGGAGATGTACGGGGAAAGCGCAGTGCGCATGCTGACGATGCAGTACCGCATGCACACAAAGATCATGGAGTGGAGCAGCAAAGAGATGTACGACGGAGCGCTTGTGGCGCACGAAAGCGTGGCGAACCACTTGCTGAAGGACTTGGATGGGCAGGTGGAAGACAACGAGGACACACACAATGCACTGGTGATGGTAGACACTACAGGGTCCGACATGCTGGAACAGAGTGGGACAGGTGAGCGTGCCGGTGGAGGGAGCAGCAGCGGGAGCGGCAGCGGGCGAGGCAGCCTTCTGAACGCGGAAACCAAATCCAATGCCGGAGAGGTGGACCTTGTGGCGGAACAGGTGGAAGCTTTGGTGCAAGCAGGAGTGGCAGCGAGTGACGTGGGAGTGATCACGCCGTACAACGGGCAAGTGCAGCTGCTGCGCGAGCGTATTGGAAGCGTGCACGGAGAGGTGGAGATCAGCAGTGTGGATGGATTCCAGGGCAGAGAGAAAGAGGCCATTGTGATCAGCATGGTGCGATCGAACGACAAGCAGGAGATTGGATTTTTGAGCGACCGACGCAGGATGAACGTGGCGATCACCCGCGCGCGGCGGTACTGTTGTGTCATTGGCAACTTTGGGATGTGTTCGATGGAGCCGTTCCTGGAGCGACTGAGCAACTATTTGATGGACAACGCGGACTACCGTTCGTTTATGATGTACGAGAGCGCAGAGACGCTGGCGGCCGTGGTTGGGGACCAGAGTTCGCAGGGACAGGAGCACAAGAAAGGGCTTGTAGAAGAGGCGAAAGCAGAGAATGCTCGCCAAGCGGAGATGCGCAAGGGCCAAGCGCGCGCTGAGGAGAACAAAAACAAGCGCGAGCAATTTGGGGCGGTGCTGCGATCGTATGCAGATGGGAAGCGAAGCGGGTTGCCGATTGAGGGGATTGAGCGTGCAGAGCACAGGCCGACTGTGTCGAAAGAGGGTATCCTGTCGTTTCCGCCAGCGCTGAATTCGTACGAACGGCGGCTTGTGCACCAACTGTGTGAGGAGCTGAGGCTGCGACATGAGAGTGCAGGCGAGGAAGGAAGCAGGCACATTGAGGTGTGGGGAGAAGCAGAGGCGGCTCAGATGGAAGACGCTGTGGTGGTCGTTGAAGTGGAGACGGAGGTGGAGACTGCGGCGACGGAAGAGGAGACAGCAATTGCACAGCAGGATGGCCAAAGCGGTGGCAAAGGAGGTTTGGGTGGAGTGAAACGTGCACTGACGCCCGGAGACATCATGCGCATGAACATGGCCGAGGGGATGGCTCCGCACGGAGGGGTGTCGAGCTCGACGAGCACGTCCGGGTCACAGGAGAAGGGCAAGGACAAGGGCAAGGAAAAGGAGAGTGGAAAAGGCAAGGGAAAGGGAAAGAGCAAGGGAAAGGGAAAGGGCAAGAAGGGCAAGAAGAATGCCGGAGAGAAGCAGTTTGATGCACTGATGGCAGAGGATGACGAGATGGCACTGCTGGACTCGCTGATTGCCGCCAAGAACCAATGTGCGGTGAAGGGATGCAAAGAAAAGGTGGTTGTGATGAACCGCACATGTGACTATTGTCAGGCGGTGTACTGCTACGGACATGCGATGCCGGAGAAGCATGGATGCGGCGAGGCGGCACGGAAGCATTCGCGAGCGCAGTTTGTGGCACAGCGAAGCAGCGGTTCATCTGCCGGCAAGGGCATGAAGGCCAGCGACAAGGTTTACTTTGGCAACAAGTTGGCCAAGAAGAAGGAGGAAGCGCGGAACGCACGCAGCAGCGGCAGTGGAGAGGGCAACGGAGGCAGCGGAGGTGGTGGCGGGCGTTTGAAGAACAAGCGTGCCAAAAACAAGCGCAAGGTGGGATGAGGAATTGGTGAGCTGAGAGAGGACGTGTCCCGGATGGGCCCAGGGAAACCGCGCAGATGTCGACAGCTGAGGAGGAAGATGGTCAGGAGAGGGGAGAGGAAACAAAGGGCCAAGATTGGAAACGTTGTCGGATAGAAGAGAGTGGGAAGAAGGTGAGCCAAGGCCGGAAGCATGCGGTGATTGTGGTGTGGGGCGAGGCGCTCGTGAACGCCAGTGATCTTGTGCCAGTGCACGAAAAGCGAGCGACGCAAACAGGGGATCTGATGGAGCAGCTGGGGCTTCTGTCAAGCCACAGCAAGGTGACCATGGTGTGTCCCTCTCGAGCAACGACACTGAGCACGATCCACAGCTTCCACGACGAAGAGTTCGTGCGCGTTCTTCAGGAGGCTGGCATGCCAAATGCAACTGTGGAAGAGGAGACATTGGCCGAGTATGGTCTGGTGGATGATTGCGCACCGTTTGAAGGGGTATATGATCATGCGGCGTGGTTGGTTGCCGGTTCAGTGGCAGGAGCGCAGTGTTTGGTCAGGAACAAGACACTACGGGCGGTACACTGGCTTGGAGGACGGCACCACGCACAAACGGACAGTGCGTCTGGCATCTGCTTCCTGAATGACATTGTTCTGGCGATCCAGTGTCTGCGTGACACGTACGCGCGCGTGCTGTACGTTGACCTGGACGCACACCACGGGGACGGTGTTTCGAGCGCATACGCGACGTCGCAGCGCGTGTACTGTCTTTCTTTCCACCGGTACGAAGCCGGCTTCTTTCCCGGAAGCGGAGGCGAGGGAGAGCGAGGACGAGGCCGCGGCAAGGGGTTCACGCGCAACGTACCGTTGAAGCAGGATGTTACGACCGCCAAGTTTGTGCAACTTGTGCGTGAGCATGTGACACAGGTGGTGCGCGAGTTTGAGCCAGAGTGTATGGTTGTGCAGTGCGGAGTGGACGCGTTGGCGGGCGATCCGCTGGGGGGTATGGAGCTGGAGCTGGATGGGTTTGCAGACGCAGTGGAGTGGCTGCACACCGGTCATCGTGAGCTTCCAATGCTGTTTCTGGGAGGTGGCGGGTACGTGGACGCGACGTATGCGCGTGCCATGGCGTTGTTCCAATCGATCATCCTGGACGAGCGCCTGGAGGCCAATACGCCGATCCCAGACACGGTTGAGCTGTACGAAGAGTATGCACCTGGTTTCGAGCTGGCACCGTGAATGAGAGCGAGTTGCGCAGTGGCGGACAGGAAGCGTGGCGTGGCTGGCTGCAGTGCTGCGGCCTCGGAAACAAAAGGATTGGGTTTTTGGCATGAGTGTGATTACAGGGGTGGCATTAGCCATTGGTGGCAACACGTTGGGATCGGTGGCGCTAGTGACGCAGAAACACGCACACAATCAGAATCAGAAGCTTGCGTCGCCGCAGAACATCACACGGAACCCTGTGTGGGTGTTGGGATTGGTACTGATGGTGGCGGGCGAGTTGGGCAACTTTGCGGCATATGGATATGCGCCAGCGATGGTGGTGGCACCATTGGGAGCGGTAGGTGTGGGGCGGCGGGTTCGGTGGGACGCGAGGCGCGGACTGGGTTCAACGGCTGACACAAACCCGTGCCGGGGCCGTACGCGCGTGGGCCATATGGAGAGCAGGTGAGCGTGGTGGCAAATGCCATCCTGGCTCGAGTGGTGCTGAAGGAGGCATTCCTGATCCGGCACCTGATCGGGATCATCTTTGCCATTGCTGGCTCGGTCATCATTGTGGTCAGCGCTCCGAACGTGAGTGCCATTTTTCGCTTGTCCGTGACGCGAGGACGCGTGGACTGGGCGACGCAAAGAGCTGGAGGGTGGCACGGGTGTGGAGCAGTGCGTGACGATGATGAGATTGGCTGACACGGAATGTGTGCGGCGTGTGTGCGGGTGTGTGGACACAGGACGACGGAGAAGTGTCAGCCGAGGAGTTCCTGCGGCTCATTTCGGAGACGGCGTTCATCGTGTACATTGTGCTGCTGGTGCTGACTGTGGCGCTGCTTTTCCGACTTGCACCCAAGTACGGCAAGCGGACGGTGGTGATCTACATCGGGCTGTGCTCCCTGCTGGGATCGGTGACGGTGATGTGTTCCAAGGGCGTGTCGACGGCGCTCCGGCTGTCGTTTGAGGGAGACAACCAGTTTACGAGCGCAGTGCCGTACATCCTGGTGCTTCTTTTGGTGACGATGACGGTGTCGCAGGTGCACTATCTGAACAAGGCCATGGCTGCGTTCGACAGCACGATTGTGGTCCCGGTGTACTTTGTCATGTTTACAATGGCTTCCATTCTCGGCGGCCTCATGCTGTACCAGGAGTTTAACGACATGTCTGCGGGAGGGGTGTTCTCCTTTGCGGTGGGGTTCACTCTCACCTCGATGGGGGTGTACTTCATCAGCAAAAAGAGCCTGGACGGGGCCGACGAGGCGGTCAAGGGCATGGGAGATGCGTGGGATTGTACGTGTTGAGCCAAAAGTGGGGCAGGAAAGGGTGAGAGTAGAGGCCTGGTGAACAATGACTGACACGGCACACATACACACCGTACACAGTGGACCCGGAGGACAAGGACAAGGACAGCGAGGAAACGGAATTGTCACAGCAGCGCAGACGAAGCGAATCGGTTTCTTCAATCACATCGGATTTGGGAGACACAACGACGACGCCCATTCTTTTGGCAGGGAGCGGTTACGAGGCATCGGAGCGGTATGGAAGGCGGCGAGGGTCAACGTTGGCACAGGCAATGCGGCGGTTTGAAAAGTGGGCAGAAATGCCCCTGGAGCACCAAGGGGCAGGTACAGGCCCCAGTGGGAGTGACGATGATGAGGAGGGAGCGATGTACCCGGGGGTTCCACGAGAGGGACGCGCCGAGCGAAGCATGCGCTCGGCCAGTGTCATTCCCAACACGGGCCTGGCGTTCTTTGCCGAGCACGTGGCCAAGGAGCGGGAACAGGAGCAGCGACGCAACTCGCTGACAATTGGTTCGGTGTACTTGGGTGGCCTGGAAGACCACCACAAGGGTGTGGGAGAGAGCAAGACGAAGAATTGAAGACGCGACCGATGCTGGTGGTGGATTTTGCATTGCAGGCAAGCTTGCCTCGCTCAGGCAGAGGCAGGCGCAGCACCGCCAAAGACGGCATCGACCATACGGCCGATGAGGAAGAAGAGGACGGCGACGAGGACGAGGTGCCAGACCTGGTAGCCGTCGGGTGCGCGTGCACGTGCCTTTTCGCTCTCCATGCGCTTGATCTGATTGGTGAAGCCCTTGATCTTCATCTCCTGTGCGCTGATGGTGGCCTTCATGGACTCAATGCTAGCCCCGCTGCCCGAGGAGCTAGTTGCGCTCGACGGTGTGCTCGTGGAGACCTTGTCGGACGAGCCCGACGTGGATGCGTTGTGGCGCTTGTGCAGGCCTGTGTTCTGCGACGCCACAGTGTTGCTCTGCAGTGGGACGGCATGTGTGCAAACAAAGCGTGAGCGTGAGCGAGATCGTCGACGACGTCATCCAAACTTTCTCCCGCGCACGGTTCTCCTTTCCTCGCTGCTGCTTACGTTGGTCTTGAGGGTGTCTCCGGAATTCTCGGGCGGGTCCTGTATGGGCACAGGCGTGGAATGGCGTCAAGAAACAGATGTGAGAAGCGCTGCGTGGTGCGTGGCGGGCGTGTGCACGGGCTCGGAAAAAACGAGAGAGTGGAAATGTGCCGACGTACGACAAAGTGGCACTTGAGCTTCTTCTGCGTGCCCTCCTTCCACTACACACGGTGCGCATACGGTGCGAGGAAGCCCACACATGAAACAGGCGACATGTTGCCGGGGTGTTGCGGGAATGGGGGATCCGGAGCGAGGGTGGTGTCAGTGTTACGTGCGTGGCGAGCAATTTCAGGGCGAGCCCTCTGGCGTCGCGTGTTTTCGACGCCACGGCGTTGTGCAGATGAGAACAGCGCGATGCAAGAGCTCCCTGGCGCGTCTTGCCGACCGGTGGGTGCTGTGCTGGGCACGGGACGAGCCAAAAGGACGCAGTTGGGCGGGGAGGCTGGTGCCGAAAACGTACCGTCTCGCTGGGCACTTGCTCGACGGCGGTGATGGACGAGTTCACCACGCACGACTGGATCATAAACTTGTCCTTGTGCTCCTCAGAGTCATTGACGGGCTGCAGTAGCACTGTGGAAGGGAGCGATCGTAGATACGCAGAGGGTCAGAGAGGAACAGGGAACGGTGGGGAAAGGAGCGGGTTACGGAGGTCAAACGGAATCGGCAAACGCAGTTCCGGCGCACACACAGTGGCCAGAGAGGATGATGGGGCACACCTGGAAGCAAGTGCGTGTGGTACACAACACACACAGACTGTGACGGGTGGAGAGGGCGTCATGCGACGCTGTATGCAGCCAGAGTGACGCGCGGCGTTGAGGGCCACGTCGTCGGAATGGGAAAACTCACCCTTGACCTCGGTGGTGGCACCACCGTCGAGGATCCCGGCGTTGGGACGCACGCAGTACCGCGCCGGCGCAGTCGTTTTGACCTTGTATGCCACCTTCTCCGACAGCGGGTTGCTCAGGGTAAGCACCTCCTGCAGCACACGGTCCAGGGGACCTGTAGGGACGGCTTGGAGTCAGCAGAAGCAAGAGGGATGGTGAGGCGGTAAGCGGAGGGTGCATCACGTACGCGTGAACTGAATAGCTGACGGGGACACATTCACAATGCTATCCTTTTTGCTCATTTGGGCAACAAAATTGCGCGGTTGGTTGCGGCGGGGCGGGGGGCGTGTGATGGTGCTGTGGATGGACAACGGACAATGCACACAGGACACACATGGGATGGAGTGACGGGATGGTGGCGGAGTTGGGTGTGTTGGAACACACGGAGTGCAGAGTCTTGGAATCATTCGTCGTCCGCAGACCCCGAGCCAAGTTGCCCACCCTTCACACTGACATGCCGCCTCTTCTTGCTGCCTGCCTTGCGTTCCACTTTGACTGTTTGGCTTTGGAGAAAGGCGAGCTCGTTGAGGCGGTCAGCAAACAGATCCGCCTCGTTGGAAGGCACCGAGCAGCTCATTGGGTTGGCATACAGCGAAATGGCGTGTGCTGCCGACGAAGACGAACTGGCCGACGAGTTTGAGCCTGTGCTGCCTCTCCTTCGTGCGCCTCCTCCATTGGGTCCGCTGCGCGTGTTACGGCCCGTGCCCCGTCGCCCGCTGCCGCTCTTTGCGTTGCCCGCAAGCGACAAAGACCCGCCACGACTGGTGCTCCCTCCACTGCTTCCACTGACCCCGCTGTTGCCTCCATATACGTCTACAAAGGCTCGGCTGGCCTTTTTCCTGCGCATCCGTGGCCGTCGTAGGTCATTTTCGCTCGACACGCGTTGCAAATCGCCTCCAGTGCTCGCCGACTTGCTGATGCGGCCTTTGGAGTCACCTCCACTCGTCATACTGCTGCTGCTGCTGCTGGTGGTGCCGCCATTTCCATCTCCGTGGTTGTCGCCATTCGACCCGCTGTTGGTGATCATCAGTGTTGCTGCCTCGCTCCCTTGTCCCGCCGACGACGCCGCTGCTGCTACTGCTGCTGCTGCGGCGGCGGCTGCTGCCTTTCGCTGAGCCTTTCGCTTTGTTTTTTCCCTTCTCGCCCTGTTTGCGTGCGGGGTTGGAGGGGGAGGGTGAGTTGCGATACGTGGTTTGTGCTCGCTTGGCAGGGGAAGGGGTTCGCAAAGTGAGACTCTCACCTTGCCTTGGCCGCTCGCTCAGCCTCCATGGCTGCCTGCTCATCAGCTTCACGCTTGCGCATCAGAAGAGCTTCATCCCTGCGCCGTGTGTCCTCTGCGTCCCAGCATTCTTTCTGGAACGCCTGTGCGATGTGCGGGTGGTGAGTACACGGGTAACAGCGTGTCTGCCATGGCACGATTCCTGCCCAAGTGCTTACCTCCATGGCGTTGATCACTTCTATGTTTTGTTCCACCGCGTTTTGCACACTGTGGTAGTGCAGGGCATGTCAGCAAGGCGGTTTCGCGGGTTGAAAGAGGAGGGAAACGGTTCGAGTAGGTCGATTCAGGCTGTGGCTCACCTAACAAACTCCACCATCTCATTGACGAGCTGTGTGATCACCGCTTTGTCACCACTGCTCATGTGCGGGGGTGAGGGGGGGGGGGGCACGTGGTGACGGGTGGTGCTGCGTGCGCCTGCGCCCTCGCTCACGGCCCCAACACATCCCCTCCACACCTCCAATGAGCCAAAATCCGTTTGACGACCTGGACAGCGACGAGGAGCAAGAGCTGTTTGGCGCTGGAGGGCTGGACAATGGCGAGGACGATGCCGACCAGGCCGCGCGGAGGCCCGGCACGTCTGGCGGCGCCGTGCTGGGTGACATCCACTCCCCCAGCAACGGCTCGCCCTTTGACAACATTGACTTTGAGGAAGAAGAGGACAGTGTGATTGAGGACCGTCAGTCGCTGCTCTCTTCGCCCAGCAACTCGTCCGCCCATTCCTTTGTCTCTGCCTCACAGGTGGGCGGCAACACAAAGGTCTCCAAGCTCGGTGGCTCGGCAAACAGCCCAGCCACAGTTGGTTCCACCTCCTCCCAGCCACGTATGATCTCTTCTTCTTCCACCGCACGCTCTGCCGCGCAGTCGGGGCCGCACCCCGACGATTCTCCCATGGACACACTCGACGAACCCGTCGCAGACACACTGGTATGCACCGCCTATCTTCCTCACCTGCCCTCCCTCTTCCTTTGCACCACACGCACACAAACACACGCACACACACACACACACACACCCATCACTCTTCCAGTTTGTGCCTCATTGTACCCTGACCACCGCGCTCACCCCCCAATCCCCCAATCCCCCCCCCCCGTGCCGCCGACACACAGAAA
This sequence comes from Mantamonas sphyraenae, assembly GCA_026936335.1. Classification (NCBI taxonomy): domain Eukaryota; family Mantamonadidae; genus Mantamonas; species Mantamonas sphyraenae. The sequence goes on from JAPMXV010000003.1 coordinate 140,054, forward strand.
CGGGATCTCAAGCGCATTGGTATCAAACTTTGGCATGTACTTTATCCCAAGGATTCGTCCTTCTCTGTCCTGCGTGACTGGGACCTGTGGGGCCCGCTGCTTCTCTGCCTCATGCTCGCCATGTACGTCTGCGCCTTTTCGGCCCTTTCCCACGCCACCACACATTCCATGGCCCTCCTCGTCCTTGTCATGTTCGTGTGTTGTGTGAATACGTGCGCAGCTGAAGTGCATGTGCCTTTGTCCGTACGTTGCTAACCCGCTGTTTGGGCCGTCTGTGCTGCAAAGCATGCTGAGTTCCAGTTCCCGCGACGACCAGTCCGAGACTGTGTTTGCCTCTGTGTTTGTCATTGTTTGGGTGGGTGCAGCCATTGTCACTCTCAACGGTGCCCTTCTCGGCGGTGCCATCTCCTTCTTCCAGAGCGTCTGTGTGTTGGGCTACTGCCTGGCACCCCTGAACATCGCCCTCCTCATCTGCAGGCTCGTCCCTGTCCTCGCCGTCCGTGCCATCGTGTCCATTGTGGCGTTTGCCTGGTCCACACGCGCCGCCGTCGCGTTTCTGGCCAACCACGTGCCCGAGAACAGGCGACTCCTCGCCTCGTACCCGATCGCGCTTTTCTACCTCTCTGTCGCCTGGCTGGTGTTTATTCAATAGAGGGGCCACATCCCACGCGCCTTTCGCCCTCCCATTCCTTCCCCCCACCCACCCTCCCTCCATCCATCCATCCATCCCCAAACAGGATCACCTCCGCTTGACCCAACCGAACCCTCCGCGATGGACTTGTCTCTTGCCACCCTACTCTGGCTTCTGGTGGGCGTGCTGGTCGTCCTTGTACTCGCTGCGCTGCTGGTGCCACGCATCAACATGCCGGAGCTGATGGAGCTGCCCGGTGTCAACCTGCTGCAGAGCATGTGGGACCTCTTGACCCACCGGGACGAAAAGATGTACCACCTGCTGCGCCAGTACAGCGCCCGTGCTCAGCACACTCTGTTCTGTTTCTGGTTCTCGCCCACCACTCCGATGGTGGGCGTGGCCCATCCGGCTGCGGCCAAGGACATCCTCATGAACAACGACAACATCACAAAATCGGACCTGTACACGTTTATGCACCCGTGGCTGGGCACCGGCCTGCTCACAAGCACCCACCAGAAGTGGGACTACCGCCGCACCCTGCTCACGCCGGCTTTCCACACCGACGCCCTCATGGAACACTATGTGGAGGTGTTTAACCGCAACGCACAAAAACTCGTGCGAAAGTGGGGCCGCCACGCAGACGAGGGCGACCACTTTGACCCGTTCCCGGCCATCACCCACATGGCCCTTGATGCCATCAACATGTGCGCCATGGGGGTGGAACTCAACTCCCTCGATGCCACCGAGGGTGAGAACAACGAGTACGTGGAGGCCATCTACGCTGCCAGCAACCTCCTGTGGGGTCGCATGACCTCGCCCCACATGTGGATCGACTGGCTGTGGAAGAGCAGCGCCAAGGGCAAACAGTTCCAGGCTGCCGTCGATCGCATGAACGGCTTCACCACGTCGGTGATTGCCAAGAAGCGCAAGGAGCACGAGGAGAACGGCCCTCCTGACGACCACGAGGCCTCCTTCCTGGACATCCTGCTGCAGGCAGAAACCCAGAGTGGCGAGCGCCTGTCGGACGCCGACCTGCTGGAAGAGGTGGAGACGTTTATGTTTGAGGGCCACGACACCACGTCCAGTGGCATGCTGTGGACGCTTTGGCTGATGGGACAGGACCCCGAGGTGGTGGCCAAGGCCCAGCAGGAAGTCGATGCCGTGTTTGGCTCCTCCGAAACCCTGGACATGGAGCAAATCAAGGAGTTTGAGTACCTGGACATGTGCATCAAGGAGGGCCTCCGTATGTATCCGCCTGTGCCCAACATTGCCCGTCGCGTTGAAACACGCATGACCATCCTCGGTGTGTCCATCCCCGTGGGTGCCAACGTCGCCGTCAACCCGTCGCTCATCCACTACAACCCGGACGTGTGGGACGAGCCGCAAAAGTTTAACCCCGATCGCTTTTCGCGGGAGAACAGCAAGGGCCGTGACCCGTTTGCCTTTGTGCCCTTCAGCGCAGGCAAACGTAACTGCATCGGACGCATGTTTGCCCTGCGGGAGATGAAGGTCTTTCTGGCCCACGTCCTGCGCAACTACACGCCGTCCACCCCGCCCATGGGTGACCCCAAGCCCCTCCTCGAGCTCATCATGCGTCCCAAGGACCCCGTGTACATCAGCCTGGCACGTCGCGAGGGTGCATCGTCGTCATCGTCGAAGTGAAGGGAATGAACAACGAACAACGTTCTCAGTTTATTACTGTGTTCACTGCTTGCTGCAGTCAATGTCCATCTTCAATCCCTGCTGCAGGTAGTAACAGTACCACTGCATGGCGTTCTGGCTCTCAACATGGATGTCACGGCTTTCGATGTGGTTGTCGTAGGCCAGGGCCTTGGCAAAGGACCAGCCCAGGAACTGCATGTAATAAGAGCCGCTCATCTCGCCGGTGCGGTCTTCGCCTGCCTCACAATGGATGTAGAGCACTGTGGTGCGGTTGCTGGCCATGCCGGTCTTCAGGTGCTGCTTCAACGCAGGGATGCGCTCGTGCAGCTTGTCCATCTGCCACTCATCCAGAGTGGCTGCCAGACGGTTGCGCAGATCCTTGGGCAGCTTGTCTGGGTCGATGAGACTGCCCACCGTCAGCCAGTGCACGTACTCGCCCTTGTTTGCGTTTGCCTTGAAGAATGCCTCTTCCATTTCCATGTCGTGGCGCTCCTGTGGCGACAGCGGTTCCAGCAGGCTGTGGGTGGGTGGATGACGAGTGATCGTGTGCATGATCCAAAACGGGGAAACGAGTGTACAGTGCCCGAGTGTGAGCGAGATGTTTGCTGCGCAAGAACGGCGCGTGGACGTGCTTCCATACTTGAAATCCACAAGGTAAAAGTCGTCCGGAAGGGTGCAGTTGCCTTCTTCCTTGCATCGTGAGGCCATGGCTGCCTTGAGCTGGTCGTACGCAAAGGCTGGCGCTGTGGGAAGGGGCAGGCGTGCGGCGGCAGGTGCCAAGATTATCGCGTGTGAGCGTGTGGTCGTCTCTCACTGCCCAGCAACACCGGCACACGCGTGGAAACCACGCTCAAGTGGTATCACGGAGCATCGGCAGTGTGGGAGGTGTGTTGGGTGTGGGGTGTGCCTGCGCTGGTACGTACGCGAGCCTCCCGTTCGCGGTTCGTTGCCACGGAAGAGGTAGTTGGTGTTGCCGTTGCTGTCCACAGCCTTGTCGATAAAGTGGACGCGGGAAGGGTCCAGAGCGGCAAAGCAGAGCACCACACACGCAGCCAGAGTGAAGAGACGAAGCATGATGGGGACACAAGTGTTTTGGTTCGCCGCCCGCACGAGTGCATGCAGCGAATCACAGTCGACTGAGGACGATGCAGCGAAGCGGGAAGAGAGAACGTGAGGATGGAGAGGTAGAGCACAATGGGCAGGGGCTGGATAGCAAGCGGGCGCGCACGGAGGTGCCGAGCAAGCACTCATCACAATCGTCCTCCAGCACGCCCGGCGCACTTTCCACCGCAGGCACACAGACATACGAAGCTGAGGTTGCCCAGCAACTGGAGCGCATCGGTGAACGCAAGGACGAGCAAGAGAGGCTGCAGGAGCAACGCAGGAAGCTGCAGCTGCGCATGGCCCAGGTGCACATGGCGCGGAAGCCGCTGCTGAACGACTCGGACACGCCAGCGTCGCCCGCCTCGGATGCAGACACCGATGCAGACGAAGAGAAGGAACACGACGATGATGACGACGACGAAGAGGTGGACGACGAGTCGAGCACAGTCATTCTGGTGAGCAAAGAGGCCAGCGAAGACACACAGGCACGGCCGAGCAGCAGCAGCAACAGCAGCAACAACAACAGCAACGCACGAGAGGACACAGAGGGAGGACAGCCCCACACAAACACAGAGACACAGAGAGGCAAGGGACAGGAGTCGGGCATGGCGTCGGGAAACTCGTCTGCCTCCTCGGACATGTTTGCCTCGACTTCACCTGCGTCCTCAGGCTCCGAGAGCCATACAGCAGTGGTGGCTGCGGTGCGCAAAGGTTCAGAAGAGAACAGCACACTGCAGGACAACTGGGACGACGCCGAAGGGTACTACGTAGCGCGGCTGGGCGAACTGTTGGCGCAAGGCAGATACAAACTGATTTCCAAGATCGGCAGGGGTGTGTTTTCGACGGTGGTCAGATCGGAAGACACGCACACGGGACAGGCGGTGGCCATCAAGCTCATCCGCAACAACGAGGTGATGCACAGGGCGGGGATGCGCGAGATCGAGCTCCTCAAACGGCTGATGAAGGATGATCCGGAGGGAAAGAAGCACTGTGTGCGCATGCTGGACCATTTCGAGGAACGCGGACACCTTTGCTTGGTGTTTGAAAGCATGGCGATGAATGCGCGCGAGTTGCTGCGCAAGTTTGGGAAGAATGTGGGCCTGAGCGTCCAAGCGGTGCGTGTGTACGCCAAACAGATGCTGATCGCCCTGAGACAGCTCAAGCAGCTGGGAATCATGCATGCAGATATCAAACTGGACAACATGGTGGTCAACGAACAGTTCAACGTCATGAAACTGTGCGACTTTGGCTCGGCGTCTCCCGTGGAGGAGAACGACATCACCCCGTACCTGGTCAGTCGCTTCTATCGTGCGCCAGAGATTATTCTGGGGATGCGGTACGACTGTGCCCTGGACATGTGGTCTGTCGGCTGCTGCCTGTACGAACTCTTTACGGGCAAGGTCTGCTTCCCAGGCAAGGACAACAACGACATGCTGCGGCTGTTCCAGGAAACCAAGGGCCGCTTTCCCAACCGTATGCTGCGCAAGGGGGAGCTCAGCGAAGGCCATTTTGACGGCCAGTACTTCCTGCATCAGACCGACGACAAGATCAACGGCCAGCAGATGGCCAAACGGCTCTTGTTTACAGAGAAACCAAACCGACCCGTTGCCGACCGTCTCTTTGAAGGATTCAAGCCGGCGTCAGGCGAAGAGGCAAAGAGGGCCAAGCTCCTGGCTGACCTCTTGGACAAGATGTTTGTCCTCGACCCCAGCAAACGCATCTCTGTCGGCCAGGCGTTGAAACATCCGTTCCTGAAGGCATGAGTGCGTACGATAGCTGGAATCTGTGGCGAGGTGGTGCACAAGCAGGAGCTCGTGATTCCATGTGCGTGTGCTGGGTTGCGCGCCGAGATGACCACATGAAACCCTGAAGTTTTCAAAAGCCTTTCAATCCGAAATGGACAGCCCCCCAATCCGAAATGGACAGCCTTACAACAACAACCACCTTCAATGGCAACCACAACCACGGCTTGTCTGACGACACCGGTTCTGTGTCCTCAAGCAGCACCTCGTCGACCGAACGCGACACAGGTCCACCTGTTCACGACGATGCGACGTACCGCGCCATGGAACTGGAAAAATTGCCTGGCTTCCTTGAGTTGACACCTGAGAACGAGTTTGAACTGAGCGAGGCTGGTTCCGCAAGCATTGAAAGTCCGGTTTCTCGTGTTGAAGACCTTTCTGATCAGCAGCGCGGATCAGAAGAGGTTTCAACTCGGGAATCCAGACTCTTCATGCGTACGGAACCAGCCTCGAGCCCTGCTGCGTCAGAATCGGCGGACACGGGCAGCAGGAAGCGAGAGCGGGACGACGGAAACGAAGAGGGGAATGGGGTCGACCTTTTTCCCTCCCAAACACAAAAACGCCAGCGTGTGGTGGTGGACGCGAGACCCCATGATAACGACGTTATCGACGAGGATGGCCCTGTGTATTACAAGATCCCCTACCCAGACCTGGACATGAACACCACCGTGATCGATCCAGTGGGTGAGGAACACTACGCTGTGAATGTTGGGTCGGACGGTGGATTCCGGTGCAACTGCGGCAAGGGCCGCGAGTACCCATCACGGGAGCGTGAACACACGAAACTGTTCTACTCGCACCTGCGCGATCAACTGAAGCAGTTTATGTGCCGTTTCTGTCAGTTGCGAGTGTGCCGCAGGGCCTGTGTGATCAAGCACATCAAAAAGATGCACAGCGTTTGAGGCGCAGAGAGGACGTCGCGTAGAGCTGGTCAGAGAGCACACACATGCGCACGAGAGTGGTGAGCACGAGAGTGGTGACAAGGAAGGAAAGAGAGAGAGAGCGTGTGTGTGTGAGCAGGATGACATGGTGCTCCGCGAGAGCCAAAAGAACAAACACCCAGGTTCTGGCGCACTGGTCACCCATCATGAGCAGTATGCGCCTGCCGAGTATCGACAGTGGCCGTAGCGCACACGTGTCGTCGTCCACGCAGAAGCACGTGCACTCGGATTACAACGAGGGGGAGGAGGAGGAGTATGTGTTTGGAGACGACGAGCTGGATGTGGAGCTGAAGCCAGAGGACCGTGTCGGGGCACGGTATGTGCCACAGCACTACATCGACACATCATTGCTTGCATCGATGCACAGGGCACAGTCTGTGACGTCGTCGATCTCGTACTCGTCGGGCAGGCTGTCGCGGAGTGCGATGCGGTTCCGTGTGGAAACGCCCGACCCGCAAGACGATGAAATCAGGTGAGGGGAACGGGAGAGGATGGGACAGTGGTGGCATGGGATGTGATGACGTGGGGCAGGCAGGCAGGGGGTGCAAGGAAAATGACTGACACCGAGGAGAAACACACGTGCAGGATCAACCTGCGTCTGCCCAAGACGCTGACGAGTGTGACCCACACAAACGCAGTGAGTGCGTTTACGGAACGGTACAACCACCAGATGGACAAGTACATGCGGGTGTTGCAGACAGCAAGAGGTAGCGACAGCGGGGTGGAGAGTGTCGAGGTGCTGGACGAGGTGAGTTGGGTGAGGGAAGCAACGGTCGAGTGGGTGTGGGGAAAAAAGGCAGGGTAGGGTAGGAGAGGAGGGCAGATGGGTACTGACACGGCAGGCGGGGTATGTCGTGTGTATGCAGCATGCACATGTGGACTACAAAGAGCAGTTTGATGAGTACCACGCACAGGTGCGAGGGCTGATTGGTGAGTTGGGGATGGCTCTCGGGCACGAGTCCAGATGCACGAAGGAGGGATGGGTGGAGGGTGGAGATGGGCAGGCACAGGACGCAAACAACACACACACTGACACACAAGATGTGGCATGCCTGCGCGTGGACTGGTGGTTGTTTTCGTCGAGACGCAGACGGTACAGCCAAGCTGCGACAGCTGAAGAGGAAGGAAGACGTGGAAGCAGAAGAGTCGGCAGGGCAAGGTGTAAAGGAGAACAAAAAAGGTGGGTTTTGTGCGCATGGGGAAGAGAAAAGAGGCAGCGGGTGAGTCTGGCTGGCAAGACACTGACATACAGACACACACACACACACACACACACGGGCTGGAATGGTCAGTGACGGCAGTGGAGAGCCAACTGTCGCCACCGAAACTTGGAGGAGGAGGCGGAGGAATGCGGCCAAAGCCGAGGATGAAACCGGCGTTTGAGAACACGACGAGCGTGAACCTGAAGCTGCAACGGAAGCTGGAGTCGCTGAAAGAGGACGAGGTGGAAATGCACCAGTTTCAGCAACGGGCAGAGGGAATCAAGAAGGAGCGGGAGCGAGGGAAGCAGGTGCGGAGAAACATCATCCGGAGGAACAAACTGGTGCACCAGGAGTTTGTGCCCGAGGTGATGGCGGCCACACTGGCACTGCGGTCGGAACTGAATGAGCTGCGTATGCTGGAAGTGCAGCGGAACAAGATCGAGATGGACGAGCTGCGGAAGGAGCAAAAGTCGAGGAAGATCAAGGACCAAAAGGAGCGGGAGGAGCGGGAGAAGGCACGGATGCGGTTCCTGGCAAAGCAGGCGAAGCTGCAGTTTCTGCAGAAGAAGTGGGCAGTGATGATTGTGATTGGAAGTCGGCAGGCATTGTGGGTGACGCGGTTGCGGGAGCACAGGCAACTTGCGTTTGAGATGCGTGAGAAGCATATTGCGGCACGGGTGATCCAGCAGGTGTTTCGGGACTATTCTGTGCGACGAACAGAGTCGAAGCTGCAGGGGGCACGGGAACGGATCGCAAGCTATGTGGACGAACACGCGGAGAAATGGCGAGCGCGGCGGAGGATCAGGAGCGCGATTGTGGTGCGTCAGTTCTTCAGGGACGTGGAGGAGGTGACGGGCTTCTCGCACGTGATCAAGAAGTACAGGATGTGTGTGACGCAGGTACAGCGGCAGTGGCGCAACTACCTGGTGATCCGGAGTGCACAGCTGGTGCTGCTGTCGAGGCTGTTTCAGCGGCTTGAGAAGAAGCTGCCCAAGGTGTTGGAGGAGCGTCGACGGGAACGAGAGGAGGCCGAGCAGGCACGGCGGAGGAACAGACTGCAGAACCTGACGAGCAGGCGGAGCTACAGGGCACAGCGAGAGGAAAAGGCGGTGCGGAAGTACCCGCCAGTGACGGAAGAGTTCCAGTACATGGTGCTGCTGGAGGACCTGCAGAAGCGGAAGCGAGACCACTGGGAGGCGCTGAAGCAGTACATCATCGACATGCACGAGTACAAGAGCCGACGGGAAATTGAAGACGCACGACGACGTCTGAACAGCCATCTGCGACGGGAAAGCGAGACAGAGGGGGGCGTGGGGAGCAGCAGTGGGAGTGGGGGAGGAGAGGGAGGCGGGATCAAGGAAGAGGAAGGGGTGAAGGAACCGGAGAGACCGGTGTTTCGTGTGTTGCCGTCGGATGAACACATGTACGATCTGATCCAGGACGCACAGCGACGGATGGTGGACACGCTGGCAAGGAACAGCGAGGACAGGCTGCTGACGACGGATGATGGAGCGAGCACGAGCACGACAGGGACGAGTGGGCGAAGGCGTGGCAGGCGAGGACGAGGGTAACACTTTTGTTCTTCAAAATGAAAGAATTCCACCGCGCTTCTTCTTCTTTTTTGTGCTGGAAACGAGACTGACGTGCACGCGGTAGGAAACGAGGTCGGAGATGGGCACGGGCTTTGAGCCAGCACGCAACGCTCCCCATACCATGTATGGCACGAGGAGGATGAGGACAAGGATGGCCCAGAAGTACCAAGGCCAAGGCGGAGGCACAGGAGTGGTGGGGGGCGCTTGGTAGAAGAACGCCTCCTGGTCAGAAAGGACACGGAAGCGGCCGTGCATAATGACAATCTGAACCCCTGCTCGTGCAGCAGACCCGAGACTATAGGAGCCTGCTGTGCAAACAACAGTGGTTGTGGATGTCACATTTGCGTTTGAGCACAAGGAATTACCCATGGTGACATTGATGGGCACTCCAGGCACGAAATCGTTGCCGGTGATGGTGACGGGGTAACCTCCCGTGCTGTTGCCAGCACTTGGACTGATGGTGGAGAAGCGCGGCCAGGCCGGATCGTAGGAAAACTGCTGAGTCAACGAAGCTCCCCTGCCTTGGGCGTCCGTTACTACAACATCAGCAGCGGTAACCACGTTGCTTTGTGAAGCAGGCACAACCCCTGCTTTACATGTCAGCTGGGTGGAGCTGATGACGCGTACTGCTGTGCACAGAACGCCGCCAATGCGTACTGTTGGCACAGTGCCGGTGACTGGGAAGCGCGACCCTGTGATGACCACATAGCTTGTGCCAAGAGTCGAGGCACCAGCAGGATCGATGCCACTCACTGATGGCCATCCTGCGTCAATGACCACTGCATCGCCTCGCATCAGTTCCACACGCGAACCAGTCACATTAAGATGGACAGACTCGAAGCCGCCGCCACCAACACCGCCGTACAGACCCGTGGTACACAACATCTGTCCGTCCTGAAGCTGAGTAATGGTACAGGCGACGGATGACGAGTCACCTGCCTCAGGAACACCCAGAAGCACACGCGGGGCGTTGTAAGTGACGTTGGCGTTGCTGGTCTGGTTGAGCTGCAGCAGCGAGGTTCCCTGAATGGTGAGCACCGTACCGCCGTAGTCCGGCACACGCGACGGGCTGACGGACGTGATTCGTGGGTACGCTGCGTCGATGGCAGCTGCGTAAATGCCTTGGGCCCATCGCTTGTCCGACGACTGCACGTTCACATCGACGGACTCGGTGCCCGTGAATGAGGCCAGCCCCTGCGTGACACACCAGGCCACGGAGGATGAAACAATGGTCAGCGGCTGACAATTCATGTTGCCCAGCGATACGCCGCTCATGGATGTGTGAAATTGTGTACCACGCACGAGCACAGACATGCCGGCAATGCTTGACACCCTGCCCGGGTACACACTTTTGACGGTGGGCCATGAAGGTCCAACGGCATACGCATTGACGCTGCTCACGCTCTGCAGCTGTGAGTTGAACAGGATCTTCACATCCTGGTTCGTCTGTGTGGTGATGGACGGCTGCGCGGGCGACAAGCAGGTCAGCCGCGTGAAATCGGTGCCCACGAGGACCACGTTGGTGCACTCATCACTGCCAATCTGCACACGAGTAAACCCAGACAAGCCCAGGTAGCGGCCGCTGATCGTGATGCGTGTTCCTCCCGTGGCGGGGCCTCCCTGTGGTTGCACGCTGTCGATCTCGGGCACACGCGTGGTAATCGTCATGGCCTTGGTCTTGACAGCGTACATGCGTGCACTTCCGGCGTATCCTCGGTTGCCACTCGTGCGGTCGATGGTGACCACCACGTCAACGTCTGTGTCGGTCTGCAGACCACCCACCACAGGCGTGTCCAGCACAATGGATGTCGCTGTCACGCTTTGGATGCTACCCGGCGGCACTTGGAACCCGTTGATGTCCACCGACACGGCCATTCCGGACGCCGGCTGCAAATTGGTGCCTGTGAGGGTGATGCGTGTGCCGCCAATGAACGGGGCGGAAGATGGCGACACCGATGCCAAGGTGGGCCACAAAGTCGCATTGACCGACTTGCGAGCCTCAAAGTCACTGCACATCCACTCGCCATGCGTCGGACACTGAAGTGCCCCAGTGAACCCAAACACAGTCCCGTTGCTGTCTGCGGCGCAGTCAAACCACACATCCTTGGCCTCCACCTGCAGCCATGTGTTGTTAAGGCACCTGTAGTTGAAGCAAATGGGAATGGGTGCCTTGGAGGACACAAACTGGCTTGGGTCATCTCCCAGCGTCAGACTGTGCTCCAGAGTGCTCATGAAACAACGTGCGCTGTATCCCGATTGCTCCTGCAAGGCTGCAGGAGTACCAAATGAGCCACCATACACGCAATCTCGATTGCTAAAAGCATTGACGTAGGGACAGTAGTCCGCCAGCACATCGGTGCCTCCCAAGCGAGGCTGGCCAGCAAAATGCTGGTATTCGGCTGGCAAATCCTGTCCGTAGGTCGTCACCTGGCACACCCCCTTGTGCTGTCGATCAAAGGTGCATGATTGTACGTTGGCTTCGCAGCGATACCCTTGCGTAGGCCATCCGCTTCCTGTGACGCAGTCGTCACTTGTAAAGTTGCATCCAAGCTGCGAGCCCCACACGAGACTCTCCGCCTGCGCAAAGTCTACCCGGTAAAAGCCCATGTCGTGAAACAGAGCCAGAGTCAGGTTGGACAGCACGTTGTCCTGAAAGTTCGATGTCGACCCGGTCATGAGCTCGTTGCCCAGGATTCGCTTTTCCCAGTGGCTGCCGGCAGACCCCGAGCCACCCTGCGCCTCCAGCAACACTCCGTCCAACGAAGGACAACCAAAGTGACGTTTGGCCACTTCTACAACTGTAGGCGTGACGATGGTCTGTTGCGTATGTCCAGGCTTGACCGTGTGGTTTCCGAGGACAAGCTCTTCTGGCAGCGTCGTGTTGTGCCCCGGAGACGACGCCCTGACATCCAGGAACTGAGAGAATTGTTTGACGGCAAAGCCAAGCACATGTGTAATCTCATGCATAGCCACGCGCTTGAGGGCATGTTCCAGGCGCGGGTTGTTGGCAAAGTCCGTCAGCTTTGCTGGACTCCAATTCACCTGCCCGGCAATGGGACTATGAAGCACACGCGGTGCAGAGAAATGTGTGTGCGGTGTGTCAGTACATGGATGCATGTCCAAGATTCAGTGGGGACATCCTGTGATGAGTGCTGACTCACCGAAAATACTGGTCTGCTTGGCAGCTGCCTGCAAAGGCCACGGTGGCGCCCACAGTGGGTCTGGCTGAGACAAACAGAAGCAAATCGCTGTTGGAGACACCTGGACCGGATGCAGTGTAGCTCTGTGGAGAAAGACGTGCGTGAGCGGGAAGGGAACGCCGCGTCAGCGCCCCGCAAAGGGAAAACGGCCTTGAAACGGCCCAAGGAAACTCACCGTGGGCACAGACAGGCCACCGTCGAAGCCACAATTCTGGCTGTTGGTCAGCTTGAGAGAACCCTGAACAGGTTTCACTTGCAGCAGTGTGTTGAATGTTTCGATGGACGAGTTGAGGAGGGCGAGCAGTCGAGTTTTCTTCGCCGGCGTCAGCAGGTCGTCCGCTGTGCATGTCAGAAAGCAGTCTGTAGTGATCCCTGCTGCCGCATCACATGGCAATGAGGCGTTGGGTGAGACTCCAAGCAGCACCGTATCCCCAACCGTCTGGCATGTCCGGTTGGACGTGTCCGAATCAAGATACCGCGTGTCCAGCGTGATCCGAATGCCAGACAGCGTCCCGGAATGATGGGATAGCAGTCTCCTTCCCGAGCTGGGTGTGGGTGTGTCATGGTCGGTTTCATGGGTGTGTGCGCCTGCATAGTCCTGGGGAACACGAACAGTTTCGGAGCCTGCCAATTGCTTCTGCAGCTCGTTATGGATGCACACGTGGTCATCCACGTGTGCTCTGACGCTTGCCAGTAGTACCAGCAAGATACAGCCAGCAAAAAGACTCTTCGGGGCCATGCAGTCTTTGCTGGGAACTTTGTTTTAATTTCGGAAGCACGCGCAGCCACGCAACGCCATCAAGGTTGGACAGTGCCGAATGACCGGAACAAAGACAGAGTTGGATTCATGTGGGAAGGGTCTGCATTGCATCAATTCAGAAAGCACAACTCAACGGTCACCCTCGTCCTCGCCTGCCACGCCTTCGCCCACTCGTCCCTGTCGTGCTCGTGCTCGCTCCATCATCCGTCGTCAGCAGCCTGTCCTCGCTGTTCCTTGCCAGTGTGTCCACCATCCGTCGCTGTGCGTCCTGGATCAGATCGTACATGTGTTCATCCGACGGCAACACACGAAACACCGGTCTCTCCGGTTCCTTCACCCCTTCCTCTTCCTTGATCCCGCCTCCCTCTCCTCCCCCACCCCCACTGCTGCTCCCCACGCCCCCCTCTGCCTCACTTTCCCGTCGCAGATGGCTGTTCAGACGTCGTCGTGCGTCTTCAATTTCCCGTCGGCTCTTGTACTCGTGCATGTCGATGATGTACTGCTTCAGCGCCTCCCAGTGGTCTCGCTTCCGCTTCTGCAGGTCCTCCAGCAGCACCATGTACTGGAACTCTTCCGTCACTGGTGGGTACTTCCGCACCGCCTTTTCCTCTCGCTGTGCCCTGTAGCTCCGCCTGCTCGTCAGGTTCTGCAGTCTGTTCCTCCGCCGTGCCTGCTCGGCCTCCTCTCGTTCCCGTCGACGCTCCTCCAACACCTTGGGCAGCTTCTTCTCAAGCCGCTGAAACAGCCTCGACAGCAGCACCAGCTGTGCACTCCGGATCACCAGGTAGTTGCGCCACTGCCGCTGTACCTGCGTCACACACATCCTGTACTTCTTGATCACGTGCGAGAAGCCCGTCACCTCCTCCACGTCCCTGAAGAACTGACGCACCACAATCGCGCTCCTGATCCTCCGCCGCGCTCGCCATTTCTCCGCGTGTTCGTCCACATAGCTTGCGATCCGTTCCCGTGCCCCCTGCAGCTTCGACTCTGTTCGTCGCACAGAATAGTCCCGAAACACCTGCTGGATCACCCGTGCCGCAATATGCTTCTCACGCATCTCAAACGCAAGTTGCCTGTGCTCCCGCAACCGCGTCACCCACAATGCCTGCCGACTCCCAATCACAATCATCACTGCCCACTTCTTCTGCAGAAACTGCAGCTTCGCCTGCTTTGCCAGGAACCGCATCCGTGCCTTCTCCCGCTCCTCCCGCTCCTTTTGGTCCTTGATCTTCCTCGACTTTTGCTCCTTCCGCAGCTCGTCCATCTCGATCTTGTTCCGCTGCACTTCCAGCATACGCAGCTCATTCAGTTCCGACCGCAGTGCCAGTGTGGCCGCCATCACCTCGGGCACAAACTCCTGGTGCACCAGTTTGTTCCTCCGGATGATGTTTCTCCGCACCTGCTTCCCTCGCTCCCGCTCCTTCTTGATTCCCTCTGCCCGTTGCTGAAACTGGTGCATTTCCACCTCGTCCTCTTTCAGCGACTCCAGCTTCCGTTGCAGCTTCAGGTTCACGCTCGTCGTGTTCTCAAACGCCGGTTTCATCCTCGGCTTTGGCCGCATTCCTCCGCCTCCTCCTCCAAGTTTCGGTGGCGACAGTTGGCTCTCCACTGCCGTCACTGACCATTCCAGCCCGTGTGTGTGTGTGTGTGTGTGTGTCTGTATGTCAGTGTCTTGCCAGCCAGACTCACCCGCTGCCTCTTTTCTCTTCCCCATGCGCACAAAACCCACCTTTTTTGTTCTCCTTTACACCTTGCCCTGCCGACTCTTCTGCTTCCACGTCTTCCTTCCTCTTCAGCTGTCGCAGCTTGGCTGTACCGTCTGCGTCTCGACGAAAACAACCACCAGTCCACGCGCAGGCATGCCACATCTTGTGTGTCAGTGTGTGTGTTGTTTGCGTCCTGTGCCTGCCCATCTCCACCCTCCACCCATCCCTCCTTCGTGCATCTGGACTCGTGCCCGAGAGCCATCCCCAACTCACCAATCAGCCCTCGCACCTGTGCGTGGTACTCATCAAACTGCTCTTTGTAGTCCACATGTGCATGCTGCATACACACGACATACCCCGCCTGCCGTGTCAGTACCCATCTGCCCTCCTCTCCTACCCTACCCTGCCTTTTTTCCCCACACCCACTCGACCGTTGCTTCCCTCACCCAACTCACCTCGTCCAGCACCTCGACACTCTCCACCCCGCTGTCGCTACCTCTTGCTGTCTGCAACACCCGCATGTACTTGTCCATCTGGTGGTTGTACCGTTCCGTAAACGCACTCACTGCGTTTGTGTGGGTCACACTCGTCAGCGTCTTGGGCAGACGCAGGTTGATCCTGCACGTGTGTTTCTCCTCGGTGTCAGTCATTTTCCTTGCACCCCCTGCCTGCCTGCCCCACGTCATCACATCCCATGCCACCACTGTCCCATCCTCTCCCGTTCCCCTCACCTGATTTCATCGTCTTGCGGGTCGGGCGTTTCCACACGGAACCGCATCGCACTCCGCGACAGCCTGCCCGACGAGTACGAGATCGACGACGTCACAGACTGTGCCCTGTGCATCGATGCAAGCAATGATGTGTCGATGTAGTGCTGTGGCACATACCGTGCCCCGACACGGTCCTCTGGCTTCAGCTCCACATCCAGCTCGTCGTCTCCAAACACATACTCCTCCTCCTCCCCCTCGTTGTAATCCGAGTGCACGTGCTTCTGCGTGGACGACGACACGTGTGCGCTACGGCCACTGTCGATACTCGGCAGGCGCATACTGCTCATGATGGGTGACCAGTGCGCCAGAACCTGGGTGTTTGTTCTTTTGGCTCTCGCGGAGCACCATGTCATCCTGCTCACACACACACGCTCTCTCTCTCTTTCCTTCCTTGTCACCACTCTCGTGCGCATGTGTGTGCTCTCTGACCAGCTCTACGCGTCTTCCTCTCTGCGCCTCAAACGCTGTGCATCTTTTTGATGTGCTTGATCACACAGGCCCTGCGGCACACTCGCAACTGACAGAAAGGGCACATAAACTGCTTCAGTTGATCGCGCAGGTGCGAGTAGAACAGTTTCGTGTGTTCACGCTCCCGTGATGGGTACTCGCGGCCCTTGCCGCAGTTGCACCGGAATCCACCGTCCGACCCAACATTCACAGCGTAGTGTTCCTCACCGTCTGGATCGATCACGGTGGTGTTCATGTCCAGGTCTGGGTAGGGGATCTTGCAATACATGGTGCCATCCTTGGCGTACATCACCTCCACCTTGCCGTGGATTCTCGCGTCCACCACCACACGCTGGCGTTTTTGTGTTTGGGAGGGAAAAAGGTCGACCCCATTCCCCTCTTCGTTTCCGTCGTCCCGCTCTCGCTTCCTGCTGCCCGTGTCCGCCGATTCTGACGCAGCAGGGCTCGAGGCTGGTTCCGTACGCATGAAGAGTCTGGATTCCCGAGTTGAAACCTCTTCTGATCCGCGCTGCTGATCAGAAAGGTCTTCAACACGAGAAACCGGACTTTCAATGCTTGCGGAACCAGCCTCGCTCAGTCCAACCTCGTTCTCAGGTGTCAACTCAAGGAAGCCAGGCAATTTTTCCAGTTCCATGGCGTGGTACATCACATCGTCGTGAACAGGTGGACCTGTGTCGCGTTCGGTCGACGAGGTGCTGCTTGAGGACACAGAACCGGTGTCGTCAGACAAGCCGTGGTTGTGGTTGCCATTGAAGGTGGTTGTTGTTGTAAGGCTGTCCATTTCGGATTGAAAGGCTTTTGAAAACATCAGGAACAGTTGGCCATCGCGGCGCGGCAGCACACGCACACGCACATGGACACACGAGCTCCTGCTTGTGCACCACCTCGCCACAGAATTCCAGCTATTCCTGTTTGCAACGTCACAGATTGCATTGCGCCATCGACAGTGACCAATCAATCCAATCTCTCCGATTTCATTCGTCCAGCGTCACTTGCACCCGCAGCCCTTTTTCTTCTCCCCATCCTCGTAGGCGATGATCTGAATCGACCCACCGCCTCCCGAGCTGCCTCCCCTGGACGATTTCTCCTCGTCCGCAGGAAGTGCTTTTGTGATCTCTACAAACACGTTCTCCACATTGATGTCGTCCTTTGCGCTGGTCTCGAAAAAGATGGCGCCGATTTCGTCCGCATACTCTTGGCCCACCTTGGTCTCCACGTCTCGCTGCTCCTCCAGGTCGCATTTGTTCCCTGCCATGGCAATGACGATGTTTTCTGGCCCGATTGTCCGTAGTTCCTTGACCCATTTTTGCAGGGTTTCGAACGAGTCCTGTGCGTGCATAAAGATGGCAACGGTCAGCAAGTGGCCAACAACCAGGCCCACTTCTCTCCTATTCCTTTCCCCTCGTGCACATTGGCCAATCCTCGGATCTCATAATACTTTTCGACTCATCGCGTGAAGATCACAAGGACCAACGCTCTCCCGCTGTGCCCCACTGCGGACCACCGACACTCGCCGGCCGATCCGCGGCACAGAAGGAGTGCGTCGACGCCCATATCAACGTGCTGTGTACCGAGGCGGGCCGTGCGTTTCCTGGAAGGCTGGTCGGGTGCGACGGAGCCGCAGAGCAGCTCCGCTGCGCCGGCTTGGCCCCCATGTCCCGCACAGTCCTCTCGGAACACGTCTGCATGCTGGACAGGCGCACTACACGCTCAAGTTGCAAGTTTTCGTCATAGGAAGGCATGTGGACAGCCAGTGCTGCCGTCGAGGCGCGCTCGCCAACGGGATTTTCCCTCCTGCGCTCACCTTGTCCGTAATATCATACACAACGATCGCAGCTGCCGCGCCGCGATAGTACATGGGGGCCAGACCCTGGTATTTCTCCTGTGCGGGGTGTGTGCGCATTCTGTCAGCCCGTGGCTCCCGTGTAGGGACAACGTCTTGCTCGCGGAATTGCCCGCCTCGCCCAAACGTACCTGACCCGCCGTGTCCTGTGAACATGGACCGAACGTCGCCCGCCGGCACGACGGTGAAGTGCATGGCAAAGAGCACGTGTGTGTGCGTGCGTGTGTGTCGTGATGGTGGGTTCGTGTCAGCACACTGCGCTGCAGCCCAGGTTGCGGGGAAGGAGGAGGGAAGCTCACCCAAATCTGGAACTTGATTGTGGTGTCGCCCACCACCAAAGACTTGGACAGGAAAGAGGCCCCGATGGTGGGTTCGTTGAACTGTTTAAATGTGTCCGACACAAACCGCAGCACCAGCGACGTCTTGCCCGTGCCCGAGTCACCCAAAAGCACAAGCTTAATCTCCCGGGTCAGCGTCTCCAGGTCACTGGACGACGCTGGCGCCTTGTACGAGTCGACCTGTGTGCCATCACGCTTCCATGTCAGCAACGCAATGTGCAACCAAGACGCAATTCTGCACCTCCAAGCAACGCACCATCGAGTGGGGCTCGTCCTCTTTTTCTTCTTGTCTCACACACCGCACTCCAGTTCCCCTTCATCACGACACCACACAGGTTGACGACGATGCCTTGTTGTCCTTGCTGTTGCTACTGCTACTGCTACTGCTGCTGCTACTGCTACTGCTGCTGCTGCTGCTGCTGATACCCGCACCGCGTGTTCCAGTCTGGTAGCTGCTCAGTTCGGCCTTGAGCCTTGCCACCTCTGCCTTCAACTCTTCGTTCTTGCGACGCGATTCGGCCAATTGCGGATCGTGTTCGCTTTTGAACGCAGGCCTGGGGTCGATCTGACGTGCGAGGCGCTCGCGCAGCTCCATCACCTCGGCCTCCAATTCTGCGTTTGTCAGTTCCAGCTCATGAATCCTCTCACCCATGCCCGAGCTCCCCGGGCTCGGTGGCAGCTTTAGCATCTTGTTGCGGCCGTGTTTGTAGTGATCCTTCAGCGTCTTGTTCTGCATCTCCACCTGTGCCTTCAGCTCCCGGTTCTTCCTTTCCAGCTTCTCCATGCGCTCCTGCAAGCGGCCCAGATGGCCCGTCTTTGCTGCGTTTTTCATCTTGGTCAGCACTAGGTTGCGCTGCATGCGTTTCAAGTTCGTATTGGATTTCCACTGCTCCACCGCCAGCTTCGCCAGCGTCGTCGACAGCGGGTTGTCCCTCATGCGCGGTGGTTTGGGCACGGCCACCATGCCGTTGTCGTGTCGCAGCATCTTGGACTTGTCATGTGCTGCCATCTCTGCCTCGCGTCCACTGTGTGCTGTGCGCAGCACCTGCGAGGAAGCCTCCTCGTCGTCGTCCGAAGTCTCTTCGTCCGACATCAACACCATCTCACCAGCCTCGTAGTTCAAGTCAAAGGCAATGTTTCCTGTGGCCAGGTTGCTGATCAGCTCGTCGTTGACCAAACACGGCAGGGAAACGTCGTAGTCAAACTCCGGATTGGTGGTGCGTTCCTCGCATGTCTTGGTGTGGTACCGCTTGCCCAGAAACTCAAACGAGACAAAGCAGCCGCGCGACACTTCGGGAGGCAGACCCGTGGCTTTCGTGATCTTGATGCGCACCTGCGCCATCTTCCCGCGCATCTTGTTCCACGCCTCCAGCACCGCCTCGTCGTCGTCCTCGTAAAAATCCATCTCGTCGTCTTCGTCCTCAAAGGGCAACTTGATGTCCACGCCCACAAACAGCTGCGAGGCTCCAAAGTCCCCTCCGTACGGAACAATGTGCGTGGCCTGCGTCACTTCCTGGTCTTCGTCACCGACGTCCTCCAGCTCGTCCCGCTCCGTCATGTTGACCGGAAGCAGGTTGAGAAGGGGCCGCAGGAACGGAGTTGCCTGTCCGTACGACAGGGCACCCAGGTTCCACTTGGCCATCAACTGCTGGCCCTGTTCCTGTTGCAAGCGTGTCTGCTGCATGCAGGCGTGCAATTCAAAGAAACGGGCCTTGTCGATGAGCATCACCGAACCTGTGCTGAGGTTGTGCACCTCCAATACAACCATGCTCTCCACAGAGCCGTCGTTGACCACCACGGCCTTCAGCCGCACGCGCACGTCCAGTTGCGGCACAATGTTCATATCCTTCATCATCAGGGACACCGCGTGTGTTTGTGTCAGCAGGCTGATGAGCTCGTCCTTCTGTGCCTGCTCCTTGTTCAATGCCTCTGCGTCTGCCTTGAGCTTTGCCGCCACATCTGCCAGCCGGGCCTTTTCCGCCTCTCGCTTCTCCTCACCCAATGTCTGCAGTTGGGCGCGCATTTGCTCCAGCTCCTCTTCGCGTGCCTGCAGCGCCGCTTGGTTCTCCTGAAACTTGGCGTCCTCCTCGGCGCTGGGCAACCAACCGCGTGCGCGCAACACCTGCTTGTTGGCGGTGTCCCAGATGGGTCGCATCTCGTCGGTATCACACTTGAGATCCACGTAAAAGTATGCGTTGAGGCCAAAGCACACGGTCTGGAAGTGTTTCAACGGCGTGGCTTCCTTCACAAGCTCGCCGTCCACGCGCAGCTCGGCCTTCTCGTCCAGAGGCTGCACCACAACGTTGTTGTCGTTGTCACACGAAAACACACAGTGGTTCTTGCGCACCTGGTAGGCGTTGAGGGTGATGTTGCACGAATCGGACGCCCCCAGCGTCGTTTCCGCCCCCTTTTGGATCATGTAGCGCACTACACCGTCCTGGTCGTCGTCCTGGGCCAAGTTGACCAGCAAGGGTACATCCGACGTGCCTCCAGACACGTCCAGTCCCCGGTCGCGCATGTCATCCAACACGCGCTGCCTTTGCTCCTCGGCCTTCTTTTTCATCACGTCGGTCAACTCCTCGTCGGTCAGCTCGGCGTACTGCTGCAAGTGCACCATTTGCACCTCGAGACTTTCCAGTTGGTCGGCACGTGTGGCCAGCTCGTCCTGCAGCTCGCGCATGGCATCGGACGACGATCCATCCTCACTCTCGCGCTCTTGCAGCTCCAGCAGCTTGGCTTCCAGCTCCTCCTTCTGCTTGCGCAGGATTTCATTGTCCTGGTGCATTTCCAGCAGCCGTTGCTTTGCCGTCATGTTTTCGCCCGTGTCTTCGCTGACCACCGCGTGTGTTTTGATCTTGCTTGCATTCTGGCAGAAGCGCATGGTGCTTGCCGTCTCGTCGGCGTTGCCCGACGACGGCCCAACACAGCCAATAAGCGACGTCATGCAGTTGCCCACGAGGGCGTTTTTGAGCACCATGGCCAGCATGGAGTCGCGGAACGGGGGCACGCCCTTTCCGTCGATGATCACCTTGATGCAACGGCTCAGCACCGTGAGCGAGTTGTTGATGGCCTTTGCTTCCTCAAACGTTTGTCCCTTGACGCCCGTCTTGCCCACGCGCTCGCTGCCGGCAAGATCCACAAGGAAGATCTGGCCGTGCTTGCGCGTCTCTCCTGGGGCCTTGCGTTCGATGTCGAGAACGAGGATGGAGTGGGAGCGAGACGACGAAGCGTTCATGCCAGTGGAGTTTGTGGTGCGTGCCAGGGAGCCGACCTTGAACAGCTCATACATGGTGTCGAGGTTGGACGCCGGG
This sequence comes from Mantamonas sphyraenae, assembly GCA_026936335.1. Lineage (NCBI taxonomy): Eukaryota > Mantamonadidae > Mantamonas > Mantamonas sphyraenae. Next base: position 161,384 of record JAPMXV010000003.1, read on the forward strand.
TAGCGGCACTCGGCCTCGTGGGCGTACTTCTTCTTGTTCTTGACACCGCGGTTGACAAACTTTGTCTTTTTGTGTTTGTCTTCCGTCACACGGATCTGTGAGGCGAGGCGGCGGACGCCGAGTGAGTCGGGGGCCGGTAGAGGGAACAGGATGCGAGCAAGCCTGCGTTTTTCCGCGACCCACACGCACGTGCGCAACATACGTTCATGTTCTCCACGGAACAGGCCTTGCGTGAGGAAAGCAAATCGACAATGCGTTCGTTGTAGATTTCCAGGTAGCTCATGTTGATCTGCATCTGCACGCCCTCGCGTTGCATCTCTTCGTCGAGCGAGCCAAAGATGCGCGGTACAATGCCCCAGTGCTTGCGCACCTCTTCGTCAGACAGGCCCTCCGCCTCCACCTGTGTAGGAGAGGGAACAGTCAAGGGGTCAAATATGCCGAGTACGTCACCCGGGGTGTCAGTCAATCAGGAGGGCGGTTTGGGAAGTGTCGATCACCAGCGACCCTGAGCGTTCGTCGTTTCGGGTGTGCTTGTCACTCAACGTACGTCTTTAAAGTCTTTGCCGGTCATGGTGTACGTTTTGCCACTTCCCGTCTGTCCGTAGGCAAACAGACAGGTGTTCAGGCCTGGCGATGAGGGGGAACAAGTGGGGTGTGAGCCAGAAGTCATGTTGCAAGCAAACGGCTACCACGCAGAAAAACCTAGGCACCCAGCACGGGCAGGGCTTCACTGTCGGCGCTGCTCACCTGAGTAGGCACCCTCCACGAGGGGCTTGCCCATCTTCTGGTAGACAATCTCCTGGTCGGCCCACTTGGGGTGGTTCCAGCCAGGCTCGCCGTCGGCTGTGGTGAGATGCGTCCACAACGCGTGGGTAACCGAAAACTGCGTGCCTCGGCCAGGACCTTCGCGGTCGACCTGCACGATGTCACCGTCACCGTCTTCCTTGTCGTACATCTGCACACACATGTAGTACTTGCCGTCGTCATACTGCTCCAGGGAAGCAGCGTGCGACTTTTTCTGGTACAGATCCCTCTCGGCTGCCGACGCATTTGGCCCGGGGGGTTTGGGCATCTTTTTCGACGGCCGTACACGTACGCCAATGCGAATGGATTGCGTGGGCATTGGGACTGTGCGTGTGTGTGTGTGTGGGGGGGGGAATTGAACGCGCGGGCGCAGCTCCAAGCCAATCACCGCAACACATCCAGCATGAGCAGACGCACCGGCTTCCAGGTGCCTTCCAAGCAACGAAGACAACGCGCTGTAGGCGACCTGATTACAGAGAACGACAAGTGAGTCGGCGGGGATGGACGCGTTTGGGCTGGAATTCTCGTTGTTGACACGACGACCCCGCAGGAAACTCTACACTGAGGATGAGAACTTGTTCAAGCCAATCGCCAAACCAAAGTCAGGGGATTGGCTGCACAGCCACAAGGAAAGCGCGCAAACATTCCATCAGTACTCGGGCTCGCAGCGCGCAGGGCCGTGGAAGCGGGCAGACACCATTGCCCTCTACGTCATTGGAGAGTTTGAAGAGGGCAAGAGTCCGGCAATGGAAGACCTTCAGAGCTACTGCAGCGCGTTCTTTGGTCTGAAGGTGCGTGTGGAGCAGGAGATCGGGCTGGATTCCATTGAACGGTGCAACATCAACTCGCGGATCGACGACAGTGGCAATCTGCAGCTGGACGGCGCGAGCATTCTGGAGCACTTGGACACGTTGAAGCCTGAGAATTGCTTCTGCAAAGTGGCAGTGACTTGTGTGGACATCTGGCCGGGCAGAGACGGGTGGAACTTTGTGTTTGGCCTTGCATCGCCAGATGCATTGTGTGGTGTGTTCTCGTTTGCTCGTTACAACCCACACTTCTTTTCAGGAGACATGGACGAGCAACTGAGTGCCGAAGAGCTGTCTCTGATGCTGCTGCGGTCGGTCAAGGTGCTTGGCCACGAACTGCTCCACATATACGGCATCAAACACTGTTGCTACTTCAACTGTTTGATGCAAGGAAGCAACCACTTGGACGAGAGCGACAGCAAGCCGGTCCATCTCTGTCCCATGTGTCTGCGAAAGCTGATGTTCTCAAGCACGAGCATCGAACTTGACCCGCTCGCTCGCTACGCGGCTCTGCAGACATGGTTTGCAGAACATGGCTTCGAAGAGGAAGCAAACTGGTACGGGAGTCGCATTGAGAGCATCGGGACGCTGGACCCGCCAAAGCCGAGGAAAAGTAGCAGCAGCAACAGCAGCAGCAGCAGCGGTAGCAGCAGAAGCAGGCCATGGAGGCAGAAGACGAGCAAGAAGAAGAAAAAGAGCAACAGCTCGTCAAAGGACTCGTCGAGTGATTGACAATGATTGATTGTGACACATGATCCTGACCAACCAACGGAAAAGCGCGTTTGTGGCGATGAAGGTGTCGGTGCAGCTGGGAGAGGAACGTATAAAGCTCATTTGTATGTAGTGTGGCATTGGGGGACCGAGTGTGGAGGGCAGTGAGAAGGGTGTGGGCGGCTGTTGACACGCGGGAGAACGGGGTCCACCAACCACAGGCAAACAAGACGCCACTGCGGCCGAGGTGATAGAGAAGGCTGTGAAGTACATGGCACGTCGCAACGTGCAGGTGTCGATTGGGGCCCTTGCCACGAGCGAGTCTGACGGGAGAGAGCGGCTGGAGCCCGACGAGTCTGTGCACGGAGCGACCGAACTGGTGGCTGTGGATTTCAGCATGGACGACGGCAGTGAGCAGGAAGAGACTCGACCACGCACAAACTCCATGGCTCGACGTCGCACATCGTCAGTACGGATTTCCTCGGACAATGGTGAGTTGGAGGTTGCAGCAGGAGATACGCGCAGCTTGGGTGGGCTAAGGTTGCGATTCGCGTTTGTCCATTCTCTGACACGCGGTGCACTGTGGACGTGTGGCTTTGACGGCGGACGACAGCACTCCGACCAAGCCTGGGCGGACGCAGGGTTTCCATGATCGACCAGCAGGCAATGCCGTTTGATTTGACAGAGGTGCATTCGGAGGGCTTGGGCTCGGGGGGCATCGACACCGCCAGCGTCGGACTGGCCCTGCAGCTGCAAGAGGACGAGGACAGCGGCAAGACAACCAATGCTCTTGGGGGAAACACACAAACAGGAACTTCAGCACCGCTGGCAGTGGACAAAGAGACGCTGAAACTGCTGGAGGACGGCTACAAGTGGAAGCGCGGCTCGTTGCGACTGAGGCGCTTCCTGAAGGACTACAAGCACAACGAAGCGGCCGAAATGCAGCTTGTGTGGTAAGCGACGGGTGTTTCCAAGAGAGAGGGGTGTGTGGGGCGAGGAGTTGAGCGTGTTTGGGTGGGTTGTGGACTGACAACTGAGGGTTGTTTGCAGCGCCATGGAATTGGCTCAGCTGCTGAGCTCGTTTCGGCAGGACGCACGCACGCTGGCGGAACTGATCATCAATGAGTTGGGTGCAGAGGGAACGAGGAGACGTGTGCCGCCGTTGGAAGGCACGCAGAACGAATATGTGGCGTGCGGACTGCACTTTGTCCTTGCCGAAGAACCCGAGATTGTCTCCAGCAGCAGCAGCAGCAGCAGCAGCAGCAGTAGCCTGTTGTCTGCACAGAATGTGAACAAAAAGGACGAAAGTGAACACCTGCACTTTGTGGGACATGCACGCGGTGGATATGCAGCACGGGTTGTGAAGCCGATGAAACTGAGCAACTCTGTGGACAGCAGTACAAGCGATGACGACGACGAACTGGAGCTGGTGAAACCGGTGCGGAGAACACCGAACAAGCTGAGTGCAAAAGAGCTGCTGCACGAGTACCAGGCACGGCAGGCGGTGCTGGACGCAGGGGTATCGGGCGTGTCGGCACCCTTCTGTTGTCTGGTGGACTATGGGGGCCATCGTGTGCTTGTGCAGCTGTTGTCGCAACACAACAAGCATACACGCTACTCTCTGTTGGTCGGCTCGTCGCACGCGTCTCTGAGTGCCGAACAGCGGCGGCCGCTGCACACCATGATGGAACGGTTGAACCTGAGCGATTTTGCAAAACCAAACACACACACGGCGCATGAGGACACGCGTGCGCACAGCAAAGTGAGCAACTACGTGGTGCCTCGGTTTGGTGTGAACCCACCGCATGCTTTGGAGACGATGCGCGTGTTGTTGCAAAGCGATGAAGGCGGCCGGCGCAATTCCATGGCTGTGTCGTCGTCGAGTGCCAACGCAGCTGCCGAAGCGGTGGCGGACATGGAATTGTTTGGGTTGGTGAAGCTGATGCCGCGTGTGCTGCTGCCTCTGCCGCACGACGCCACCGAGCAAAGGACACGGCCGTGTGCCAGGCAGGAGTTTCTGCACCAGGCGACTGGTGCCATGCCCAGTGAGGCGTGGACGGCATACACAGGCAAGGAGGCAGCCATGCTGAGCACCAGCGATGTGCTGGTGGACATGAGCAAGCGACTGGAGTCCCACGTGTTGCCCACCCTGTGTGCAGAGTTGGACGTCCAGTACGCAGCCATCTGGGAGTACTGTGGGGAGACGGTCTTTGCATCATTGACACACGTGGATGATGGCCACGCTGAACGGGTGGCAGAACGGACGGGCCGGCCTGCGCACACCTGCTTTGCGCTCACGGTCAACCAGCTGTTAGGCTCTGTCACCTCGCGCTTCCATCGCTGCGGCATCAATCTGCGCTACCTTTCATTGGCTGTGGATATGCTGCAAGCCGATTACCTGCGTGCGGCGGTGGCCAGCGAGTGTGCAGCGCGTGCTCTTCGCCACAGCATGCGTGCGCACTGGCGACGTGGCGATGCGGCGGCATGGACGCCCGAAAACACACTATGCACCCTGCTAGAGTGGGTTTGCAGTGACGTGCACAGTTTGGGCTTGCGTGTGCAGGCGCACAATGCACACGCAGACGTGCAGGCTGTCGTAGGCTCGCTTCGACGCGACTGGCTCTTTGTGCGCACGTGTGCATTGCTGGGCTTGCACGTGGCCAACATCCATGTGCTTGCTGAGCAGTTGCATGGAAACGACACAGTTGACGTGGCCACCGAGTGGTCGGCAACGGTGGCTGGAATGGCAACCGGCTTGCGACTGAGCAGCCGCGCCAAACACACAGACCTGCCTCAGGCTCACATTGAAAACGTGTTGGTGGAGTCCGTGCAGCGTGAGCTGTCCATCGACGCACAGATCTTTAGCAGTGCCAAGGAGTACTTTGATGCCGCGTTGGCGCAGGCCGAGGATTCGGACGTGGACAATGACCAACTGCGGCTGTTGTTGCGTGCCGCTGTGGTATACCAAGCACACGCCAAGAGTTATGTGGCGCAAGGTTCGCTGGGCATGGCCGAGGCCAAGCTGGCTCGATGTGTGGAGATGTTGCAGCGTGCGCGACGCTGCAACCCGCTCTTCACCGACGTGGTGCTCGTGTACTCCAGCTCGTTGAGTCTCATGGCCAAGCTTGTGCCCACCGACGACCCGCTGCACCGCAAGCACATGCGTATGGCGGCGCAGCTGTATCAGTTTGCGGCCGACTGCTTGCATGTGCCCGATTCCATCAACATCCACCTCACCCTGGCGCGCTGCCAACTCGATGTCGCTCTTTGTGTACACCCGCATCTGGCTGTGCTTTCTCAGGAACCGGGCACAGACATCCAAACGCGTGGCACGGCTTCTGAACAGGCATCCTCGGCATCCATATCGTCGTCGTCGTCGTCGTTGACGGGCGCCCATGACACGGCCCCGTCCTCAGACGCCAGCACAGGCACCAAATCTGCTGTGCTGGGCAACCCGAGTGTGGATGGGGTGCCTTTGCGCCGATTGTCCAGCAGTATCAGCGAACACATGCCTGGGGTCAACAGCGACGAAGCAACCGAAACAGCGGCGTTGTTGAACAGCGCGTGCAATCATTTTGAGCTTGCAATGCAGGTTGCACCGCGTCATGAGCACCTGGAAATCACATTGGGCTGGGCAGAGGCCCTGCATTATGCTGCGTTGACATGCACCGACGTGGCGGGGCAGTACTTGCCTGCGCTTGTGCTCTGCTTTGGCAAACACTGCGATGGACTCAAGCTGGGGACGCGCGACGTGCAGCAGCTGCATGCGTCGTGGGCACACAAGTGCAACGTGCACCGCTCCTGGATCATGCACTCGAGCGTGATGCGCACCCTCACCACGCGCCAACAGACCATTCTGCTCACGTTTGTCAACAATGTGGCGCTTGTGTCCAACACAGACATGTACAGGAGTCTGTCGCACACATTTGGCGCTGGCAAGCGACGTGCTCCGGCCAGCAGGCGTATGCAGGGCTTGCTGCAGCGCACGACGTCATCCGAGAGCATTCGCAGCAAGAGGACGACGCATGATGACACACGCACAGGGGCAGGGTCATCAAGTGGCCACGCGGGCGGTGTGGTGGATGCAAGGGGCGACGGCAAAGCAGGTGGAAGCGCCGGCGGGACTGGTGGGGGCGCAAGGCACACACTTGTGCCTGGATCACTGCCCACACGTGCGGTGGACATTGCGTTTCTGTTTGCAGAGCCGCTTGTGCAAATCCCAAAGAAGAGCAGTAGCCAGGGCGAGCTCATCCAGCTGCCGTTTGTGGACATGGTGGCACGTGACAAGCGGATCATTCGTGGCCTGCACGCATCTGGCCTAGAGGTCGCTGTGGCCCAGACGCACGCCACACGCAGTGCACTGGGCACGGTGTTGGGCACGGGCATGTGCACGGTGGCCCATTACTCCGGGTACGGGTTTGCGACAAGCAAAAAGTCGATGCTGGTGTTGGAGGACGATCATGCTGCGCACGCAGATATGGTCAAGGGAGTCCAGGCGGTGTCTGAACTGTTGCAAGATGGCAAAGGCAACACGCCCCTCAAGGTGGCTGTGGTGACGTGCAACGAATCGTTGCAAACGGCGTCGCTGTTTGTGCAAGCCGGTGTGGGCCATGTGGTTGCCCTGCGCGAGGACTTGCAAGGAGTGCGCTTCGAGGAGCCGATGGTGGCGTTTTCGACGCAGTTGCTGAACAAACTGGTGCTGGGCCACACGGTGGCGCGCGCATTCGCCGAAGCGGTGGAGGCCGCTGTGGAGGCGTGTCCGGACGAATGGCACGGAGAACAGGTGCAAGAAGTGCGTGAGGCGTTTGTGCTGCTGCCCAGTGGGGACACGCACCATGAAGTGGTGTTTGACCTTCACGCCACGGGACGCGTGCACGAACACTGCGGCTTGGTGCCCGAGCGCATACACACCATGCCCAAGGGCTTTTGCAGCCGCAACGTGTCCCTGTACAAACTGGTGGACGCGGTGAGGCATCACAGGTGGACGCTGCTGAGTGGAGACGAGGGCATGGGCAAGACGGCCCTCAGCAGGGTGTGCTGCCACCACATGTACAACCGTCGCTACTTTCCCGGCGGCATCTTTCAGGTGGACGTGCACGGGGTCAACAACATGGCGGATCTGTGGTTCACTCTCAGCCGAGGGTTGAATCTCAGCATGACCGTGGACAGTCACCAACAGCTGTACGAGCTGTGTGACACGATCAAGGAGCCCATGCTGATTGTTCTGGACGGCTGCGACGCACTGGTCACACGATACGAGAAGCGAACAAACACAGGGTCCGATGGAGCAGGTGTGGCAGGCATGGGCAGCGGGGGTGGCTCTGGAGAGGGCGCCGGAATGGTGGGTGGCGGCTGGCGGACGGCAAACAGTGGAGGCAACGCGTTGCAAGGGGATGCGCTGAGTGGGTCGATGGAGCACTCGGGTGTGAGTGTGGATGCGACAGGCAGCCATCTGTTCCGCTTTGTGAGCGAGCTGCTGGACGAGAGCCTGAACGTGCGCGTGATGATGATGTCGCGTGAGCGATACCACGCACCGGCGGCTCAGGCGGCCTGGAGCGCCACAGGGGTACACGTAACACCATTGGATTCCATCGAGGCAGCAGAGATGTTTTACGTGCACTGTGACACGGCGGAGGATGGCAGCGCAAAGATCAAGAGCAGCGAGGTGACGGGCGGGATGCAGGACCACGAGGTTGTGGACACGGGCATGTACGTGCGTCTGTTGGCCCAGCACCCGCTTTTTGAGTACCTCGACGGCGTGCCTGGACGGATCATCGACGCGGTGGAGATGTACAATGCGACAGCAGACGGGCAAAAGAGCTTGAGCGAGCTGGTGGCACGGATGAAACGCCAGGACAAGGAGAAACAGAGGAGTGGAACAGAAAACGGCAGCAGTGGGGCAAGCAACAGCAGCAACAGCAACAGCAGCAGCAGCAGCAGCAGCAGCAGCAGCAACGGCGTTGGTGGTGCAGGCTCAATGGGTGGAAAGGCCGGGGGTGGTGACGCAGAGTTTGGCGACGCCCAGGCAGCGGACATGTGGCAGAGAATGTTTGGTGGCGTGGATGAGGTGCGCTGGGTGGACTTTCGACGCGAGTATCTGCAGGGGATGTGGCGAGTGTCTGAAGAGGACTGCTCGCAGCTGCGGGATCTGTTTCTGGATCGCAAGCGGACGTCGCTGGTGGTGACAAAGCGCAGCATGAACCTGTTTCTGAAGCTGTTTGGGCCGTACGACGGTTGCATGGAGCGTGCTTTGGACGTGTTGACGCTGGACAGTTTCCACGGCTACCTGACGCGTCCGCGTGTGGTGCAGCTGTTTCAGGACGCAGAACCGGGCACATTCCTCATCCGCCTGAGTGACAACTATCCTGCGTCCTTCATCTTTTCCATGGTGTGCAGCAACGGCCTTGGTCAGCGCACCATGGTCAACGAGCCGATCAGCCGGCTGGACGGAAGCACAGATGTGGTCAATTCGCAGAACGAGCAGTTCTCAGGGTTGATGGGAGCCATTCAGGCGTACTACAACAGTGGATTGTTCAAACAGGGGGTAGTGGCAAGATAGGGAAGGGCATTTGGGTGCGTGTGCCAAGTCAATCAAAAAAAAGCCTTTGTGCACGATGCGACACTCCACACTTGTACTAACGTGGTGTGGCGTGTGGTTGGCATTGTTTGCCCTTGTGTGTGCAGCCAGTGCTGCAGCCGAGGAGCCTATGGATAGCAGGCAGGCTGTGCTTGACAGCTTCCGCACGTGGGCGCTCTCGCAAGGCGGGAGTGGGACGAACGAGCGCATGCGTGTGATGAGCGTGGAGGAGGCAGTTGAGATGGCCAAGACACGCAAGGAGATCATGCGTACGATGATGCTGGAGGAGCCCGAGCGCGCGTTGAAGGAGGCGTTTGCTGTGCCGCTCAACCTGCGCCGTGTGCTGGACGCAGAGGTGCAGGAGCACATGGAAGAGGTGTTTGACGCACGCGGGTCCATCCACGAGGTGGAGCCGCTGTGGACACCCGAAACGAGCGACGAGCAGCGTGCGGCGTGGCGGGAGAAGTACGTGGCGATTCTGGAAGACGGAACGGAGTGGGACATCCTTCCGTACGGGCGTCGTGCGGGACTCAGCATGCCTGGAGGCACGACGACGGGTCTTCACGGTGTGGTGATGCGCAATGAACGCGTGGCGGCCGTGCTCGACAGTCCCATGCGTCGTCTGCAGGCACACGAAGTGACGATGTACAGGCGCGAGGGACGCACCGAAGTGATGCAAAGCCGAGCGACGGCCAACCCTGTGTTTGTACTCAACGAGCACGGCCACGTCGCAAGCTATGGCACGCAGAGCGAGCTGGACGAAGAGGAGAAGCGGATTTTGACGCGCGAGGTGCACGGACGTGCACTCGTGTCGTACACCAACGGTGAGTTTTGATGATGAGAAGGTTTAGAGGCGAATCTTGACGGTCCGTTTTTTTCCCTTGACGGCGTTTTGGCAGCAGGTGCACTGACACAGCCAGGATGCAACCTTGGTAACGCGTGGATCACACAGGTGTCAAGTCGATGCTGTGGATCCGCATTGCCTTTCCAGATCTTGCGTACTCGTACTCGCTGTCGTCGGTGCAGACGATGCGCGACACGGTAAACTCGTACTACGCAACGGTGAGCAACTCGTCGACGAGTTTCTCGCAATGGACGATTCCGCCGGTGATTACGATGAGCAAGAACAGCGACCAGTACACGGGTGGGTGCAACGACGGCTACAAGGGCATCGACACGGAGGCCAGGCAACTGTCGGCCCAGGCTGGCTACGACGTGACCAACTACGACCGCTGGCTGATTTCGTGGCAAAAGATCACCGCGTGGGGCAACTGCTGGGCGGGACTGGCGTACGTGGGTGCAAAGGGAGGCTGGATCAACACCAACCCGACCGGTTGGGATGTGGTTTCGCACGAGCTTGGCCACAACTGGGGCTTCCGACACGCCAACGCGTGGGTTCCCGGCGCATCGAGCTCGGACCCAGCCGACCCCAGCGGCTCGCTGCGTGCGTACTACGACAAGTTTGACGTGATGGGCTACGGCGGCGGCAAGGTGGTGGAGATGCACTTCAACGTGTACAACAAGATCCGAGGCAACTGGTTTGCAGACAGCGCCATCCAGGACATTGACCAGTCCGGCACGTATCGCATCTACGCCATGGACATCAACTCGCTCACGCAGACGCCGCGTGCGCTGGCATACCCGAAGGATTCGAACCGCAAGGTGCTGATCGAATTCCGGCAGGCGATTGAGCCGAGCTCGGTGGCGTACAACGCCAAGAACGGCGTGTTCATCAAGTGGATCCAAACGGGGGCGACCAACACGTACGGCAAGACGCACGAGAGTGCGCTGCTGGACATGCGCCCGTGGACGTCGGACCAGCGTGACGCCATCCTGGGTCTGGGCGACCAGTACATTGACGGATCGAACGGCCTGAGCAAAACGGTGGTGGTGACACCCGTGCGCATTGTGCCGAACGAGTACGTGGACGTGGTCATCAACGTGGGCGACTTCCCGGGCAACCGGGACCCGTCTGTGGACGGCCTTCAGGTTGCATACTCGCGTGTGCCGCGCAATGTGCCCGTGCCCATGCGTGCCAAGGCTTCGGATGCCGACTCGGACACGCTGTCGTACTATTGGGACTACGACTTTTCGGCGACCGCGCTGAGCCAATACTTTGGGGACAAGAACGCAGAGTACACGTCGCACGAGTACACGTCGACGGGTACGCAGACGGTGCAGGTGACGGTGAGTGACATGCGAGGTGGTGCAAACGCAGGCTCGGTGCAGGTGACGGTGACGTCGTCGTGTCCGGACTCGTGCAACAACCACGGTACGTGTGTGAGTGGCAAGTGCCAGTGTGACAGCGAGTACACGGGTCCCGACTGCTCGTTGGCCATGCCCACCATCCTGTCGACGCAGCCAGCCGGTGTGGCGAGCGGAGGCACGATCACCATCAACGGACGCAACTTTACAGAGAACAACTTTGTGCGATGCAACTACACCAACGGCGACTCGTTCTGGGCCACCGTGCTCAGCAGCACCCAGATCACGTGTCCCACCATGCCTCGCCAGGTGGGACTGGAGGAGGAGGTGACGGTTTCGCCGGACACCCTGGTGTACGCAGGCACCGTCAAGTACACGTACGACCCCAACAGCGTGCCCGGTAGCACGCCTGCACCGACACCGACACCCACAGGCAGCCCGGGACCCGGATCAAACGCAAACAGCGACAACACGGCAGCAAGTGGGGCCAACCCGGGTGCCGCACCGTTGTCTCCGGAAGCCTCGGGCGCCGTGGCGGGCGGCATCATCGGCTTTGTCATTGTTGCCGCAGCTGTGGGCTGGGCCATCAAGGTGAACCGTGACGGAGGCTCGGTGCGCTCCAAGCTGCACATGGACAACCTGTTTTCGCGCAGCGGCAGCCGCGCAGGTGGCCGTGCAGGAGGCGCAGGAGCGGGCACAAACGTGAACCGCATCCAGCGTCCGGGTGGAGCGGCGAGCAGCGGCAGTGCAAGCCGTTACATGCCCGGCGGAGCAGCAGCAGGTGCGGTTGGAGCTGGCACGGTTGCTTCGCGTGTGCAGGCAGCCAATGCTCGCAGCGGCCCGCCAGGCCGTGCGCCGCCGCCTCCTGTGCCGCAGCGTCTGCCGCAGTCCCGTGCTCTGTATGCCTATTCTGCGCAGAGCAACAGCGAGCTGTCCATCAGCGAGGGCGACATGTTGACTGTGAAGCAGCGCAACGGTGACGGATGGGCGTTGGTGGTCAACCAGCGTGGCCAAGAGGGTTACGTGCCCAACAACTACATCACGGCGTGAGCTGGTGGTGAGGGAATGAATGAATGAAGGAGATTGCAGTGCAAAACAGAATGCATTTAAAGGCCGGCAGCCTTCTTCAGCTTCTGGTAGTCGGGAGTGCCCAGACCGGTGACGGGATCCCAGCCCTGAGTGGCCTGGAAGCCGTACTGGTGGCCGTTGCTGTTGTCACCCTGAGTGATGTCGTTGAGGGCAGCGGCGTTCTGGTACAGGAACTGGTTGAGCGGGCCAAGGGCGGGCTTGCCAGCCTGCATGAGCTTGTCGTTGACGAGAGCCACAATGGAGGCAAAGGTGGGGCAGCTTGCGCTGGTGCCGCCGACCTGCTCGACGAAACCGTGCACCACGACGGGGAACTTGACACCCTGGGCGCTGACGTCCGGGATGGCGCGGCCGTCGCCGTTGTAGTAGCTGCTGGGCGGGAGCTGCACACCGGAGCGCAGGTAGCCCGACACGGCGTCCACCTGGAACTTGGCGGTGGTGTTGCGCGGGAAGTAGCCCTCGGGGGCGAAACCTCCGCCGCTCCACGGGGTCGACTTGGTCTCGGTGCCGTCGTCGTTGAGGTCGGTGGCACCGACAGCAGTGACGGAGGGCAGGCAGGCCGGGTACGACGGGTGGAAGTGGTCGTAGCCGCCGGTGCGCGAGTAGACACCCGAGTCACCCGAGGCAATGAGCACAGAGACACCCAGGGCGCCGAGCTTCTGCATCTCGGTGTCGAGACGCTGGGCAGTGTCGGTGGACACCGACTCGGTGGCCTCACCGTAGCTGATGGACCAGACCAGAGGCGACTGGTTGGAGCTGATGACGTTGTCCACAAACTCGACCAGGTCGAAGCTGAAGCCAGACTGCAGCCACATGTCGGTGGGGATGCCCTGGTTCACGCCAATGATGTACTGCACGTCCAGGTTGGCCTCGGTGTGTCCGCTGCCGTCGGCGTTGTGGCTGTTGGCCACGGGCTGGTTGGGGATGTTGAACTTCTTCTCAAAGTGCTCCAGATCATCCTTGCTGAAGGCCTGGCCCTGGAACTCGGCGCATCCCTGGCTGCTCTTGGTCTGGCCCGATCCAGTCTCGTCGACGTTGTACATCTTGCGCAGGCTCTTGGGGTCGTTCTCCACGCCCAGAGCATCACGCTTGGTCTTGAGGGACATGCGCGGCAGGGGGAAGTTCTGCACGCCAAAGAATGTGTGCACGTGGCGGGACACGGCAGCGGGCACGCTGGGGGCGTCGTAGGTGCGCACAATGTGGCGGCCGCTCTCGGCGTGGCTGAAGCGCAGAAAGTCAACGGACAGGACGCGCTCCAGAGTGGCCACAGGGGCGGTGATGCGCAGCATATCGCGGGTGCTCATCACGTCCACCTTCTCGATACCCTCGCTCTTGAGCCAGCCAAGCAGCTCATCGATCACCTGCATGAGTGTGTGTGGGTGTGCGGGGGGGGGGGCCGTTGCGAGTTAGACACGCCGATTCACTTTGCGTGGATTCCGCTTTTTTCCCCTCTCTCGCTCTTTGCGGCGCAACATACCTCGTTGTCAACGGCCATGAGGTGGGTCAGCTCCTCGCGGCTCAGGTACTTGCCGTAGGCGGAGCTCTTGGGGTTGGACACCTGCTCAAAGAAGTTGCGCAGGTTCTCGGCGTTGGGCTGAGTGATGGCAAGCCAGACGGTGATCTCAAGGTCGCGGTCGGCCTTGCCCTCCTCCTTCCACAGGCGCTGGACGTTCTCACGAGGCACATCCACGCCAAAGTTGATGCGCTCGTGCGCCACAGCGAAGCACTGAACGATCAGTGCGAATGCAATAACAGATGCGAGCTGCTGCTTCATCGTGTCTTTCGGTTGCAGGCGGGAGCGCATCGACGCACACAACGCATTTCAAAGTTGCATCAGCAGCGCAATGTTTGCCAAACGGGCCGGGCGGATGCGTGTGTCCACGCTGGGCGTATGGCAGCTTCAACAGGTTGGCAGTATGGCCAGGGCAGGGCTGAGTGGCGTGGCGGAACACGAGAGCGCGGACTACCATCGGGAACGCACCGAGGCGCTGGAGGCGTACGCCGCAAAGAGCGGGAAGCCTGTGTACAAAGAGGTGGAGGCCAGGAGCCACACGCTGGTGGAGCTGCGTGCACAGTACGAGGAGAGTCTGGGGCCGGGAGAAAAGGCCTCGGCGGACGATCCACAGGTGCGTGTGGTGGGACGCATCCGAGCCAAACGGGAGGCAAGCAAGAAGCTTGTGTTTTACGACATCGAAAGCGAGGGCGGACGCGTACAGGTGATGAGTTCACTGAGCAACTACCACGACGGCGAGGCGTACCAAAGGGACCACGGGGTCCTGCGTCGCGGCGACGTGGTGGCGGTGCACGGCGTAGCTGGCAAATCGAAACTGGGCGAATTGTCAGTGTTGCCAGAGCGCATCGATCTCCTTGCGCCCTGTTTGCATCTGTTGCCTGCGGCGAGCGAAGACAAACTGGCCGATCCGGATCTGCGCTTCCGACAACGCCATCGGGACTTTTTGGTCAACGAAGAGCGACGCAATGTGCTCGTGGCACGAGCACAGCTCATTTCGGGCATGCGACGGTTCCTGGAAAATGACGGGTTCCTGGAGGTGGAGACGCCGATGTTGCAGGGGGTGGCCAGCGGGGCCGCAGCGCGACCATTTGTGACCCAACACACGGCACTGCACAGAGACATGCAGCTGCGCGTGGCACCGGAGCTGTATCTGAAGCAGTTGATTGTGGGTGGCTTCCCGCGCGTGTTTGAGATCGGGAAGCAGTTCCGCAACGAGGGCATCGACTCCAACCACAACCCAGAGTTCACCACCATGGAGCTGTACCAATCCTACGCCGACTACAACGACCTGATGGCATTGACGGAGAAACTGCTGGCCCACCTGGCACACGAGGTGGAACCGAGCACCGAGGAGCTTCGCCAGCAGTTGCAGGCGCCGTTCCAGCGCGTGTCCTTTGTGGATGCCATTGAAAGCAAACTGGAAAGCACACTGCTGAGCAGCGAGGAGTGGCAGGCGGTGTCACGTGCGGGAGGGGACGTACGGTCGGCCACACGTCGGTTGCAGGAGATGTGTGCTTCTGTGGGCCAGCCGAGTGGAGACGTCACTTCTGTGCCGCAGCTGTTGGACAGGCTGGTGGGCACCTTGGTGGAACCCGACTGCACGCAGCCCACCTTTGTGGTTGACCATCCTCTGTGCCTCAGCCCGCTTGCACGCGCGCATCCAGACCGCCCCCATCTTGCGCAACGCTTTGAGCTGATGATCCAAGGCATGGAAGTGGCCAACGCGTACTCAGAGTTGAACGATCCAGGCGAGCAGAGACTGCGCTTCCGCCAGCAGCAAGGATATGCCGACGACGACGACGACGACGAGGTCGTGCTTCCCGACGAGGACTTTTGCCGTGTCCTGGAGTATGCCATGCCTCCCACAGCAGGGTTGGGCATTGGCATCGACCGCCTCGTCATGCTCTTTACGGGTCAGCGGCACATTCGCGAGGTGATGGCCTTTCCAGCCCTGCGCGAGCTGCCCACAGCAAGCGGTGGGAATGCGGCTTTGCAGGCTGGTCAGACCGACACGGATGCATCAGGAGAGCGAGCGATGTGAACGAGTGATGCATGGAGGAAATGGGAGAAGTTGAGGAAAAGAGAGTTTGATCAGAAGGACTTTCACCCACGCCACACGCACACACGACCTGTTCACCACCATGTGTGCATCACCTCCACACACTCATGCGCTCCATGATGGCATCGACCATGGCGTCCACCTGCTCACTGTCGAGGTACTCGCTGTTCTGGATGGCATTGCTGAGGACAATGATGGCACTGACGCTTCCGGCATTGAGCCAGACGCGTCCGTTGTATCCAACGGCCAATTCAAATGCCATGTGCTTGCCCATGGCCACGAGCACGGGTGCGTCGTCACGCATGAGGGAGCGGCCGAGGCTAAGGGAGCATTCAAACATGTACCCGTCCTTGAGCTCGCCAAAGCCGTCGCTCTTGCCCTTGTTATTCACACATTCAATCTCCGGGTCCATGTCCTTGTTTGCGACGGTGACTCGTGCGTACACGAGGGAGCCAATGGCCAGTTCCGGACGCGACTTTTTGGTCGCATTCTCAAAGGCCAGGCTGTTCAGGGTGGCTGGTGCGCTGCAGCCAATGTCCACCTTGTAGTGTTCTGTGTAGGACTCGAGCACAATGCCCACCACCGTATCGTCGACTGCGGGCACGTACTGCGAGTGTGTACGGGTGTGTTGTGTGTGAGTCCGTGGACGCGGCTCCTTGGGCTTGTGCTTCGTCGCAGCGTGGGCGTGTCACATACCCTCTTCTGGCGGTTGTCCACCCAATAAAGGTTGCCGCTGTCCTTTTGCAGGACCCCAGCCTTGGTGGCGACAATGTTGTGGTCGTCCTGCATGAGTCCTGGGCCGACACGGAAGACGGCCTTGGCGTTCTTGCTCTTGCCTTTGTTGCCGCTGCTGGTGCTGCTGCTGGTGCTGCTGTTTGCGGCATCTGCCTCCACCTGCATGTCGGCTATGGCCTGCATGTCGACCACAATGTCGCCAGGCACGACAATTTGGCCAACCAATTCGGTGGTGGTTGAGGACATCGACGATGCTGCGGGATGTGCTTGTGCAAGCGCGCGCACGTCCGTTCGATGCGGTGCGTTTGGCAGCCGCGTGTGTGCTTGTTCTGGGTGCATTGATAACGGTGGTGGCGTGGATGGTCGCCCCTGCGCCGGGGCCGCCCTCGGTGGTGGAAAAGGCCAAGGAGACGGTCAAGCGGTTGCAGTGCGCGTCTGTCCACGTCCCATCCGACTGGTTCATCTTTACCTCCGTGGGACAACGGGTCATGGTTGTCATGCCGCCCCTCACCGACGTCGAAAACTCCAAGGAGATCCAGCTGTACAACGTCACCACGCCGCACGTGAGCGCGCATTTGTTGCCTCTGTTGCACCGCGAGTGCAGCCGTCTCTCAGAGAACAAGGGCATGCCTATGTACCTGGACATTGGCGCCAGACTGGGCTTTTTGGGCATGGAGGCCGCACACCTGGGTTGCTACAGTCTCATGTACGAGGCACGGCCGCTTGTGCGGGAGGCGCTGTCCACAGCGATCTGCGCCTCGAACTTGACGACCATGGCCGAGGTGCGTGGGTACAACGTGGTGGATATGGACACTGCGATGGAAGTGGGTGTGGTCAGTGAGGTTGTGTACAGCAAGAGCCGGCCGAAGCGCCAGAGCACGGGCGAGAGTGAAAGCGGGTCGCGCCGCCGGCTGTTGACAGAGGTGGCGCCGAACAAGGAGCATATGGTGAACTTGTTCCGCACACAGCTGAACGCGCAGTCGTTCTATCATCGCATGGATGATATGTACGACTCGGAAGCGGCTATGGATCTGCCCAAGGGCTGCCCGTACTGGAACCCGGACGGGTTTTCGCCCGCTCCGCCGCCCGCGTGCTACAAATCGCATGTGGTCGACCTTGCCACCGACTTGGACAGACCGGGAAATGTCAGCCGGTTGCTCAACAGGGAGATGAGTGATCTGGCAGTGGTGCGTATTGACGAAACGGTGAGCGTTGTCAACCTGTGGCCGCTGCTGCGAGGATGGATGACATCCAGGCGCATGTACCACCTGCAAATGACAATCAATCCGGAGCAACAGAGTGTGGATTGGCTGATGGAGAACCTGCCGACGATTCCGGAGCACCTGCACTTGTTGCACTTGCCCTTCTTTGACCACGACGTCAAGCGCAACTGCTACGTGCGCCTCATCAATGTGAAGCATCGTGAGACGTTGGCTCGGTTCATCGATGCCGTATACAAGCGGTCTGTCGGTAGATGCACCGGCCGAGTCGAGGTTCTCATCACGCCGCTCACGCGCCAGGAGGTGCGCGAGATGTGTGAGGCGGGCGTGCACTGACGTGATGCAGAAGCAGGTGCTGGTGGTCACCCATGTTGGGGGATGGGGATGGGGGATGGGGGATGGGGATGATGCTGGTGTGGGAAGCGACACGCGTTGGCTTCCCCAAAACAACAACAAACAAACCAAAACATGCAGAATGCAAAGTTGGCACTTGTGGTGATGGTGGTGCTTGCGTGCCTGGCGTCGACGAGCCAGGCCAGCACGGGCGAGGAGCTCTTTGAGGGTTGGGTCGAGGGTCTGGTCAGCAGCGAGCTGCCGGGCGTGCCGGACATGTCGTCGTGCAAGCGTGAGGTGGGCGCTGTGGAAAGCGACTTTTCCAGCGCCTTCCGTAACTTTGGTGTGTCGCGCACCTCCAACCTGAACCAGGGCCTGCGCGACCTCTCCTCGGGCATGAACGATTTCCTCGAGGCCCTCCGCGCCTGCGGTGCCACCGATCTGGCCAGCAAGGTGGCTGGTGCCATTGCCAGCATGGGCGCAGGCTACGGGTAAGTTGCGTTGCATGGAACCTGGGTGTGATTGGATGAGCCTGTCGCGAACGAGAGGGGTTCCGACAAAAACGGCCTCCTCTTCCGCAGCTGACCCCGGAACAAACGCCCCCCCGGACCACAGTGAGATCTCCGAGGCCATCAAGATCATGGTCAAC
Source organism: Mantamonas sphyraenae (assembly GCA_026936335.1). NCBI lineage: Eukaryota > Mantamonadidae > Mantamonas > Mantamonas sphyraenae. The sequence continues at coordinate 180,082 of JAPMXV010000003.1, forward strand.
GGTATCGATATCTACGACGACATCTCGAGTGCACACTCCGAGTACGTGGATGCCTCACGTGTCCCCAGAAACGTGTTCTTTGGAAAGGTGCCAAAATCGCTGACCCGTCTTCCCTCTCCCCCCCTCCCCCCTCCCTTTCCTCTCCCGAAACCCACTCACAGCTGGTCGCGTGGCGATGCCTACGGCTGCGGCGAGGAGTTGGGCAAGCTGACTGCCACGCTGATCTGAGCTGGTTAGAAGCCCCGTGGAAAGGAACAAAGTGCGCTTCCACGCCCATCCCAAACAGTGTCCATTTGTTGTCATCACCCGTCATGTCCACTGCCGAAGAGGATCTTGTGCAGGTGTCGTTTGTGGCGGATCCAAAGGTGCCCAAGGCGCTGCGTGTGGCCGAGGAGCCTCTTGCGGTGCCGGGCAACCTGAAACGCAAGGGATTGTCGCTGTTGCTGAACCACATGTTGCATGGTGAGGACAGCGACGACGATGATAGCGACGATGACAGCGAAAACGAGGACCAATCGTCGTCATCGTCTGGATCGAAGCACAAGCAGCAGTCGTTTGATTTTGCCATCAACGAACAGCTGCTGCGCACAACGCTCAAGTCGTTCATGGCCAAACGGTCGCTGAGCAAGGTGAGTGCAGGTGTGGCGCGAGGACATGCGGCGTTGCTGTGTGCGGTGTGTGAAACGGGCAGGCGGAACGCGGACGGACTCGCGGCGCATGTTTCGACGGCTGACGGATTTGCAAACGCACCCACACACACACACAGGAACGCACTCTGGACATTACGTATTTTATCAAACAGCGTGCGCCAGAGCCAAAGACGGCACAGCCGCATGACGATTGGGTGAGCTGCGTGGCTGGAAACTGGCAAGGCTTGTTCCTCACGGGCTCGTACGATCACCAGCTGCGGCTGGTGGTGGCAGGCGGCGAGGATGGGGCGCAGGAGGCAAGCATCGTGCAGGTGGCACACGACAAGCCCATCCAGGCGGTATGCTGGGGAGCACAACAGAGCGAGACCCAGCTGCGTGCCTTTTCGGCGTCGGACGACGCGCTGATCAAGAGTTGGTCCATGGACACGGAGATGCACAGTGCCCAGCTCCAAGTGACGTACCAAGGCCACCAGGGCAGCGTGCAGGCTCTTGCATACCATTTCGAGCACCAGAAGCTGGTGAGTGGATCGTGGGACAAGACGCTGTGCATCTGGGACGGACGAGTGGCTCGCCCGGGCTTTGACGACGACGACGACGACGAGGATGAAGATGAGGATGAGGATGAGACGGAGGAAGTGTCGGCAAAGGTGGGACGCAAGCGCAAGGCGTCATCGAACAGCAGCAAGGGCAAGCGCAAGGCGAAACGGGGCAAGGTGGACAAGTCGCCACTGCGCATCCTGGAGTCGCATCGCAACTGTGTGTCGTGTGTGCTGTGGCCGACGCGATCGCAGATCATCAGTGGCTCCTGGGATCACAGTGTGATTGTGTGGGATGTGGAGAGTGGATCGCCGGGCAACGTGCTGAAGAGTAGCTGTGTGGTGCGTAGCATTGCGTACGCCGAGACGCGGCATCTGATTGTGAGTGCACACAGCGACAACGCCATCCGGCTGTGGGACGAGCGCCAGGGCGAGAAAGCAGTCAACCAGGTCATCAACAAGGCACACGGCGGCTGGGTCAACGACGTCAGCTTCGAGAAGGTGGCTGTGGGCAGCAAAAAGGGCACGCGAACCAGCCAGCAGAACGAAATGGTGTTTGCCAGCGCCTCGCATGACTCCACGGTGAGGTTGTGGGACGTGCGAAGTCTCAAGACGCCCCTGCACACCATCAAGAGTGCCGACCGCGAGGCAAAGATGCTCGCCGTCGACTTGTGGTCCGACTGGCTTGCCATTGGCGGCACCGACAACGAATTGCGTCTCATGTCGAGGAGCACTTGAGGGAGGAGGAGTGGGAAAGGAGAAAGAGCGAGGGAGCGAGGGAGCGAGAGAGAAAAAGAAGGGAAAACGAGGCGCAGAGTTGAGATTGATTTCCAAATCTTCCCCATCATCAGGCCAGGGTCATGACAAGCTTGCCGAGCTCCTCGCCAGTGCCAAAGTAGTCGCCACGCTTCCAGCTGTGTGAGTGGAAACAATGTTTGAGAGTGAGCGGGGGGGGGGGTTACGGGTCAGCGTGTGTGGGACGGCGTTGGTGCGAGGACGCGGGAAGGGGCAAAAACTGACTCGGAGTGGGCGGCTGTGACGTCGTCATAGATATCCACGCTCTTCACCACAATCTTGACACCCTCAATAATGGAGCTGTGCGCACGTGTGTGAGTGACGTTGCAGGTGAAAGGTGCAGGGGGGCTGTTGCGGGGACGGTGACGGGAAAACAAAGGCATGCCGAAAAAACGCGTGTTGCAGCACAGCGATGCGGAATCGCGCGCAGGCGACGCTGGAGGCGCCATAGATCGTTCGCAAGCACGTACCCGTAGCCGGTGGCCATCTCGCCAACGACCTCTGCAATCTTCTCGGCGGCATAGGTGGCACCACAGTTGTCCAGGGCGTGGACAAACTCGTTGATGCCTGCGGCGGTACGCTTCAGGCCCTCCTTGAGGTGGGTGCGGTCGTGGATCTCAAAGTTGCGGAAGGCGTCACGGAACTCATGGACGACGCCGCTGACCTCCTTCTTGCACTCCTCCACGTTGGGGATCTCGCCAAAGGCGATGCCAAACACAAAACCCTCAAAGAGCTGCGTGTCGGCGTCTGCCTGCGCCACAGAGCTGACACAGAGCAGGACGGCCATGCAGGCCATCAGAGCACCAATCTTGGACACGGACATGTGTGTTTTGGTGGGGTGGGTGGGTGGATTTTTTGTGGCTCGCCCGGCGGGAGCCAAAGCGGGCACAGAGAGAGATGGCAGCAGCTGGGTCTCGGCACGCTGCGGTTGTGCTCGTCGTTGTGGGGCTGTTGCTGCTGGCCACGGTGGCGGTGCCAGAGGAACAGGACGGCACCGGCATGTGTGGCAAAGACGACAAACCGGACGAACCGGGCTGCATCAAGGGCGAGCCCAAGGAGGGAGATCCGGAGCTGAAGAAGCAACTGGTCGACGTGGGTTTTCCGCCTCTGCCCCGTGGTTTTCCGCCTCGCCAGCCGTCCTTGAGACGCCACATCAACGACACTGACACCGTTCCCTGGCACCACATGAACGTACAAACACACTGGATTGCGTACAGGCGTGCGGTATCGATCCCATGAAGCTGGGCACGGGCCCAAAGTGGAAAGCGCTTCTGGACGACTCTAGCTACCAAGTGCAGCTGGGCAACGAATTCAAAGCACAAATCCAACTGCGTGAACTTCTTTCGCAGTACGGCGACAGTACGTGGATGCCGTGGGGGACCATGGTGGGAGACACCTCACCGCGCACGGCTGCAAGCCCCAGATCCACTCACCGTACACCCACTCACCCACCTACTTGCAAACCCACACACATACACACACACACACACACACACGGTCCATCACAGTGCCGGAGCCAGCCAAGGCAGTGGCTTACCACAACCTGGGACTGGTGGCGATGAAACGCGAAAAGTTTGCAGACGCCATCCAAAGCCTGAAGGAGGCGCTGAAGTACAAAGATGACTTTGCAGAGGCACATGCGCTGCTGGCGTACGCTTATGTAAGCAAAGCCAAGTCTGTTGCGGGCAAGGAGCCAGCGACAGCGGCTCGGCTGTATGCAGATGCGGTGGCGGCGCAGGAAGCGGCTGTGGCCAAGGCGCCAGGGAATGTGGAACAGCAGGTGCGACTGGCAGAGTACCTGCTGAATGTGCCCATGAAAGCGGTGGATGCGTTGGACATCATGCGACGCGTGGTGGACCAGGACGAGGAGAATGTGCACACGTTGCACGTGTATGCACAAACGCAAGAGGCAACGGGTGCAGTGTACCAGGCCAAACAGACGGTGGACAAACTCTTGCGTGTGTACAGCTCGGTTCGCCTCTCGCAGGCAGGCAACGTGAGTACCGACACCGAAGACGGCGGGCGTGGCGAGGCCGAGTACGTTGCGTACGGGGGCGCCTTGCTGATGAAAATGGGTCGTATGAAAGAAGCAGCAGCGGAGCTGGAGCGTGCGGTGTTGCTGAGCAAGGGTAGGGATGCCATGGCCCTGACGCACCTGGCAAAGTGCAAGGAGCGGCTGGGCAACGACAAGGAGGCACGTGCGCTGCTGGAACGTGCGTTGGAGGTGGATGGAGGCTACTCCATGGCTCACTACGAGCTGGGCAGGCTGAAGATGGCAGGTGAGGATTGGCAGGGGGCCATGGGACACTTTCAGCGTGCGTACCGTGCCAACGCAGGCATGCACGACGCGTTCTGCAATGTGATGTACATCAAACGACAGGTGTGCGACTGGACACGATGGAAGGGCATGATGAGTCAGTTCCGGGGGGTGCTGGAGGCGCAGCTGCGCAACGACCAGCTGCCGTGCTTGCTGCCTTTCCATCTGCTTGCGTTCAACCTGTCCACCGACACACAAAAGCGTGCCACAGAGCGAGTGAGCAGCGAGCTGTACAGGCGTACGGCCACGTACGTGCACAACGTGATGATGGAGCCGTCGGCAGAGGGAGCACGCGAGCGGAAGCGGCTGGAGGGGTTGCAGTGCGACGGCCCCGCGGCCGAAGAGGCAGGGGCCTGTGTGTGGGCACCGGCCAGCCGCAGACAGCCGCGACGTGGCGGGAAACTGCGCATTGGGTTTGTGAGCAGCAATCTCAACAACCACGCGGTGGGCAACCTGGTGCAAGCTGTGTTTGGGGAGATGGACAGGCGGCGGTTCCACGTGACGGCGTATGCGCTGGCACGGCGTGTGAGGTCGGACGACCGCACACAACAGCGCATTGCCAGCGAGGTGGACTCGTATGTGGACATCAGCACCATGGGCGTGTACGAAGCAGCAGCGCGTGTGCGTGCCGACAACATCCACGTGTTGGTCAACCTGAACGGGCACACACTGCACTCGCGCAACGAACTGTTTGCGTTGCACCCTGCGCCTGTGCAACTCATGTTCAACGGCTTCTACTTTACGTTTGGAGGCGCGGGTGTGGATCACCTGGCGACCGACGCGGTGGCCAGCCCGCCGCAGCAGGCACACCTGTACACAGAGAAGCTTGTGTATCTGCCGGTGCCGTTTGCAGTGTCCGACTACCTGTTCACGCGTCCCGAGGTGTTTGGCAACGAGCAGCGGCGCGCCAAGTTTGTGTTCAGCGAAGGCGGCGTGCAAAAGTCGAGCATCCAGATTGGCGACGGCAACACGGTGTTTGCCAGCTTCAACGCCCTGTACAAACTGGAGCCGGACGTGTTTGCGGTGTGGATGCGCATCCTGAAACGTGTGCCGCGTTCGATTCTGTGGCTGCAACGGGTGGGCCGGGATGGCCAACTGGCAGCACAGAACTTGCGACGCGAGGCCAAGGCGGCTGGAGTGGACCCGAGACGACTGGTGTTTACGGAACGGGTGCAAAAGGAGCAACACCTGGTGGTAAAGGGCATGGCGGATGTGTTTCTGGACAATCCGCTGTTCAACGGCCACACAACAGGCATCGACGCTCTGTACGCAGGCGTACCGGTGGTGACCGTTGCCGGCGAAAGCATGGGCCAGCGAGTGGGTGCATCCATGCTGCAGGGCCTGGGGCTGAAGGAGCTTGTGGCGGCGAACTTGGAGGAGTACGAGGAGCTGGCGGTACAGATGGCACACAATGCCACGTACCTGGAGTATGTGCGTCGTCACCTGCGTCAACAACGCACCGAGTCGACGTTGTTCAACACATCTCGATGGGTCAAGGGGTGGCAGACGGCCGTGCGGCTGACTTACGAGGCCTGGCACGGCCAGTGCATGCGTGGGTGCTGGCTCGACCGTGCAGAGGACATGGACAAATGCATGCGAGCGTGCACTGTGCCACGCCGTCGGATGCATGTTGTCGTGGCCGGTGCCGGGGCGAGCGGAGGAACAACGCAAACGCGCACACATCAACGATGAGCAGCAGCGGAAGCAGCAGCAATGGAGGCGTTTTGACCGTCGATAGCAAAACTCTTGTGATGAACAACCTTGGGGCAGCGTTCCGGCGCTTCTTCTTGGACAAAGACACTGCGGATGTGACTCTGCACGTTTTTCAGGAATTGAACGAAAAGGAGGCCTCGAGCAGCAGCAAGAGCACCTCCGCAGTGACATACCCAGTGCACAGGATTGTGCTGGCCGCACAGTCGGACTATTTTCGAGGGCTATTCTACGACGGGATGCTGGAAAGCGCAGAGAGCGATGTGGAGATCTCTGTGCCGGGCCCCACGTCTGTGTTTGCGGCGTGCCTGATGCACATGTACACGGGCAAGGTGGCTGAGGATGTGGACGTACAGGAACTGTATTCAATGGCCCAGTTTCTTCAGATGAGCTCGCTGCGGTTGGCGCTGGCGAGCCAGAGCTGCACGGCGTTTCTAAGCACGGCCGTGGCCGACCAGATGGAGGAGGTGATCCCGCATGCAGCACAGGAGGTGGCCAACAAGATGGAAGAGGTGTCCAAGAGTGAGGAGCTGTTCCAGCTGACGGAGGAGGCGTTTGCGGTGTTGTTGTCGCATGACGACGTGGTGTTTGCGCGCAAAGTGGACGAATTGACGCTGTTCCGTGCGGTGGTGCGATGGGCCCGGTATGTGGTGACGGGGGAGGATATGTTGGAGCAAGGACAAGAGACGAAGCGGGCGGAGGAGGAGAAAGACCAGGAACGTCAGCCGATGCAGGTGGAGGAGGCAATGCGCAACAGGGCGTCCACAACGGTGGAGATCGCAGACGCAGCAGAGAAGTTGGTGTACCATCTGCGCCTTGGTCTGATCCCTCTGGAGGGTCTTGTGAACGAGGTGGCCTCGAGCGGGGTGGTGCCGTTTGAGCTCCTCGGATACGCAGTTGCACAAAAGGGGATGCGCAGCAAGGATCGGGACCTGACCAAGATGATGCATCCTCGCTGGCGCACGTGGCCGCCAGAATCCCTCGACCCGTCGGACCGCTACGGTTGGCTGGACGAAACAGATCTGGTGATGCATTTTTCGCCGGCGGAGCAAGAGGTGGAGACGGCGGTTGCAGATTGGTGGAGCCGAGACAGTGCAATTTGTGTGGAGGAGGAACGAGGCAACATGTTCTTCCACGTGCCAAACGATTCGCCCAGTGTGATGCTGCACATCGATGGCGGCGGCGGCCTGCGCTTCAGGAAGGACTTGCAGGACGCGTTGGGTGTGAGCTGGACAGTGCTTGTGGTGGATCGATACACGGGTGGCGCTGTTGGACGCACGCTGCAGAGTTCCGAAAACAACTGGCTTCTGGGTCGCTGGAGCAACAACTTGGGCTGCCACATGGACGGCTGGCTGCAGTACAACCACTGCGAAACAGGCACGGTCAATGTGTCTGTGGTGACAGTGCGCGGCGGGCAATCTCGCTACTTTGTGGACGGGACCCTGTTGACGGAAAGCGGGAACGGGAACAAACCGCGCACGCGTCTGGCACTGTGTAGCTCGGGCCGCTACAACGAGCCAAGTGACTGCGACGTGGGTGACGTGATTGTGTGGAACCGTGTGCTGCACGATGAGGAAGTGGAGCTGATTTCGGAGAAGCTGCTGGAGATGTACCGTGGCGCGTAAACGGCATGTTTGGATAGAAAAGTGGAAAATTGTGCATTGCTTTGGTGCTTGGCTTGCTTAGCCTTCCTTCCAACACCTCTTGCCAACATCCAGGTGCTGGAGCTTGCTGATTTCGGAGCAGTCTGCGAATCCGTCGGGAAGGAGGTCCTTCATGTAGGGCTGGATATCCTTAAAGGCGTTGCGCACCGTGCAGTGCGTGATACCTGCGACGACGGAGATCTCTTGCTGGGTCTTGCACTTGCCGCTGATGACCGAGACGGCGTAAATGGAGGCGGCGGCGACGGAGATGGGACACTTGCCTCCGACGACACCCTCCTCGACGGCGCGTGAGGCCACGTGCTTGGCAGCCTTCATGACTGAGTTGGGCAGATGGAGTTGGTTGCAGAAGCGGCCCATAAAGTCGTCTGTGCTGATGGATTTGAGGTTTGTGTCGACCATGCGGTTGAGATGTTTAAAGGCGCGGCTCAGCTCCTTTTTGCTGACGCCAGTGAGGCTGCAGATCTCCTTGATGGAGCGTGCTGTACCTTCTTGCCTGCATGCTGTGTACAGAGCGGCGGCAATGACCGCCCGCTTGGCCTTGTGCCTGTTGAACCTGGTTTGCTCCTTGTCGGTGAGCTGTTTGTACAAAAGGTTTGCGCGTTGCTTGACCTTGCCCGACACCCCAATGGCTTCAGCCATGACGCTGATCTCCTTGAATGCCTCCAGCAGGTGATGGTCTCCACTTTCCCTGGTCGTGTCCGCCATCAGACGCTGCAGCGTTTTCGCATTGGTGCCATCCGAATCGATGCCCAACATGAGGCCGCTCTCTTCCAGCAGCTTGTTGGACACGCCGCCCACGCGGCTGGGGTCGTCACTGTGCTTTCCGTCGCCTCCGTCGTCAAAGTTGCGCCATTCCGCCTTGTCCTCGAGAATTCGCTCACCAATGACGGCTCCGCAGTCGCCGCAGATCAGGTCGCCTGCCTTGTAGTCTGTGGGATGAGTGTGTGTGCAATGGCGCGCGTCAGTCGTGTGTGTGTGTGTGTGCTGCGTGAAGGCCATCAGGTGCAGATGGCAGTGTGGGAGGGCCGAACGCAGGCAGGGGCCATTTCCTCTCTGAATTTCCCAGCGCGCACAGGTGTTTCGGAGCCCGGTTTGAGCGCCCGGTGCAAATCTTACCTTCAATAACCTGCGGGTTGGGGTTGTTGCAATCGATGCATTCCACGTGGATCTGTGCAAAGGGACGAGCATGCGTGTGTGGACGCGTGAGCGGGCTGTGTCGCGTGCGAGGGCGTTGGGGAGTTTCCGTTTTCCATCCGAGTCTGAACGAAAACGTCGATTCTTCTTCGCCTACCTTGCGGACGAGCCGAGCTCTGCTCGCACGCTCCTCGTCAATTTCGTCTTGATCATCGTCATCATCGTCGTCTTCTTCTTCGTCGTCTTTCTGCTTGCTGCTGCTGCTGCTGTGTTTGCCGTTGTTGTGACTTCTTGCGAGTTGGTGCACGGCGCCCGCGGCCGCGCCCCGTGCGGCCTTGTCCGAGTTGCCATGGAAGCCAAAGGGTGCAGGCGCACGCTTCGCGTAGCTGCTATGCTCCTGTGTGTGCCCGCCCTGCACCGAGATGACCGTCTCGGCCTCGGTGGCCGAGCTGTCCTCGCTAGTTTCGCTCGACGCCGGCGACAGGCTACGCCACGACGGCAGCTTGAATGTGGCTGCCGCCGAGCGCACCAGACTTTGCAGGCACTTGCTCGTCGAGCATGACTTGTCCGTCATTCCACACTGGTTCTGGACCTGGACGGAGAATAGAGTTAAAGTTCTGGCTGGCTTGTTGCGCGCAAGGGACGCGTACTTATACCTTGCCCTCGCAAACTCCAACGGCCTCCTGCGCACGTCACACGCACCCTTGTCGCCTGATAGCCGTGTCAGAAGAAGGATTCCTGATCTACCTACCGTCTTTTCCTGACGCAGCGCAGTTTGAGGCGCTGGTGGCCGAAGGTGCGGCTCCGCTTCGGCTGAGTTTTTTCTCCGGCGGCGACTCCCCGGCCCGACAAGGGTGAAGCGCTCGCCTTCTGCGTAGGGTGCCTTGGAATGTGTTTCTGCCATGCATGTGTGCAGACAACACTTTGCGAGGCCGTATGCATCGCAGAAGGGCGCGTCAACCAGGCCCACCGTTCATCATCCTTCCCCGCGATGGAACTGGACAATGATGATGACAATGGCACTGAAATGATGTAGGTGAAAATGTCACTTCAGTGTTTGGGTCTCCCGCACACTCCCTCACGTCCTTCCACCTGTCTCCAGTGTGGCAGCTGGCTGAAAGCTCTCAGCTTGCCTTGGTCGTTCGTTGTTGCCCCTCGACGGTTTAAAATAGTTGTTTTCGGATGGTGACAGGCTATGCAGCCTGCTTGCAGCGTTGGTTTGCGCCCTTACATGGACTCCTCCAGGAACGAGGCTGCCACCACGTCGCTTGAGCCATTGCTGCTTGTTGCGAGCCCGAGTCCCGTGGCGCCCACGTCGACGCTGCTCCCTGTTGTGCTGCTGCTGCTGCTGCTGCTGCTGCTGCCGACGTATGCAAGATCGTCCTCGTTGAGAGTCTGCATGGCCACACGCGAGCAAACCGACGCCATCACGTTGCGTCCGTTTTCCGCGTTCACAATGAAGCGGTCGGCACAGAACGACTCGATAGAATTCTTCAGGCCGAGCATGGAAGCAGAGCTGATGCGCACCTCTTGTGTAAACAGCGTCCTGTGTGGTGCAGTGCCGTGTCCGAGCGGGTCAGAAAAATCGCGGAAAGAGGGGCGCCGCACAAATTTCCCGTGACTCGAAGTTTCCGTCCTCTTCTGCCGTACGAAGCACACCTACCTGCTCTCATTTTCAGGGTCCGGCTCATACGTGCACACCTCCTCCACCTCCAGATATTCGCCAAACGACACGTTCTTTGTGCGCAGCACCATCTTGCGCTGCTTGGGATCAACCTCCGACTGCTCCTGGAAGTGAGCGTACTTGGAGCCCACCCACTGCGTGTGTGCGATGCGTGCGTGTTTTGCCAACACGATGCGGCGTGTGTCAGTTCCCGTGCACCCTTGCTGCGCCTCGGGGGTCGTTTCGGCGGAAAAAGCGCGCGACGCTGCATGCGTCCCGGCCCAACCTCCGGATAGGCCGCACGCGCGTACAAGCCCGTCTGCACACACGTGACACCCAACATACGCTTTCCACAAATCCCGGCACTGTCCCTGTAGTTGTCATCAGCCTGTTGGTGTACAGCTTGCCCGTGTCGGCGTCGAACACTCGGTCCGTCACATCGACGTTAACAACCTGCGGTGCGTTCGGGTGCGGGTACTTTTGCCACGCCGCACTCGACACAGTCTCCCACTCGTAATCGTACACATGTTGCAGCTGGAAAACACGCATTGTCTGTGGTTGTTCGCAATGAATTGGTTTGTGGTGGATGAATGTGCGCGTTGCCGGCGCTTTGCCCAACAACTGCCCATGCGCCACCTGCCAACATTCGACCCTTGCAACGACGTCACGAAACACCCTGCGGTGAAAATGTAAACACAACCAGAGCAGAGCGCACATACACACACACACACACACAGAGAAAATGAACCGCTTTCATTGCCCCCCGGAGGCACACGTCAGGCTCCCAGCCAGCGAAACAGCAGAAAGACCAGGCCAAACACGACCAAAACCACCAAATAAGCCATTTCCTGCGACACCGCCACTGGTTTGCCTGTACGTGGATCTGGCACGTTGAACAGCACCTTTGTGCTTTTCTTGTCCACAAACCTGCGCACACGCGCACATCCCCGTCCACGTGTGAGTCTCCATTGCCTCCTCGTGCGTCTGCACACCTCGTGCATGTGGTGCTCTGGCGTTCTGGCACCCAGGATGGATGGCTCGCGCCACGCGTGCTTCTCCCGTACGACCTCTGCGCACGCACGCACGATAGCCACGCCAACACAGCCACGAACATGCTTTATAGGGCCAACACAAACCACCAATGGGTGGCATGCACCAGCAAACACACGCGCTCTGGCGTCTGGAGGTCCTTACGACGTGGCACTGACTCCCCTGCTGCTACCCCGACCACGGCGCACGGCCCCTGCACTCACTTTTGCCTCACGCGCTCATCCACAACGGGACCTTTGTCCTCCTGCTTCAGCGCCTTTCTCTTTTTGCGGAGCATTCCTGAGCAACGAAATCTTGGATGGCCCTGCGCAGAAAGCCCGACCCTCGCCAACAAAAAATGGCTGAAATCGATCTCGTCAAAATTAGCCGCTGGGTCTCGGGCATCTGCGGTGTTGCACTCGTTGTAGCCGGCGTCCTCGGCGTCTTTTCCTCTTTCGTTGCCTTCAACCTGGCGGTCTTTGTCAATGCCTTCTACATCACCCTCTTCGGTCTCATGACCGTTGCTGCAGAGCTCCGCAGGCCCGAGCTCCTCTCTCGCTTTGCCTTCCTCTGCACCTTCAACGGACGTGGCATCTTTTACTTCTTGTGCGTTCTCCTCCGCTCCTGGGCCATTCCCGGCGTTCCCACCGCTCCCTCCATTTCGCCCAGCTCACCTTCCCCCGTCCCTTGGCCCCTTTCCCACAGCATCGGCTCCCTCGGCATGTCTGCAGGCACCGGAAACCTGCCCATGCTCATCATTGGCATCCTCATGATGATCAACGGTGTCTTCAACATCATCCTCGGCACCTGCGTTGCAAACACGCGCGGGGTCACCGCCGACTCCGGCGCCTCCTCCTCCTCCTCCTCTTCCTACAAGCCGCCTGCCCAGTCTCGACCCTCCAACAGCCAGCCGGCCTCGCAACCAGTGCAGCAGGGCACCACGGGCGCCATCTGAAACCACATGCAGTGCGCTTCGCCCCTCGCAGCCCAACGCAAACCGTCCGCGCCACACACCACACATGTCCTCCATTCTGGGCGGCAAACCCCTGCCCAACAAGGGCACAATGAAGGACGATCACGTTCGAGGATTTGTATGTTGTTGATACCAGTTCTCTTGCAGTATGCCTTTCGTTTTGGCTGCGTGCAGCTGACTCCTGCTGATCACCCCAGATGTTTGCGCCCCCGCAGCGCCACGTTCTTGGATCCAAAGCACGGAAAACCATCACCACGGATCCCACTCCCATTCTCGTTCGTGTCAAGCAGCAACAGATCCTCCCCACAAGCAAGAGGAAGACTCCGCGCCAACGCGCCCTGACGCCGGCCCCGTCCTCCGTCTCCTCTGCCCCAACTTCCGTTTCACCACGTCGGCGCAAGCGCAAGGCACGCAAGATTATCCTCGATGACTCCGAGAAGCGTCAGCGGGTTGCATTGTCACAGCTTGCCCCTTCATCGTCCAGCAGTGCATCCGCGACCACCACCGCGACCACCACCACCTCCTCCTCCTCCACCACAACTACCACCACAACAACCACAACAACCACGTCGTCCTCATGATCATTCATCCCATCCAAGCAACAAATCAAACAATGAATCAAGCACATGAAGCTGCTGCATTTCCCCGAACCTCAATCGCTCGAGTCGTCGTTGCTGGCTGTCATGGTGATGCCCTGCATGTTGGTACACCACTCCAAACAGCTGTCCAACATGTTCTCTGGCCTCGATCGCTCGTCGATGGCCACTGCAAACGACACCAGCGTGCGGTCGGCGCCTCCGAACCCTTGGTCCTCCTCTGTCACCAGTGCAGACAGCACCACGTCCATGTGGAAGCTGCCGCGTTCCTTCTGCTCCGTTTCCTCCTCCAGCTTCATCCTCTTTGCGCTGGAACCGTTTGTGTCGTCGTCGCGTTCACCGAAATAGTCCTTTTCGGGTGAGCCCTTGATACTTCGCGCCAGGAACACAATCGACCCCTCGGCTTCCACGTTGATACGTTCGGCAACGCTGCTCAGCGTGCCGTGCCCCTCGCCCAGGCGGGCCCACGTTGTCCGGATGTAAAAGTCACGCCCGAGCATGTTCTCTCCACGCGCGTGCTGCACCCCGTAGTACCACTTGCTCCTTGCGCTATCTTCCCTTGCGTTCAACTCAGCCACGCTTGTCAACTCATCAAACATGCCTGCGAAAGGCTGCCACTGGCCCTCGTCCCCGTTCAGAAAATCGCAGATCACTTCTGGCGCTTGGTCGATGTCCACCTGGCCCTTCAGGACATCCTTCTGCGAGTGGAGCCCTTGAGATACAATCACAGAATCTCCAGAGTGCACCACCTTCCACGACGCACTGTGATTTCCGCTCAGCGACCCGATCGGCAGCAGAAACCCTGGAAACTCCGTCATGGTCTTTCCCTGGCTTCCGCTCTCGCTTCCCGACGAGCTTTCCCCTGAGCTCTTTGGTCGTCCCGACGACGACGACCGCTGCTGCTCTTGCAGCTGCATCTGCAGCTGCATCTGTGCCAGCTTGGCCTGAATCAGCGACTGCTGAAGTTGTGCCTGAACCTGTTGTTGCAGCTGCAGCATCCTCATCGATCCTTGCTCCCCCTGCGCTCCGCCCATACGCCCTTGCCCTCCCTAGTGTGGGGTCCGTCATCGATGTCCGTGTGGCCCGTGCGCAAGTCCGGTGAACCGTGTCCTGTGTCAGCCATTTGCGACCTTCCAGCCGAGTCACCGCTCCCCGTCCTGTCTTCCACAAACACACTTGCATGCAATCCACTGCTTGCACCGCGGCCTGTCCTTGGTGCCACTCGCTGCGTCTGCGCCAACCCTCGTCGCTACCACTCCCCATATCGCTTCTTTTGACAACTCACCGTTCCGTCCGCATCTCCTCCGAAACCGCCGTTCATGAACAGCGCATCGAGATTTGAGTTGACACCGTTGTTACCAAAGTCCAGCGCGAGGTCGTCTGCGTATACACACGTGTAAGCACCCACCCTGGAAAAATCTGCAACCGACGACGCGTCGGAAGGTTTTCACGTGAGGAAAAAAGGGCCGCATCTCCGAGTTTCGCTTTGGCTCTTGGGCCCTTCTTCCCCAAACTTGCAGACATGGCTCACATGCCACGCGCTCACTCCTCCGTACGCGTACATGCTCCAGTTGACCCGATCTTCACGTGCACTTCCAATCCCACACGTCAAATTCCCTCTCTGCGTCCACTGTGGAACAAAGCCCGCGAGAAAACTCCCCGGCCCTCTCCGAACAACTCACCAACGTTGTACGGCGACAGCGCGCCCAGGCCCCCGTCATGGTCGTACGAGCTGCCCACGCTGGGTCGCTCCCTTTTGTGTCGTGAGTTCCCATCACTCGAGCTTGTTGACGATCCTTCCTTGTTCTGGTTTTTGCGGGGTCTTCCCAGCTTGCGATGCACAGCCGGAACACACGTGTCTTCGTGCCCGAGGCGCACACACCTCCTGCACGGCAGTGAGTCGTCACATGCCGCTTTTGCCTTTCGGCAGTTCACACAGGCATTCCGTACAGCCTTCCTGCCTCCACGCGAGTCTTTGCGACGTTTGCTTGCTGCGTTCAGCCGCCAGGTGCCCAAACATCTCCCCGCGTCAGCCCGCAATCTCCACATGCACTTTCCACCCATCGCCACATCCTGCCCAAACCTCTTTCTACACACCCATTCCCACTTTGTGCTGCAAACCTACGCATTTCTGTTGTCGGAGAGTTCACGTCTTTTCGTTGGCGCGTCTTGCGGAGAAAGTTCCTTTCCATTTTTCCGAAACGACAAAAGTTTCCATCGATCCTCCCCTGCATGCCCAAGACCACGCCAGACTCCGTAGTAAAAAGCAAAACACTCCACACAAACCCCGCAAGGCATTTGTTTTGCTCTGCTTCCACTCAGGTCTCTCCTGCGCCGTCCCGAGGTTTCACGTCCCCGCCCCACGGAAAGTTCACTGCCCACCACTCCCCACCGATGACAGGGCAACTTCCTCACGTCCTTTCACACCCTTTCCGCTTTCAGAAATCTCCGTCAGCATCTCCAACAACAGCGGGGTGCCCTTCCCCACCGCGCTGTCGGTCGCAACCGCGGCTGCATGCACAAGCTGCACCAGCCTCTCTGGAAGCACCTCCGATTGCTTTGCTGTCAACACATGCACCTCCTTGTTCTCTGATACCTCATGCACACGCTCCACTTCGGCCACCAGCGCCTGCAACTCGCCAACCGACTTTTTCATCGAAATCGCTTCCACGCGACTGAGAAAGCTCACATGGAACACGGTGGACGCCGCGTCCAACCATTTGCCAAGTTCGGCAACCTTCCGCTCGTCCAATGCCAGCAGTCGCTGCCGTTGCCGCAGGCCGACCCTCAGGTCGTCCACCACGAACCACGCACACACCACCAGCACGGAAACTGCAACGGCCACCGTAATCACTTCCCATGCATCTGTTCCTCCGCTTGCATCGTCAGTGCTCGTCACAAACACCATCCCGGCCATCAGGAGGAGCAGCGATTCCACAAGCAGAATGCTCTCCAAGTTGTTGGCCCGCCTCGCTTTGAAAGGGCGCGAGCGTTCATGCATCACACTCGCTCCGCCTAGCACCAACAGACCCAGCAATCCCTGAAGCGTAGGCAGCGTCGTGGCAAACAATTTGACCGCGACCACAGCCACCTTGCGCAACATCAACAGCGCCTCAAACCAGTAGCACTGCAGCCGGTACTTGCGGTAGATCGACGAGAACTTTTGTGCAAAGTGAGGGTGCTTGCGTCGTTCTTCCTGCCTTCCATGCCACATGATCACAGCGTAAACTGCAGGGATCCCCAACACAAACAGCAGGCCAAACACAACTCCCATCCACACCAGTGTCATGTGCCTGCCCTCCCAGCACGTGATGCTGGGGTCGACATCCATCACAGAAACACCCGTACGCACCTCGGTGCAGTCAAACACCTCCAGCACTCGCGTGCACAACGGTATGTACAGCAACCCCAGCGTAAACACAACCTCATTCAGCAGCAAACGCAACGTCTCTTGATCCACAAGCTCACTCTCTGTAAACAGTTTGCTCAAATGGAACCGCGCAAGATCAAACGGAAACGTCCACCGAGACTGGTGCGCTGTTGGTGGCGCACAGAACCGCGGATGCGCGTGTCGAAAGCCCTCGCCGTGGTTCATCACCCACGATGCACGCAGAAACTGAACCACAACCCGCAGAATCAGCCCCACACCAACGCAAAACGGCAGTGCCATCGTTGTCAGGAAGCGAGCCTCATACGTCCATCCTGTCTGCGTGCACTCGGGCGCGGCCAAATCCAGATTGAAGTTGCTCACGGAGAACGCATCCAGCACTCGCTGGGCCGCTGTCGGCCATTGCATGCGGTAGCCTGCAAATGTGCTCATCACCTGGAGATGTCCAATCACAAGTGCTAGCACCTTGCCCGTGCTTCGCTGCCCAGCACGCACTTGGCGCTTCACAAAGTACAGGAACAGCACAAAGAGAAGCACCATCAGCCCCAACGATGAGCTTGCTGCTGGATCGCATGCTCGGCAAGTCTCGCCCACACGGTAGAAGCCGTTGCCGCACACGCCACACAGCACGCCCGTGTACCCTTCGGCACATGGGGATCCCTTGCCACCCAGGCACGCACTTGCCACTGCGCACCGCACAAAGCGCGGGTTCCCGTTCGTCACCGTTGCAAAGTACCCGGGACGGGCTACGGGTGCGCTCAGAAGCCCATCACAGTTCGCGTTGGCCGGACACTCCAAGCAAGGACGCCCAGCCCTTCCCTGCGGTTCAAAGAAGTTTCGGATGCACTGGCAGTCTGCAAGCGATTCAGCCTGGTCCCGGATGGACTCTGTGTTGGTGGGACACACAATCGGTTCCGGCAGCACCTTGAACCGTGCCGATGTGCCTGTAGCTTCGGTGGCCTTTGGAGAAAAGTGTTGGCCTGCGTCCAGGCTCACTTGCACGAGATACTCGCCTTGCGTGTGGTTTGCTGGCGACTCAAAGACGATTTCCGTTGCGCTCACACTTGTCGGCTGAAAAAGGTTTCCCGTGCCCAGCTGCACAACCACGCTCCCTGTGTCGATGAATCCGACACCTCGGATCGTCACTGAGTTGGTCCTTCCGGGTGGTTTTTGAATCGGCTCCACAGAAGCTACCTGCGGATCCGCGTAGGCGACGACGGACAACCCGGTGTCCACAAAGTCCACGCCGTTGAGTGCAAACCAGAGAAACAGCGTCTCGGAAGCCCCCGTGGTGCGTATGTACCCTTCGAGAGTGGTCACTGCCACGCTCTGGCCTGAAGACTGCTGTGCAGAGGCAGGCAAAGCCTGCGAACGCCGACCGTTCGCATCTCGCCACTGCACACGCGGTGTGTCCAGTGGCGGCGCAAACGTGCCTGAGAGCGTTACGGTGGTGCCACCAGACAAGGGCATGGCAGAAGGGCGAACAGAGGCCATCATGGGTGGTCTAAAGATCCTCACGTAGCGTTTGTCCACCGTCCATGTCTCTCCCCCGTTCGTGCTCACTTCCACCTCCACATCCACCGATTGCACCGTTGAGGAGCCAAACGACACACGCGAGGTCATGTCTGGCATCGAGATCACAACCGGGAGTGACGTCACGTTCAGGAAAACGGGCGGATTGGACTTGACCCACACACGCATGGAGTGGGTCACCTCCGATTGCAGCAAGTGGAGGCCTGACACATTGACACGTGTGCCACCGGCCAGCGGCACTGCAATCGGAGCCACACCATCCACTTGTGGGTTCACAGGACGAAACGGAATTGCACTCACGCTGCTCATCTGTGTTGCACGCAGCTGCCCGTTCATGGACACGCGCACATCCACAGTTCCCGCAAGAAGCGCGGGCGACACACATGTGATGCGTGTCGACGAGTGGTACACCCCAGGAACAGACACTGACCCAAACTCGACCCGAATCAATGACGAGTTGACAAAGCCGCTGCCCTGAACCGTCACAGGCACTGCAAGGCGTGCTGGCGACAGACTGGGTTGCACAGCTGCCACTACAGGGGTCTGGAACACTCGCAGTTTTGATGCTGTGACGTTGGCAAAGTCGACGCCGTTGGTCGTGACGCCAACATCCACGACGCCCACGGGCAGGGCAGGCGTTTTGCAAGTCACCGTTGACACGGAATCAAAGGTTCCATCCACCACGTGATCCCCAAATCGACATTTGATGAGAGGGCCCGTGTTTGTGAATCCATGCCCAATCATCGTCACATCCGTATCGCCACCGCTTGGCGTCAACTGTGGTGTGATGTCGTCCACTCGAAAGAGATTCCATGCAACCGAGGAACTGTACTGCTGGCCGTTGAGAGAGATCGAGACCTCTCCCGGCCCGCTGCAACACATTGCAGGCAGTACCGCGCGGACATTGCCTGCATCCAGGAACGTTCCCGACACCGTCGTCTCTGTAGGGGTCCCACCTACTCCGCCTCCACGCACACGTACACGCACCTCGCCTGTGTTTGTGAACGGGAGCCCCTCACTGGGCTGGAGTCTCACAACCACACCAGCGACGTTCACTGGCCCCGTGGCTGGGATCACCACCGACAGTCCATGCGGGGGGTACAACTCAAACGAAACTGAACCACCCACATACTGCTGACCGTTCATGGCAACCTGCACCGACACCGTATGCCTTGAGGCCGTCGCAAAATCTCCTGTCGTTGTGTTCACAACGACGCCGCCCATCGTGTGCATCAATGTGCCCATTTGCGTCTGTGTTGTCAAACCCGCCGCCTCGAAACGCACCTTCGGCTTGTCATTCGCGTGTTTCAGTCCTTGACCTGTCAGAGTAACCGCTGTGCCACCTGTGGTTGGTCCAGATGCAGGCGAAACGCTTCCCAGAGTCATGTTGAAGACCAGAAAGCCATTGGCTTCCACAGCGTGGTACTGCTGCCCGTTCAGCGTCACAGAAACCGTGTGATTGCCTTCAGCAAGGTTTGCGGGCGACGAGCACGCAATGCTGCTCGCTTGAACTCCCACCACCGAGGAAGTCCTGTTGCTTGCACCATCCGCAGAGAACACACACTTGGCAGAATCCAGCGACTGCCGGACGCCAGAAAGGTTGAACGCAGCCACCGTGATGCTCGTGGCACCTTCCAGTGGTCCCGAGTGCGGCGCTAGCGACAACATTCGTCCCGAGTAGGCCACAAACACGGGCGCCACATACAGCGGGCTTGTTGAATTGGAAGGCACGAAAACACTGTACCGATCCACCTTTGTCACGGCCGGAGTATCGCACTCTAGCCGCGTGGACGACTTGAAGTTGCATGACTGGAACGGAATCACCGGACCATTGCCGGCCTGAAACACAGGCAGGCGGCCGGCTTCCAGTTTACCTCCTACAATGGTCACTTTGGTTCCACCTTGAACCGGTCCCAGGATCGGTGACACCTCGTTGATCACGGGGAAAGATGCGTTGCACAATGGTTGGCCGGGCAGAAAGTTGGCTGTCCCTTCAGCACACCGGAAGCATTGAGTGGCATCCGACGTGTTCCCAAAGAATCCCACGGGGCACAGTGTGCAATCTTTGCTCGGATCTTCCAATGGATCAGGCAAAGCCGACACACTGCCGGAGAACGAACCCACCTGCGGGCAGTCGGCCACAGATTTGAATTTGCTCAACAGGGGATCGTTGATTCCTGCCAGCGGACGCGTGAACGACGATCCGGTGCCACCGGCCACAAAAATCTGTCCACTCGGTGACACAGCGACATCGTATCCTCCTTCGCCGGAGGTGGCAGTTCCCCAAACCTTGGTCCACACCAAACTCCCATCTGCGCTGGAAAGCTTCAGTAGCACAATGTCCCCAGATCCAACCATTGGTTGACCGTTGAATGAAGCGCCCCCGTTGCTCGTTATCACGGCATACACCGACGCCTCGTCGGGGGACAGGGCAATCCCCCCAGCCGCGAGGGAGATCGTGTTTCCGAACTGCGAGATCCACTGAAGGTGCCCGGTTGAGTTCCACATGGCCACAAATATCTGATCAGTTGCACCCGCTGTGCCATTCTCCAGGTTTCCTCGAGTTTTTCCCGACACCCAAACGCTGCCCGTCCGATTCGACACGACAACGCCGCTGCCCTCCTCGTTTTCTGGTGTCCCAATTTGCCGCGTCCACAGCTCCGTTCCAGCTTTCGACATCAGTCGCACAAACACATCCATCCCCCCTGCATTGGTTCCCTGCAGACTGCCAGTTGTGGATCCGGCCACAGCTACAAATTGTCCGGCGGCATCCACACAAGTCGAGACATCGTTGCCGCTGGTTCCAAACACAAATGTCGAGCTTAGAGTCGAGTTTGTTGCTGACGTGAGAGCAAGAAACACGTCATCTCCGCCTTGCGATGCTTGACCCGAGAACGAGCCCGTGAATTGCCCTGTGACCCAAACGCCTCCGTCGACTGCCGCTTGGATTCCGCGAATGCTGCTTGGGGACATATCAATGACGCTTTGCCATACGACCTGTCCGTTTCGGTCCAGCTTGTTCACTTTAGTGTTGTCCGCCACGAAAACATCCTCGTTCGTGGCGACCGACACGCGACGGTACGAGTCTCCTTGCACGCTCCACACACGCTTGCCAGCGTCCGTCCAGCGCGTGATGTCGCCAAGACTGCCCACAAAAATGTCACCCTGCTCATGGATGGACACCGTAAACGCATATGAGAAAGAACCGGGACTGCCCCACTGCTCCGTCCAATCTCCCGCCACCAGCGTAGACAAGGCACACACCGTCAACATGATCTACAGTTTTGTGAATCCGTGATTGTATGCATTCGCGTTTTTGTTGTTGTGGAGGAGTTGCGTGGTTGTGTGTGGGCATGCGTGTCAGCAAACGCAAGAACTTGTTCAGACCAGTTCAGACATCCTTCCAAATTTGGGTTGTGTTGCGCGTGTTCGCTTTCCCACCGGCTTATGCCCTACACACGCCAAATCCTTCACTTTTGATTAGCCCCTCAACCCCCTCAACCCCCTTGCAACTCCTGTGCGCTCACATACCTGCACTTGTTGCCTTGAAAGCAATCTGCACAAAATTCCAGAGCCATGCGCATCACCTCTCATTTTCCCGCAGCGAATTGCCCTCTTTCCAAAGGCACCCCACCGCAAATGAGTCGAATCCATCGCAATGATCTCTGCTCTCTGGTGAGAAAATGTGCCTTGGCGTGCGCGTCCACATGTGTTCAGTGTCGCTCTGCTTTTGACCCGACCTTGCACTCTGCACGGCCAGACCAGATTCCAACCACAATTCCCCGTCTTTCATTCGCCATGTCATCCATCATCCCCTCTCTTCGCTACGCTCCTCAAACAGCTCCGTGAACCGCCGCTGCTTCCACTCCTCGCTCTCTCCTTTCTCCGCAAAGCTCTCCTCGCCTCCCCCCCGCTTCTTGGCCTTGGCTTTCCCCTTTCCCTTCCCCTTCACTGCTGCTTTGCCCCTCTTGACCGGGCTCGCTTTTGCCCGGCTAACACGTCGTCGTTTGCTGCCAGACGCCGCCTGTTCTTCCTCCTCCTCCTCCTCCTCATCCTGCATCTCTGCCAAGCTCCGCTTCCCCCCCGTGCTCCCAATCCCTGCCTTTTGTCCCTCTGCCTGCTTCTTGGCCACAAAGTCCCGCATGAACCGCGCACGCACCTCGTCCAGGCTGCCGCCGCTCGATTGCCTTGTCACTCGTTTCGACGCCGGCACCTCCTCCTCCACAACCGCGTCCGCCTCTTCCATGGCACGGTCCAACAGCTTCAGCTTCTCCGCTCGCATCTTCTCCCTCCTCTGTGCTGCCAATTCTGCATTCGGCGACATCCCTGACGCTCCACGGCCCTTCCCGCCTTTCTTCCCGCTTCGCGCGCTCGTCTTCCCGCCCCTGCCCTTTCCCTTCACAGGCGTTTCCACAACCTCCTCTTCTTCTTCCGCTTCCTCCTCCTCCTCCTCCTCTTCCTCCTCTTCATCATCTTCCTCCTCCTCTTCTTCCTCCTCCACACGTCGCCCGCGCCTGCTGCTCGCTCGCCCTCTCGCATTCCCCACTCCTCGTCCGCTGCTGCTCGAAGACCTCTTCCTTCCCGAACTGCTCCCACGCCCTTTGCTCTCCTTTTCCACCCGCGTTGTTGTCACTGCCTTGCTCTCAGTCGCCTCCGCCGTCCGGCTACGGCTGCTGCTCTGCCGGCTCGAGCGTGGTGTCTCTTTCGCTTCGCTCACCTTGGTGCTCCCTTTGGCCTTTCCCTTGATCCCCTTCTTCTTTGGCGTTGCCACCTGCTCATCAAACAGCTTCAACTTCTGCTTGCGCAGCTCAGCCATGCGTGACGCCATCTCTCCTGCGTGCTTTCCGTTTCCTTCAACAGCGCCCGGTGCCCCCTTCCTTCTCCTTCCCATGCTCCAAAAGTGCCATAATTTCCAACACTCTATTCGTTGTGTCCTCCACACACCCATGTGCTCGACGTGTCCACCTGCTGCAGCGTGCCCACGTTCTCAAACTCGCACTGGCACGCATACGCCGCACCCCCTCTCCACGTCTTCAAAAACCCACTCAGTTTGTCCACGTTTGGCATGTGCCACCTCAGATGCAGCAGAAGCTCCGATCGCTCCTCCTCTTCCCGCCACCCGCGCCCTTCCAAACGCACCACGTCAAAGTCGCACTTTGTACACCGCATCTGGTCGCATACCCGCACGCTGTTGAACCCACATCGGCCCGTTTCTTCCCCCGCTGGTCCCACATACACCGAGAAGCACCTGTGCAACCCCATTCCTCCCATGTCAGCGACGATCAGCCAAACGCGCGCACCCCCTTTTTCCTTCTCTTTCCCACCCGCCACACTCTGTGACCACGCACATGCTCCATCACCTCAACACACGTATTCCCCATCGTCTCTCCCATACGCCTCTTCCACCTACTTTGCGTTCCCGCCATTCAGCACAGTCTGGCTGTGCACCTTGTTCCCGCTCCCGTTTCCCTCGCCAGCCTCTGTGTTCCCGCTCTGGCTGTATCCGCTGAAATCCGGAATTTCCTCATCCACCGTCTGCCTCAAATCTGCCAGGAGGTCGTCCACTTCGCTCTTGTATGTCTTTCTCCCGCTAACTGCACCGACCCCCTCCCCACCTCCGCCTCCGCCTCCGCCTCCGCCTCCTCTGCTCTTCCCGACACCCCCGCTCCGCTTCTCCTTGCCAGACGATGCCCCACTCAGGTATTGCGTCTCCATCGCCCCCAGAAACTTGTCCAGGTCCCCCAGGTCGTCGCTTGAGCTCATCTCTCTCCCAGCTTCGTCTTGCCCAACACATCGCGCCCCCGGCAATGTCAACCATTGTGCCCCGCATCTCTCTGGATGTCGTCATCCAAGAGCTCAAGGACCTCAACGCCTCCTGTGCAAAGGTTCGCCAGCTCGCCACCAAGCACCCGGACCTCCAGACTCAAATCGACGACCTCGTGGTCGCAAGCACCCAGGTTGCAAAAACCCTCCTGACCCACTCCTCCACCCTCGTGTCCCACAAATTCCTCGGCTCCTCCGCCTCTGCCTCCGCCTCTGCCTCCGACGCCAAAGACGATGACCCATCTTCCGGCACCGACTCTGACCACTCCTTCGAGTCGGAATCCGTCACCGCAAATCCAGAGGCCACCCTTTTCGTCGTCGAAACCCTCGCTTGTGTCGTCCACGAGTTTCTCCAGCCCGCCGCACAGGCCCTTGACGAGCTCGCCGACGTCTACGATGGCAACATGTTTGCCTCCATGCTCTTTGACTTTTCCAAGCGTCAAACCACCCTCCAGATCGCCTGGAGCAAGCTCAACCTCATCCACCCGTACCTTGCCCTCGACAACATCGTCCTCCCCGATCAAATCATCAACGAGACCACCCCAGCCCTCCAGGACGTCATGCTCGTCCAGGAGGTCGGCGGCAAGATCGGCCGCAACATGAAGTTTGCCATGCACATGGTCAACGTCGGCGCAGGTTTCATGAGCGACCTCCATGCAGAGGGCGACGGCCAGGTCGAGAAACTCTTCAACTCCATGCTCGGTGCCGCAAAGGCGCTCGTCTCAACCGAGGAGAGCAAGCGCAAGGTTGACCTCGCTCGCATGGGCTCCCTCAAGGTCGAGGACATGACCCAGTTCTGGTCCATTCCAGAGAACGAGTGGCTCAAGAAGCTTAGCCTCGGCGAGATTGCCCTTCCCGTCCTCGAGGTCAACCAGATGGTCATGTTCCATCGCGTCGCCCCGCACCTCTCCAGCGACGCCATCGACAACGACACCACCGTTGCCTTCCGTCTCATGTTCTCCAAGCCCATTCCCCTCCTCCAGAAGCTCCATCAGGCCCAACACACCATCCGCTCTCGCAAGGGCTTCACCGTCGAACTCGTCGCAAAGAACCTCGACGACTGGGCATGGTTCAACCGCGCTGCCATCGACGCCCTCGATGCAGAGCTCCAGCAGGACGCACAGGAACACGCCGCCGACGACGACGACTCGACTGACACACAACAAGACGGCGCCGGCGCCTCCTCCTCCTCCTCCTCTTCCTCCAAGAAGAAGAAGGAGCAAAACAAGAAGAAGAAGAGCGACAAGAAGAAAGAGGACAAATTGCCCAAGGATTTCACCTCGGATCCGGAGGACCTGCTGGAAGATGAGGACGACGACGACGAAAGCCGATCTGCGAAACGACTGTGGAAACTGCTGCACACGCAGGCCAAAGAGTACCATGGTGTGCGGCACCTGTCTGCCTCTCAAGTCAAAGACTCGGTGCATCTGTTGCGCACCTCTGCCCACGGCCAGCCACTCGAAAACGACACCTCGCAGCTGCCCATCGATCCCAAGCACCTCACACGCGTCCCTGCCGTCGTCATGCACATCCATGGCGGTGGGTTCGTGGCCATGAGCTCCTTTTCTCACCAGAGTTACCTTGCAACTGTCTCCAAGCGTTTAGGCCTGCCCATTGTCTCTGTCGACTACAGACTCGCCCCTGACTACCCGTATCCCCTTGGCCTCAACGACTGCATCGACGTTTACCGCTTCCTCAGCAACCCTGCCCACCTCGCACGCATCGGTCTCGCCACAAACAAGATCTTTGTTGTTGGCGACAGCGCAGGCGGTGGCCTTACTGCCAGCCTTGTCCTCCACGCCATTCAAAACCAGGAGCGCGTTCCCGACGCCGTCGTCCTCGAATACCCGGCTCTCGATCTCAGCCGCAAATTCTACCCTTCCCAAGCCATGCACTTCCGCGACGACCTCCTGGCCGTTCAGCTTGTCGAGCTCTGCTCCAACGCATACATCGGCGACGGCGATCCCCTCGCCGACCATCTCCTCAGTCCCATGCAGGCCCCCGACGATCTGCTCCTCCAATGGCCCAAGACCGTCTGTGCCGTGGGTGGTCTCGATCCCCTGCGTGACAACACCCTTGTTTTCGTTCATCGCCTTGTCCACCTAGGCAAGGCCGACAACGTCCGCCTCAAACTCTACCCAGACATCGCCCACGGCTTCCTCAACTTTGACATGATCCCCGAGATGAAGATGACTGTCAACGACCTCTGCAAATGGCTCCTGGCCTTTCTCGCCGACGACGCAGACCTCGACTTTGTCATGGGCATCTCCCGTGACGACACTTCCTCCTCCTCCTCGGCTTCTCAGGCACAGGACGACCAACCCAACGTCTCCTCCACCCCATCCACCACTGGACTCCAGGATGACGATGGAAACGAAGTTCACAAAGTCAAGGTCGTGGTGGGCGACGACGCGAACGAATGAACAAGCAGTGTCCCCCAACAGAATTCCTCCCTCATGGGCGCTTCCTTCAGCTCTGCCTTTTCAGCTATTGTTGAAGGCGCTGCCGCCTCGGGGGGTGCATGCCGTGATCGCATGTCCACCATGGTCGCCAACAGAGGTCCGTAACGGCTGAAGCGCCAAAATCCAATCCGTCGCACCCCCACCGCTCTCCACTGCCACCACAGCCATGTCTTCCACTCGCCTTGTGCTCACTCTGTGCCTCTGCTTCACGCTATTGCCCGTCCGCGTGCCCGTACGTCCTGTATTTCCTCCTCCCACAGGCGACGTCGCCGTCGACGTCAACTCAGGTGCGTTTGTTTGGCCCTTTCCACATCCACCGCTTTGCCCTCGTCCACACACACACACACACACACACACACACACCCATCCGCTGCCTCTCCGCCTCCATATCTCGCACGGCTTGTGTCCATCCACACGCACTCCTTGCTTCTCTCGTCCGGTGTGACGTTTGTGTCCGTGTCCACAACCCCACGTGAGTGTTGCCTTCCGACGCTCACCTCCTCTCCGCAACAGATTCCGACTTTTCAAGCGATCTCGACTCGGACTCGGATGATGAAGACGGCTACAAGGAGACAGAGGCGGACAAGGTCGAGTTTGAGGGCTACTCGCGCAAGCGACACCTTATGCCGCCGTCCAGCGAGGTGGAAAAGGCGATGGCCCTTGCGCGCCTCCACCGCGCCGCCGAGAAGAACGAGCTGGAGCTGCTCGAAACCTGCATTGACGCAGGTCTTTTTATTGATCAAACCAACTCCCAGGGCTACACCCCGCTCCAGGTCGCTCTGCTGAATGGCCACCACGAAACTGCGGTCGTGCTCATCAATGCTGGCGCAAACTGCTGCATTTTCACAGACGACAACTTCTCCATGCTGCACATCGTCGTCATGAAGTGCAAGGAAAAGATCAAAGACGCCTCGTTTGTCAAAAAGATGGCCAATGTCGCCAGCCTGCTGCGAGTCCACGGCTGCGACGCAAACTTCCAGAACGGCGACGGCCTCACCGCATACGATCTGGCACGCAAGCTCGGTGCCCAGGATCTCACAAACATCACCAATCCGTTCCACCTGCACAACGCCGTCTTTGACATGGATTCGGGCAAAATCAACAACGTCGCCCTCCTCGAGGAGTTGCTCAGCGTCCCGGGACAGGACGTCGACATTCGCAACGAAGAGGGCAAGTCTGCTCTGCACGTCGCCGCCGAAAAGGGCGCCCTCGAGTGTGCCGAGCTGCTCGTTGAGGCTGGCGCAAACGTTCTTCTCAAGGACAACATGGGCCTCGCCCCAAAGAACTGGGCCACTTTCAATGGCCAACAAAAGGTGGCCGACTACCTCGTACAAGCCGAGATGGAGTACAAGAAGAAGGAGGCTGCCAAGCGCAAGATGAAACTCAAGGAGATGGGCAACACCAATCGCTTCCGCTTCCTCAAGGCCTTCCGCCCGCAGGTCACCTACTTTGCCTTTCTCACCCTGCTGGCCATTGTGGTCATTGCACGCACGTCTACAGACTTCCATGGTTACTACTTCAAGACTCTCATCGAGGGTTCCATCATGGACGGCGACGACGGCGGACGCGGAGACACAACCGAGCTCACCCTGGCCGGCTCAGACCACTTTTGGAGTTATGTGGACGAGTACCTGGTACCCACTCTATGGGGAGGCACAAGTACAGGCGTCACCATGGACTACAGCGAACTTGTGGGCGCAGTGCGGTTCCGCCAGCTGCGTGTCAAAGCCAACAGCTGCAGCCTGCCTGCGTTTGCCAAACCCACCATTTCCGTGTGCTACGCTTCCTTTGACGACTACACTGAATCATCCGATGCATACGGCCCCTCCAACAAGTTTACGTACTCTTCCGCTGCGACGCTGGGCTACCACGCAGTCGAAGGCAGGTTTGGCACATACACAGGCGGTGGCTTTGTGCAGGACTTTGGGGCCACGCTGTCGCTCAATGCCACACAGACCATGGTCGAATCGCTCAAGACGGACAGCTGGATCGATGCACAGACGCGTGCAATCCTGGTCGACGTCAACCTGTACAATCCCAACATCAACATGGTGGCCAACACGCGCATCATCAACGAATTCCCACCCACCGGTGGATTCCTTGTCTCTTCGCGCATCCAAGCCATGTACGTCACGCCGTACTACAACGGGTGGGACTATGTCAGCCACGTTCTCGAGCTCGCTCTGCTGGCCTTTGTCATCTACTACGCGGTCATGCTGGGCAAACAGCTCATGCGCCAGAAACGCGCCTTCTTCTACGACATGTGGAACAACCTGGACATGCTCATCACCACTCTCTTCCTGCTGAGCTTCTCCCTGCGCTTTGCCAGCCTGGGAATCGCAGGCGAAGCACTTGCCACCTTTGAGCGCGACCGGACATCACACATCTCCTTTGAGTCCCTCACGCGCGTGTTTCGATTGGAGCGCGACCTGCTGGCCACCGCCACCATCCTTTGCTGGATGCGGCTGATCAAGTACACCCAGCAGCTGCCGCACATCGGTCCCTTTGTGCTGACCGTGGCCAAGATGTCCCAAGACCTGGTCATGTTCATTGCCATGAGTGTGGTGGTGCTGTGTGGTGTCTCGCTTGCCTTTATGCTGTCGTTTGGCACGCAAGCGTTCGGCTTCCGCGGCTTTGGCGCCACCCTGAACACGCTGTTTCGCTCTGTGTTTGGCGACTTTGAGTTGGTCAACGTGAGCAGCAACCCGAGCATGGGCACCATGCTCTTTGTTGCCCACGAGATGTTTACCACAATCATCCTGCTCAACCTGCTCGTCGCCATCCTCAACGACACCTACTCGCGCTACCAGAAGCTGTACAAAATCCAGTGGCGCGACGCAGCGGTAGCCGACTTGTTGGCAGAGGCAGGCGGCGATGCAAATGACGAGATTGCTGCGCTGATGAAGGAGGAGCTCGAGAAGGAGCTGGGTGGCATGATCGACGTGGGCCAGGACGTGGACGACGAGAGCAAGGCGCTCGAGGAGGACATCAAGAACATGATGTCCAAGGTGACCACGTTGGCCGAGACGGAGAAGAAGCGCACGCGCGACCTGGCCGAACAGTTTGAGAAGCTGGACGACAAGATCGAAACCACGGTGAAGCAGATGACGCTGTCGCCCGAACAGATTTCGGAGATGGAAAACCGTCTGGAGATGCTGGAGAAGAAGGTCGTGGAGAAGGACTCGTTGATCGAGCACGTGCTGACCGAAAAGGAGGAGCAACGCCTGAAGATGATCAAGGACTTTGACATGAAGCTGGCTGCGGCCAAGAAGGCCAAGAAGGAGAGCGAAGAAAAGTTGCGCACGGCCGCCAAGCAGCTGCGCGGTGACTTGCGAGGCGAAATGGAGCGGCGTCTGAAGAAGTTGCAGGAGCAGAAGCGCAAGAGCGAGGAGGCGCGGGACAAAAAGTACGCCAAGCTGGAACGGATCAAGGAAAAGATGGAGGCCAAGTACCAACAGGCGCTGGAGAAGCAGTCGGACAAGATGGGCGGGGACATGGACAAGGCGTTGGAGGCGGCAGAGAAGCTGCGGGAAAAGCAGGAGCTGGAACTGACCGCGCAGCTGATGGAGCTGGAAGAAGCCAAACAGGCAAGCGAAATGGCGCTGCAAGAACAGATGGAGGAGATGCGCGCTGCTCTGGTGGAGGAGATGGAGCAGAAGTTGGAAGCGGAGGTGGAGGCGCGCAAGAGCGCTGTGGCCGGGTGGAAGGAGCGGTACGCGGAGTTGGAGGAGGCCAAGAAGAACAACGAGGCCAAGCTGAAGGGGGTGATCAAACAGCAGAAGGAGGATCTGATCAACAAGATGAAGTCTCGCCTGGATGCAGCGTCGCAGGACAAGGACTCGCTGAAGAACGACCTGATGACAAAGTACCAACAGTTGCAACTGGAAAAGGAAGAAATGGAGCAGCGACTGACAGCCGAGATGGAGGCGCTGGAGACGCGGCTGAAGAAAGAGATGGAGGACGCTCTGGATGCTGCGGAAAAGAGGCGAGCCAAGCAGGAGGAGGAGTGCCACGAGAAGCAGCGGGTGATGAAGGAGGAGCGCGAACACATGGAGGCATCGTACGAGCAACAGTTGGCACACCTGAAGGAGTCGCACGCAAAGGAGCTTGCGAACAAACTGGCGGCGGCTGCAAACGACAAAGCCAGCATGGAAGACAAGATGCGTGGAGAGTACGAAAAGTTGGAAGAGGACAAGATGGTGATGGAGGAGGAACTGAACAATGCGATGAAGGCGTTGGAGGAGCGGCTGACGGAGGAGATGGAAACGGCAGTGCAGAATCTGAAGGACGAGCGCGACACAATGGACGAAGAGTGGGCAGAGACGTACGAGGAACTGGAGCGAGAGAAGAAGGAGAGCGAAACGGCGTTGCAGAAGCAGATGCGAGATGCAATCCAGGAACTGCAGGAAAGATGCGTGTGGCGGCAAAGGAGGCGGAGCACAGGTTTGCAGTGGCGGCGGAGGAGCACAAGCAAGCGTACCAGGATCTGCAGCGGGAGAAGGAAGAGATGGAGACGAAGCTGCAGCAGATGATGGCGGAGCAGGAGAAGCGGCTGACAGGAGAGATGCAGGCGGCGGAGGAAGAGGCGCGGCGCAATGTGGAGGCGATGGAGGCGCGGTTCGAGGAAGAGACAGAGAGGCTGCATCAAGACTATGCGGAGCAGCTGCATGTGAAGGACATGGAACGGGAGCGTGTGGAGGAGGCGTTCCAAGCGGAAATCGAGCACATCAAGGCGGCCAAGATGGGCAAGGAGGACGAACTGACGGGCACGCAGAGCGAACTGGCCAAGTGGCAGCGATCGCTGCGTGAGGCGACGAGGGACAACGAGAAACTGGAAAAGGCGTTGGACAAGCAGGTGCAAAAGATGAACAAGCAGACGGAGCAGTGGAACAGCAAGCGCATGAAGCTGCTGAGCGAGTTGGAAGGGTTGCACGAGAGCGTACGCACGCTGACGGCAAGCAACGGTGCGTTGGAGTTGCAGCTGTTTGCGCAGAAGCAACAGAACGAGGCACTGGAGAAGCAGAACAGAGAGGTGAGCTCGGAAAACACGCGGCTCAAGGCAGATGCGGTGGACATCGAGGAGCTGCGGGAGGAGTTGGGACGCAAGCAGAAGCAGTTGGACAAGATCATGCCAGAGCTGGAGGAGCTGCGTGCGGCCAAGGCCGAGGCGGAAAAGCCCGTGTACAAACCGAAGCGCGACAAGATCGACAACATGCTGGCAGAGCTGCTGGTGAAGCTGATGCATCTGTACATTCCAAGCAACTTTGCACGTATCAGCGAAGGTATGTACCGCTTCGGATCCAAGGTGATTCGCCTGCAGATTTTGAACGGCCAGCTGGTGGCACGTGTGGGCGGTGGTTTCCTGCCATTTGCAAATTACGCAGAAAAGTACGGCCAGATGGAATGCCGCAAGCTGGAACGACAAGGAGAGCCCGGGCGGCTGGATCTTGTGGCGTCGTCCACCAACGTGTTTGACGGCGACGACATTGGCAGCGACGGCGACGTGACGGACCTGGTGGGTGACGTGAACGTGAACCCGGATGACGACGGTGGATGGGGCGAATGGATCAAGGCACATCTGGACATTGTGTCTGAGATGTCGAGCCAGAGCGCAGAGGAGCGGCAGGAACGTGCGGAAGAGATTCTTGGCACTGCCGAGAACGAGCGCGAGCGCAAGGCGTTGCAGACAATGATTGACGAGCAAGAGCGGCGTTTGCAGGCCGCGGAGAATCTGGAAAAGTTGCAAAAGGGAAGTGGGAGCAGCAGCAGCAGCAGCAGCAGCAGCAGCAGCAGCAGCGGCAGCGGCAGCGGATGAAGGAAATGAAGCACAGGTCAACCGAGGGCTTTGATTTGAACTTTTTCGCGGAGCGTTCGCTACTGCGGTAACGTATTTGATCGCCGTAGAGTCGAACGAGGAGGTGAGGAAACTGCACGCCAAAGACGGAGCCTGCTTTTTGCAGGGTGAGGAGGCGGTTGTGCTGAGTGACGAGCTTGAACGTGTTGCTGGTCTCCTGTACAATAACGCCGTGCAGGCCGACCTGATGCGGGGAGCGGCTCTGGAGGACGGTGAGCAACGCGCCATGGTAATCGGCCTTGAGGAGGCGCTCGTGGGTGTTGTTGTTGATGGTGATGGGTGTGGGACCAACGACATCAGCGGCATACTGTTGCCAGAGGGTGCGCATGGGCTGTGTCTGGGCAAAGGTGGGGTGGTGCTTCTTGCTGAGGACATGAAGACCTTGCTTGCGACGCTGAGTTGCGCTCAGCTGCTTGCCACGGTTTGCGTGGTTGCTTCGTGCAGAGGCCGAGGAGGCGGTGGAGCGTGGGTTGTCCATGAGAACAATGGAATCGGACGGCAGCTTGCGTGCAATCTCCTTGTTGATGGCAGCAGAGCTGTAGCGGCCGACCGAAGAGGTGCTACGGGGATTCCGGCTCTCCTGCAGCATGAGGCCACGTACAAACTCGTGAACCACCTCTCCACTGCGCGTGTCCTCTTCTTGAAGCATCCCGTCGTGCTGCATGCGCTCCTTGTCTGCTCCCAGCAGCTTGGGGCGTGCATTCTTGGGCAACTCAGCATAGATGAGCTTCTCTCCCTCCTCCTGCTCGGTGCTCAGGGCAAACTCGCTTACGGGCTCGTTGCGTCGTTTTCTATTCTTGCGAGAGGAGGAGGAGGAAGATGAGGTGCTTGTGGTGGAGTTGTGCTTGTTTGTCGGCGTGGTGGCTCCGACGTCGATGCGTTGTCGCTTTTCGTGATTGCCATGAGAGGAGGAGGAGGAGGAGGAGGAGGAGATGGGGTGTTGGTGTTGTGTTTGAGAGGCGTCTCTGCTGCGCTTGCGTGCCGAGGACGCCTTTGCACGGGCGGAAGGTGCGCCGGGCTTGGGCATGGGTTTTTCGTCAAGTTTGCTTCAAAACGCGCAGAAACCAAGTGCGCCGATGCACACACCGAAACAAGTGAACCACACGACGACGCACCCGCAATCATGTCGAGCAACTCGGAAGCAATGAACGCAGGCATGGAGGATCCGCTGTGGTACCAGTCGCGTATGGCGCCGGAACTGGGCGAGGAGGAGGCGGCGGATGTGGCGGCGCTGCTGGCAGCGGCGGCTCGCGGGTCGGTGGAGGAGATGGAGGCGCTGGTGGCGGGCAAAGGAGTGAGTGTGGACGCGGTGTTGGATGCATCGTACTACACGGCGTTGATGGTTGCGTGCCAGCACGGACACGTGGAGGCGGTGAAGTACCTACTGAGCAAGGATGCAGATGTGCATGCGGTCAAATTCGACGGCGTGACGGCGTTCCTGATTGCCATGCAGAGCGAGGAGCTTGAAGTGGCGTCTCTGCTGCTGGAGAGTGGGGCGTCGCTGGAGGCCGCCAACGAGGACGGAGCCACGGCACTGCACGAGGCGGCACAGGAGAACCACACAGAGGCAGCCAAGTTTCTACTGGAAAAGGGAATGAGTGTGGAGGCGACGGATGACGACGGGTGGGTGCCGTTGATGTACGCGGCGCAGAACGGACATGCAGGCATGTGCCAGCTGCTGCTGGAGGCAGGCACGCCGGTGGACTTTGAGGACGAGGACGGTGGCACGGCGTTGTTTCTGGCCTGCCAGGGAGCACACCTGGAAACGATCGAGGTGCTGGTTGGCGCCGGGGCAGGGGTCAACGTGGCCGACGAGGACGGCTGGACCCCGTTCCTGTTTGCAGCGCAGCACGGATACGTGGACGTGGTGCAACAGCTCATGAAACTGGACGTGGACCTGACGGCAGTGAACAAGAACGGCCTGAACGGCGTGCACCTGTGTGCGCAGGACGGCCACGAGGCACTGCTGGGCATCCTGCTGGAACAGGGTGTGGAGAGCGACCTTCCCAACAAGGAAGGCATCTCTGCGTTTATGTTGGCTGCCCAGGACGGACAGGTGGCATGCATGGAAACCCTGCGTGCACGTGGGGCACAAGTGGACCGCGAGGCGAAGCGCACCAAGGCCTCGGCGTTGCATCTCGCGGCGGAGGAGGGCCATGCAAACAGTGTGGAGTACCTGCTGGGTCTGGTGGCACAGTCTCAGGCTGGCAATTTGCATGCCGATGTGAAGGATGCAATGGGACGCACGCCGCTGCTGCTGGCTGCGCTCAAGGGACGCACCGAAGCCTGCCTCAAGTTGCTCGAACTCGGCGCCGATCAGAGCTCCGAAGCCATCATGGCGGCCGTGGCCGTGGCACGAAGCAAGGGGTACACGGAAACGGCCGAGGCGTTGTTGAGTGGAGGTGGCAATGGAAACGAGGAGGCCAAGGAGAAGACGGAGGAGGAGGAGGAGGGAGAAGGGGCTGCCAGCAACTCGGCAGGGCCCAGCGAGTGAGGGTGTTGACAGTGTGGGACAAAAGGGTGGATTTGAGTGCAATGAATTGCAAATGGAAGGTTTTGATTGTCGATTCGATTGTCGATGGTCGATGGTCGATGGTCGATGGATGCGACCGGGGGACCACCGCAAAGATGCTGAGCTCGACGCCGTCGCACCCGATGCGAGCGGGAATGCCGAGCACGGTGGACGAGCTGGGAGGCATTGGCGCACAGCGCAAGTTGGACATGGAAGCAGGCATGTACGTGGAGGCAGCACGTGGATCACGTCGACGGGCTCCCAAGACAGCCAACTCGCCGTTTGATCAAGAGGCACAGCAGTACCGCAAGAGCAGCAACAGCAGCAACAGCAACAGCAACAGCAGCAGTAGCAGCAGCAGTGTGTCAAGTGCCAATGCAGAAGAGGTGAAGGGGGCGCACACGGGCAAGAACGTGGACGAGGTGGACGAGGAGTTGCAAGGGTTGCTTGATCGAACCCCCGGGAAAATCCAGCACACGATGTCGTCGTCGTCGTCGCTGTCGTCGCTGGCATCGGCAGGCACGGGGCCGGCTGTGCTCAAGACCCCGTCGCCCAAGACGCGTCTGACACGTGTGAACAGCACAAGCGGGGCAAGCGAGCCGCCCGACCTGGAGAACGTCGCCACCTTCTTGCTGGAGCTGCGCAACACACCCACCTCGGGCATAAGCCGCACCTCGTCGCCAGCCACCTCTGCACGCAGTTCACCCATGCTGAGCAGTTCGTCGAGTCTGCCGTCCGGATACGGCAGCCCGCCGATGAGTGGCAGCAGCGCACATGTCAACCGGCATCATCACCCTCATCATCCGCACAGCCATCCGCTGCTGCCCTCCTCCTACATGGGTTCGCCCAGCATGTACTCTCCGGCGTCGATGACGGCTGCGTTGGGCAATCTGGAGGGCATTTACAAGTCGGTGGCCAGCATGGGTGGCGAGAAGAAGCAGGCTGGACGCAGGAGCAGTGTTGGGAACGCCGCGGGCTCGCGAAAAAGAGGGAAATCGAAAATCCGTTCGGCCGACAAGAAAAGGCCCGTGCGCAGCAGCAGTGTGGCCTCAGAGAGCGGCGACGAAGAGATGGAAAGCGGCAGTGGATCGCCGACGGGCACGCTGCCAAAGTCGCACGGCGTGCTGAAGCACATCATCCTGAACGAGACGCGTGTTCTGTTGTCCATGGATCCGGAGATGGACGCACAGCCGGATTTGCGCTCGCAGCTGAAGGACGACTATGTTTTCTTCGATGCCAGTGCCCTGCAACGCATCTACACGACGGAGAAACGGACGTCGAAGCTGATCAAGCGAGAGACGCTGAAGCGGTACCTGCGCCGCATTTTCAGCCGCTGCTTTGAAGAGCGCGGCTGGGTGGCCATTCCCAAGGAGGGCATCCTGTGGTACATCAACGGACACGCAGGCGAGGAGGGGAACCAAGTGCCGCCTGTGCTCAGCGCCTCCAAGAAGCGCAAGCTGCCCTCGGCGCCGATGGAGACGCTGCCCAGCGAAGAGGATGTCCAAAGCAAGCGTCAGCGCGTGTGAACCTTGTCGCCACTCGCCCAGACGCCATGAGTGTCTGCACAGCCTCGCCGCCATGCACATGACGAGCAGAGTGACATGTACGTATGGGGATGAGCAAAAGGGAAAAGGAGGAGGAATGTACGCGTTGAACGGTGTGTTTGTTGTTGTGTGGAGGGAAATCCGCGCCAACCCACGGATTTTTCCCTCTCCGCCGAAAATCGCGCGCGGGTTTCCCGCCAA
The DNA here is from genome assembly GCA_026936335.1 of Mantamonas sphyraenae. Lineage (NCBI taxonomy): Eukaryota > Mantamonadidae > Mantamonas > Mantamonas sphyraenae. The sequence continues at coordinate 216,466 of JAPMXV010000003.1, forward strand.
AAATTTCCAGGGCCCGCTTGCGTGGATGTGGGACCCGCTGGCGCCACGCCCAATGCGCCATCACGACCGGCGGTGGCAGCGCCTGCAGCGCCTGCGCTACGGACGAGGCGAGGAGGAAGAGGAGGAAGAGGAGGAAGAGGAGAAGGACAGGCACGCGTCAGGGGAGCGGGTGATCAGGGCTGACATTAGCATGGACAGCTCGACACTCAGCATCGAGGAGGAGGGTGAAGACAGCAGCGGGACAGACGATACACACAATCATAACCTGAGCCAGGACGGCTCCACAGACTCTTATTTATTCCATGACGGTGGTGAGGGGCCCGAAGACGAGCAGTACGTCGACGACACAGCCTCCACCAGCTCAACAGACCACAGACGCAAACGTACGCGCGATCATATGCTCGAGGAAGCATCCGTGGACGACGAGGACATTTCCGAGTGGAGTGCAAGTGTGCATTCAGCCAAACGCAGCCGCGTGTCGCAATGAAGGAACATCCGCGGCTCCAGGAACAGCATCAAGACGACACCAGGCCACTTCCGTGAACAGCCATGAACAAACAACACACAGGCACACGGCATCCCATCTTGCATCCAAACACTCATCCAAACAAGCACGAAATCAAGCTCTATTCGCTCGTGCCCTCCTCCGAAGTGGTGGAAGCAGAGGCAGAGGAGGAGGAGGAGGACAACGAAGAGTTGCCCTGCGTTTCCTCTGTGTCTTGTTGGGCCTCGTTGCCATCCTGGTCGACACCTGCCGCGGGCGGGTTGTCCTCCAGCTCGACGAGAAACTCCTTCATCTTGGACGAGTCCCAACCCGTGCCTGCGATGACCACATCACACATGTACACGTACAAACTGGCCAACCGCGTGCACTCTGCGTGCCAATGGGCTACAGTGTCCTGCGAGGCGCCGTCGGCGCCCTTGTCGACGTCGCGGCGAGCCAGGTGCCACAGCATGTACGCAATCTCACAGGCAAAGGCCATGGCGAGCAGATGGGTGGAACTGTAGACACCTTCGTCGAGCATGAGACGAGTCTGTTCCTCCGAGTCGATCTCGTCACCCTCCTTGGGCTTGCCCGTGCGTTTGGGCTTGCCCTTGTTCTTCTTGCGCTTGGCATCCTGTTGCTTGACCAGGTCGTCCAGGTTCAAGCCAGCCAGCAACGAGCCGTCGTCGTCACTGGTGTCATTCTCCCGACCGCAGCTGCGTCGCAACACGCGCATGAGCAGCAGGTAGTTGAACCCCTCTTCCAGCGTCCCTTTCATCACTCCCAGGTTTGTCCAATCGTTGTTCGACCTCAACACACTCCCAATCATGTATCGGATCGCCCCCAGGCGCCACATCACTGCCTCTGTCGTCTCGGCCGACGTCACGTGGATCATTGCCAACACCTCTGGCGACCCTTGCACCCCTTCAATCGTGCTGAACCCTTCCTCTCGCTCCACCACACGCTGTGCATCTTCTGCATCCTGTGCAACCTGCACACACTCCAGACAAAGCGGACCCACGCTCTTCAGTCGCTTCAGAATCCTGTTCAGTGGCTTGCGGCTCTGTGGCGTCAGCTCGAACCCGCCGTCGATCATCATCGTCTGTGTTTGCCGTCCTGTGTCAAATTGTGTGCCTGCTTCCGCACCCATCCTCACCATGCACATTCAAAACAAGAAAGCCCCCACTTTCCTCCCTTCCCTCGTGCTGTGTATGCACCACCGTGTGCCATGCGTACCTCCTCCGCAAAGGTGAGCTCCATCATGGTTTCAATGTACGACTTTGTCAGCGTCATTTCTTTGCCATAGTCGATGAGTTGCAGGGCCACAGTGAGCTTCTGCTGGCCTCTGAGCAGCGTGTCCATATGCTTGGCTGCCCCTTCCTCCTGCAACACCCTCTTGCAGGTCGCCAGCATGGTTTTGATCTCCCGTGCCAGCTTGGCTTTGAATTCTCCAAGGGCACTCGTCTCCTGCTTTGCTTCGGCCTCGTCACCCGACCCGCTGCTGCTGCCCTCTGCAAACACGTTCTTCTTCGTCTCGCTGTCCTCCTTCTCCTTGCTTGGCATGGCCATCATTGTGGTGTCTTGTGTGCTGGACATTCTTCTTCGGAGCTCGTGGCTCCATCTGCGCATGCATCCACACTCGCATGCCATTGCCTCGTCTCCCTTTCTTTCATGCAGAAAACACACGAACGATCAAAAGAATCCAACCCTGGGACAATCTGCCTCGGCATGGTTGCTGCACTCGCGTGGCAAACGCAACAACTCGCGTGGAGGGGACAGGGAGGATGGATTTCGATTTCGACATGGACATGGACTTTATGTCCGGCATTGATGATCTGCTGGGAGGCATGGATGACATCCTCGGTGGAGGTGATGCTCCCATGACCGGGTCCGTGAGTTTGGATAAACCTGCAGCGAAGCCCAAACCGGCAGCCGCCGCCCCTGCTCCAGCCCCCACGTCTGCGGCCAGCAACAGCTCGTTTGGCTCGTTTGACCTCGACAGCCTGAATTTGGACATGGATTTCGATTCCATGCTGGGCGACGATCTGGGCATGGGTCTTTCGAGCACCACCAGTGCAGCACCCAGCTCCACGGCGGCGGCAACAACGGCCGGCAGCGACCCGTTGGCCTCCGGGTTGGACGACATGGGCATGGATCTGGCCACCACCGCACCCGCAGCACTCGGCAGCCAAAGCGCAAAGGCCAGCACGCACGTTTCGGAAGCACACACGAGCTCTGTGGCGAAGGAAGAGCCCAAGGCGGTGGTTGAACCGGCAAAGGAAGCCAGGCGGGATTCGGATTTCGACGCCACGGGAACCACGTCCGCAGCGGCCACAGCGGGCACGGTGTCGAAGCGAAGCAAGCGGGACCCAGAGGCACGGAAGCGGGCAGAGGCAGAGCGGAAGCAAAAGGAGGCACGGGAAGAGGCAGCACGACAGGCGAGGGCGGAACAGCAGCGGATTGAGGCCGCGGCCCAGGAAAAGATTCGGGCACAGAGAGAGGCCAAGGATCAGGCTCGCAAGGAGGAGGAGGAGCGGAAAATGGCAGCGGAAATGCAGCGGGTTGCGGCGGAGGAGGAAAAGAGGAGGCGGAAGGAGGAGCGACGTAGGGCACGGGAACGTGAGGAGGAGCAACGGGAACGAGATCGGGTGGTGGAGGAGCGTAGGAGGGCACGTGAGCAAGCCATGGAACAGAGACGTCGCCAGGAGGAGGCACGAAAGAGGTCATTGGCTCAGGCGGTGCCTGAGAAACCAGCGGTGCCTCGATTCCACGTGGTGATGCCCAGCAAGCGCAACGCCACCCCGCAGCCGCCTCCGCCGCCGCCGGAAAAGCCAGGCGTGCCTCGTTTTCGCAACGTGGTGCCCAGCAAACCCGTGGAAGTGTACACAGACCCAACTCCGCAGGAGATGGTTGCCCAACGGCGTGCTGCACGTCGTCATCGTAACAAGGAGATGCAGCGTGTCAAGCGCGCCGCCCAGCAGTTTCACAAACACAAGGTGGCCAAGCGTCAGGTGGAACGCAGGGAATCTCGTCAGGATCGCCAGCGCGAAGTATACATTCAAGCCCTGGAGGAGGGCAACCAGGCTCTGGAGGAGGATGTGGCACAAGTCATCGAATTGCGTCGCGAACGCATGTATCAGGCCTTGTACGGAGGTGGTCAACACAGTCAGCTTCATCATCACGGCGTCCAGCCTCGTGTCATGGGTGACGAGGCTGACGCGGGCTTGGGTGCCAGTGGATACCACCAGGGGCAGCAGCAGCATCGTGGGCGAGTGAGCAATGTGGCCATGGCATGGGGTCTGGCACCACCCGCGCCATTCCCATCCAAAGAGGCGCTACGCAAATTTCGTACACCTCACATGTGGGCAGGACCGGCTGTGGAGGCGTCGCGGCAATGGAAGCGTCAGCAGTGGGCGCAGAGGCAGACCGAGGAGGACGAGGACGGCGCCGGCGGCGTAGGGGAGGGTGTGTGGGGCGATGGAATCGGTGGTGACATGGATAGCAAGGGCGAGTATTTGGTGGACGAGTTGACCACAGATGCGTCGGTGGACACAGAGGCGTTTGAAACACTTGCTGGTCAGCTGCAGCGCGAGTTTGGTGGCCGCGGGTCGCCGTATGCACAACCACGTACACAGAATGCCAGTCTGATGATGAGTATGATGTCGCACAGTCGCGAGAGGGGTGACAATGGAGAGCAGTGGGGTGTCATGCACGACGGCAAGGGAGCACATGTGCACGACGATGACGAAGATGATGACGATGACGATGACGATGAGGGTGACAAGGACGAGGATGATGGCGACGATGGGAACCAGGGCAGTCGAAATCGGTCGCATGGAAGCCGAAGCAGCAGCAAAGAGAACCACGGACGGGAAGAGGAAGGTGGACGCAGCACTGGGAACAGACGGGCACGTCGCAGGGGCTCGCAATCGTCGGGAGGACGTGCAAAAACCGGTCGCCGTGGCTCGATATCGTCGTTGGGCGGCCACAAGAGTCGGCGTGGGAATCCACTGCTGGACAACACGACGATGGCGCGGGCCATCCTGGACACGGAGCGCAGCTTTTCCAGCGACGCCATCTACTACCAGGACGCCACGGGGGCAATGTTGGACACCAGCGAATCGGAATTGAGTGCCAACGAAGGCGGTGGAGGTGGCGGTGGCGGTGGCTCATCATCGCACCACACGGTGGCGACGCGACGATCAGGCCATCGTGCGCGGCCGTCGAGTGCACGCAGCAGGGGCGGGCGTCGTGGACGGGCGGCACACAACAACACAATGGCCAGCACAGCCGCACTGGAGAGCACCGAGCGAACAGATGTGGACATGGACTTTGTGCGGGCACTGCAAAGCAAGCTGGCAGCGTTGGCCGCTCAGCAGGAGGCGGCAGAACGCCAAGCACAGGCGCAGGCACAGGCACAGGCGCAGGCGAAAGCTCAGGCCAAAGCAAGTGTGCGCGTGGCACGTATGGAAAGGGATGGCCACCAGGGAGTGGACGCGCAGGCGCCCAGGTACAAGTCGGTCGTCCTGCGCAAGGAACGTTCTGAAGAGGGACGCAGCACAACGACGGGAACAAGGAATCGAGAGGATGCATTGGGTATGTTTGGCATTCGTACGACGCGGACAGGGAGTACGCGTTGAGCTCGATTTCTACGACGCGGCGGTTGTTCCACTCTGGGATCCCGTCGGCCCGATGTAGCTGATGTAGAACGTGAACGTGATGTTGATGGCATACAAAATGACAAATGGGATGGCCATGATAAAGTAGTTGCGTCCTTCTTCCAGCCGCGTGGCAATGAAGCGGAGCATTTGCAGGTCGGTGATATCCTCCACTTCCTGCGCCTTGCGCAGCTTGTACTTCCAGATCTTCCACACCATCAGTGTCTCCAGGCAGGCCATGAATAGTACCACCAGGTACTTGAGCTCCACAATGCCCAAAGAGTGTGCATCGAGGCCATACGAGACCGTGCGGTTCCTGTCAACGCTGAGGACGAAAAAGTCCATGAGGAGAGTGACCATAAGGACGATGACACCAATGATCTCTGTGATGGCATCCTGTGCTCCGTGCTGCAGGTGCAACTGCAGCATTTCTGCCTCTGTAGCGCGTCCCTCGTCCGAAGTGATGCCCATGCAGTCGGTCACGCGGCGCAACGTGAGCGAGAAGCAGTTCATGCCCCAATCCCACAGCATGCCAGAATTGCGCAGCACAGCGCGTGCAGATTGGATGATGAGAAGAAAGAGAAAGTTCAGGTCAAGCTGGCTTTGGTCGCCGGACCAGAGGAAAATGAGGTCGACAATGAGTGCATCACACATTTGGAAAATGAACAACGACTCGATGGCCTCTGTTTTTGTGCGAGTGGCACAGCGGAAGTAACGGTAGGCCAGAGGTGTGATGATCACACTCATGGCCAGCTGGTAGCCAATGGTGAGCAGAAGGATGCTTTGCACGTCCTTCACGGCAATCAAGTTGTTGATCACAATGTGCGGGAGAGCGCCGACGGCAGTGACCATCCACCAGAAGCCTCCCACAACGTAGCCGAGGTTGTGGCGAATGTAGCGATACGACTCTAGCACAGCGGTCATGGACGGGATGATGAACACCGTGTAGAAGAGCGCCCAGACGATATCAAAAGGGATGATGTTGTGCAAAAGGCCGAGTCCAAGTGCGATAGTGCCTGTTGTGGCAAAGCCTGTGGTCCAGCCGAGGAGGGAAGACTGCGGTTTGCGGCCAGGAATGCGCGGGGTCAACCCAGCTTCCAGGGCGTTGTTCGCTGCCGTGCGGGTCAGTGAATGCAACTTGACTTGGCCCAGGTGCTTGTTGCTTGCGTCACCAGCCACCATGCCTTTTACGTAGGCGAGGGAGCGTGTGCTGGTCGACCCGGCGATCTCCTCGCTGGCGTTGGAGTCGGTTTCGTTCGCGAACCAGTTGCCTGCCATGGGCACACTGGCAGTGTTGGGACGACTAGAGTGCCTCTCAACGTCGCCACTACGCACACCAGCAGCCGACTTTGCACTTGTGGTGGTGTCTGGGCGATGGCCGCCGGCGCGAGCGGGGCTTGAAGGTTCCGAGGGCGCAAGGGAGGCAGTTTCCACGCCGCCGCGCTGGACCGTCGCAGTGGGCGACACCGTGTCCTCTGTGGGTTGACCGCCGGTGCCCACGTCATCAGGGTTGGCGGAATGCGTGGAGGATACAGAGGCCGAGTCGCTGCTTCCCTCCGATGGCATGGGGGCGATGGCGTTTGCCGGGGCCTTGAAAAAAGGAAGGGTTCCGTGCTGGTATTTGTAGCGAGCGGCGTAATAGTAAAACGGCAGCAACCAGGCAATGTAGCTGAAGAAGCGGATGTCGACGAACGGTGGGATGTTGTTTACGTGGATGGCCAGCGGGTAGATTGCTGTGTAAAGGCAGAAGATGCCTATGTACATGAAACGGGTCTCGCGGCGCGAGAGGACGGTGGAATCATACTTGATGCACACACTGTGGCACAGAATGACAGGGAAAAACGTAAAACACAGCGTGTATGGGTAGGAACGCCATGTGCGCGTGTTGATGAGCCTGTCCTCGATGACTAGAGTGCCAAAATATGCCAGCAGAGGCAGCGCAAAGGTTGGAAACACAAGCAGCTGCACAAGCACAGACACAATTCGGCGCACACACAAAACCTTCTGGTGCGCCTCACTCTTCACCGGGATGGGCTGCGGCGTGTCCGTTTTGGTGGGGCACACGGACCGCATGGCGAACGACGGACGCTGGAATTGTTGGGTGCCTCTGAGCAAGCGTTGACGCGGCGACATGTTGTGGGAGGAGGCAGGAGGGGGAAAGGAGGGAAGGGGAAACACACAGGTGTGTTCATTGTCCGACAATCCGAAGCATGTCCTCGTCAATCCAAGCCGGGAGAACTGTCGCTGCCGATGGCGGTCGCGTAGAAGCCAAACGTGATGTTCACGGCGTACAAGGTGACAAATGGGATGGCCATCATAAAGTAGTTGCGTCCTTCTTCCAGTCGCGTGGCAATGAAGCGGAGCATTTGCAGGTCGGTGATATCCTCCACCTCCTGCGCCTTGCGCAGCTTGTACTTCCAGATCTTCCACACCATCAGTGTCTCCAGGCAGGCCATGAATAGTACCACCAGGTACTTGAGCTCCACAATGCCCAAAGAGTGTGCATCGAGGCCATACGAGACCGTGCGGTTGTTTTCGGTACTGAGGACGAAAAAGTCCATGAGGAGAGTGACCATAAGGACGATGACACCAATGATCTCTGTGATGGCATCCTGTGCGCCGTGCTGCAGGTGCAACTGCAGCATTTCTGCCTCGCTGACTTCCCATTCGCTGCGGTCAAAGCCGCAGCAGGAAAAGGCTCTGCCGAGCGTCTGCTGGAAACAGGACATGCCACAGTCCCACAGCATGCCAGAGTTGCGCAGCACAGCACGTGCAGACTGGATGATGAGCAGGAGCACAAACTCGACATCAAACCTGCTTTGATCGCCAGCCCAGAGGAAAATGAGGTCGACAATGAGCGCGTCGCACATTTGAAAGATGAACAACGACTCGATGGCCTCTGTTTTTGTGCGAGTCGTGCAACGAAACAGGCGATAGGCGACGGGTGTGACGACGAAGCTCATGACCAGTTGGTAGCCAATGGTGAGCAGAAGGATGCTTTGCACGTCATCGAGTGCACGGAGTACGGCCACCACAATGTGAGGCAAGGCACCCACGGCTGTGATCATCCACCAGAGACCTGCAAATACATGAGCCAAGTCGTGGCGGATGTACTTGTAGCTCTCGAGCAGAGTCCAAATGGGGATTTGGAAGGCAACGATGTAGTAGACGCTGCCCCACAGTGGGTGGGTGCTGACACCATGAAAGAGGCCAAAGCTGGCACTCTGGACAAAGGTGATACTGACGAAGGAAATGACAGGCATGAATGTGGTGTCGTTGGGCCGTTGTGCCTCCTTTTCCGGCTCTTCGTGCAGGGCATCACGCAAGGCATACGCCTTGGCATTGCCAATGGGTTTGGCGTGCGTGTTTGCAAACAGAGCGTTGTTGATGGCCCTGGTCTCGGCCAAGTCCACATCCGTGGCATGTGCACTGTGTGCGGTACGGTGCGTGGCCTGGCTGTGCACCTCGCGTGGACGACCACTGGCCATACTGGACGTGGCAGACACCCACTGTCCCTGGGAGGGACGTGGCGCAGATGTGACTGATGCGTGGGACGCGTGCGACTGCTGGTCTTGGGACTGACGACGGCTGCCGGGATGGCTGCGCTCCATGCTGTTGAGCTCGGGAACGTCGGTTGAGGGCGAAGAGCGGCGCACGTCTGCAGTCACACTGGTGTCTTCTGCTGTCTCCTGTGGCCCCAGAGAATCATCTCGGCCGGAGAGGGAACGGGGAGAGCGGACACCTTGCGCCTCGGCTTCCGGACGCAGGGTGGCCGCACGTCGTTTGCCCAGCCACCATCTGCGGATGACAAAGATGAAGTAGGGCAGGTTCCAGAAGATGTAGCTGGTGTTGCGCGCGTCCGGGTACGGCGGCGTGTTGTTCATGGCCATTGTGGCAGGGTACAGGGCGACGTAAAGGACGACAAGGGAGGTGAAAAGAAAGATGGTTTCGCGGCGTTGAAATACTTTTGGGTCGTACTTTTGGCACAGAGAGTAACACAGCACGACGGGGAAGGAGGTGAAGCAAAGGAGGTATGGGAAGGACATCCAGGTTCGTTCCTGATTGATCCGATCCGACACGACCAGGGTGCCCACAAACGCGAGCATCGGCAGCATCACCGTCGGCGCAACCAGCAGCTGCACAAGCACCGACACAATGCGGCGCACACACAGCAGCTCCTGGTGCGAGTGCACTTTCCGGCTCAGGCCTTCACTGTCGTCGCAGCATGGCATTTGCTGGGAGGGTTTTACAGGCTGAGCTTTGTTTTTTTCATGCGTCGGCCGGCGACTTGCCCATGCACGGGAGAACAAGCGTGTCATCGAAGTTGGATCTCCCTGTGCAAGTGTGTCCATGGGTGGTGCGTCGATGTGATGGCGATGTGTGCCATGTGTGGTGCAGTGAGTGGGTGGTGCGCAGGAGTGCGCCCTGCGCGAGCGTTTGCAAACTTTTCCCTCCATCGAGCAGCGATGTCCACACCTGAGGAGACCGTGTTGACATCCATGGTCCTGCGTGGGCGTTGGCAGTTGTTGAAGAAGATTGGCCAGGGCGCATTCGGTGAGTTGGGACACGAGGTGGAAGACTGAGCTGAGAAGGCATGCACAGCAACTCCCGGAGCACACGCAGTCCGTCGCCAAGGCAACACCCTCAGCCACACGCAGTCCGTAGTCCCTCTGTCAACAGTGCGCGTGTAGGGATGGACATGGCAGGAGATGTTGCTTGGATGGAATGGGGTTGTTTCATGCTGAGCTGCAGGGGGAGACGCTGACACAAATAGGGTTGTGGACTGGATCTCGATGCACGCGTGTTTGTTCTCTTCGCATCCGCTCGTACGCAGGATCCATCTATGTTGCCGAGGACATGGAGACGGGTGAGAAGGTGGCCATCAAGGTCGAGTCGCTGAAGAGCAAGAAGCAGGTGTTGAAGTGCGAGGTGGCTGTGCTGAAAAAGTTGCAGAACTGCAAACGGGTCGCCAGCTACATCAGCTGCGGCCGCAACTCCGAGTGCAACTACCTCGTCATGGACCTCCTTGGTGACAACGTAAGTTTCGCCCCAACCCATCCATCACATGGTCAAGTCGCCATAGTGGATGTGCCCATCCTGGGTGGCAAAGGAAAGGAAAAGCAAAAACTCACACTCCAAGCGCGCCTCCGCGCCACGAACCGCCGCCGCTCCACCGGCCCGTTTCTCAGCTCTCGGACATCCGCAAGGCTCAGCACGAGCAGCGCTTCTCCCTGGCCACTTCCATGCGCCTGGGTACACAGATGCTGCGTGCCTTGGAGGCCATGCACATGTGTGGTTATGTCCACCGCGATGTCAAGCCTGTACGTGGCCGCCGCGTGAGCAGAACTGGTTGCTTTTTTCCGACCCTCCCCAACTTTTGTGTGCCGCATCGCTCACCCGTCCTCCCGCGCCGTTTCCACAGAGCAATTTCTGCGTGGGACGAGGCAAGAAGCGCAAGCAAGTGTTTGTGCTTGACTTTGGCCTGTCCCGTCGCATCATCGATTCCAACGGCGAACACAGACTGGTACGTTTTGTGTCGCCGCCCGTCGTCCCTTTCCATCGCCGCCCGCTCTGCTGCTGCAGGCACGCTCACACCCACGCCGTCACACAACCATCCCACAGGAACGGCAAAACGTCGGATTCCGAGGCACGGCACGCTACGCCTCCATCCATTCGCACGCAGGCAGGGTAAGAGAAACGTGTTTCCCATGCGTCCACAACCCCACCCCGCATGGCAGCCGACCCCACAGCCACCGCACACCGCCACGGTTGGCATGCACATGACGTGCCACTCACGCACGAACCCGAATGCACAGGATCTGGGACGGCGAGACGACCTGTTGTCGTTGTTTTACGTTCTCATCGAATTCCTTGTGGGCTCGCTGCCCTGGCGCAAGCTGAGGGACAAGGACGAGATTGGAAAGAAGAAGGAGCAGTTTTCGGGGGAGGACCTTGTGGAGGGCCTGCCCACGGAGCTGCTGACGTTTTACAACCACGTCAACGGGCTTGCGTTTGAGGAGGAGCCCAACTACTCGCTGCTGCGCTTGTGCCTAAACGAGATGTACCTCAAGAGTGAACCGCACCGTGCGGACTGGGACATGCACTACGGTGGTGCCATGGGCCATGGAAGCCACAACGGAGGCGGCCGGGAGGTGGTGGGCACGAAGAAGGTCATGGCCAACCTGATGGACAACCTGCTGAACCGCAAGGGGGGAAACAACGCCGGCAAAGAGCTGGCGCTCAATCTGCAAAGTCCCTCCAAGGTTGCCATCAGCGACAAGGAGCTGCTGGACAAGTTGGCGGAGGAGGAGGAGCGACGGGAACGCGACAGGCAGCACAAGGCGGCCGCGGCAGCAGAACGTGCCAAGCTGAAGGAGGCGGCGGGAGCAACGGGGTCGAGCTCATCGTCGGGGGCGGCCAGAGACAACAACAACAACAACACCACCGCCTCCAGCAACAATGACAACGAGGGATTGGAGGGCGGCGACCCACACCGCTCCGGAGTAGTGATCCACATCAACGGACCGCAGCATGTACATACGCCTGCGTCGGGCCAACAGCAGCAGCAGCAGCAACAGCGAGTGCGTGAACAAATGATGGATGAGGGCGATGACGAGCAGATGCAGGAGGAACACGACAAGCGGCTTGCATTGGGCGGATCATCGGTGGCGGACGAGGAGTCCGTGGATGTGCAGCTGCGCAGGGGCAGCGAACCTGTGGAGGGCAAGGCGGCACGTGCGGCAGCGATGGGTGAGGTGACACCCGAGGCACGCAAGGTTTCGCTGACGGGTGCGACAGCAAACCGGTTAACACGCAGTGCACAGCCGGGCGTGGGCTCCAAGAGTCCCATGCGGACGGGAGGCCTGTTCAGTGGACGCAAACAGAGCAACAACGCGCTGGCAAACGGCAACAAAATCCGTGTGGGGCCGTCGCAGTTTACGTCGCGGATCGTGGAGCAGGAGACGCACGTGGGTCTGCGCAGCGTCAACTCGATGGGCTCGGACAGGATGGTGCAGACCAACGCCAACGGACGCTGGACGTCCAACGGCATCCTGCTGCAGAGTGGCGGAAGCACCAGCGAAGCCTTGCGTCGCGCACCGAGCGCGGCCAACAGTGGTGAGCAGGCGTCGCGCAGTCCCCTTCCGCTGTCCCTCTCGCACATGAATCACATGTCGTTTAACGAGGACGTGGTGGCCAGCACCGTACGCGAGACAAACGTCGACGACCTCACAGCGGATGCAGACATGATGACAGCCACATTGGGGGGCGGTGGAGGAAGCACAGCGGGCCAGGGCGGCGCTGGCGTAGGCTCGGGACTCGCCGGCTTGCGTATGGCAAACTCCACGAGCAGAGACAGCAGGGAGGAGGCACAGCTGACGAGTGCCACCCACGACACCGTACGTCCGTCGGGGAAACAACAGACTGGCGGCAAGGCTGGACGGTCTCTCTCGCACGACACCTTGCAAGAGCGCGACGTCGAGGCAGATGCAGAGTCACCAGCCAAGACACCCGTGGCAGCGGGCGGTGCAGGAGGCGCATCATCCAGTGGGCAGGGCTGCAAATGTGTGATCCTTTGATGTGTTTCCAACAAACGACAACGTTGTTCATGTGCGTTGGCCATCGCGCTTGTTCTCACGGCCGATGCGTCGCAGGGTCTTTTTGTAGCGGATGATGATGTCGGTGAGGTGGTTGATGTAGGTGTTTGTGAGGGAGGTGTGCAGCGGCACGTCCTTCTGCTTGCGAAGGTCGAGGGAACGCAGCTCCTTGATGCGCTTCTCATACATGGAAATAAAGTCGGCGACCTGCTTTTGGATCTCTGTGGCCATGACCAGGCGCATATGACGCACGTCGGCATCGTTGCGCGCGTCTTCCTCGTCAAACGATGCCACTGCACGTTCCAACTCGACAATAAGCGAGTCCAGGGTGTCAAACACGGGCGAAATCACTTCATGGGCAATGTACAGGGGATGGCGTGAGCCCAGGGCACGCTTTGCGTCGTACGCAAGCTTCTGTTCGCGCTTCAACACCAGCCGGTCGCAATCCACACACACGCGCACCTGTCCCTCCATGTCCTCTGCCGCGTGTGGGTTCACCAGCGACTGGGCAAGTGACAGATAATAGTCTGTGCACGTGCCGCAGTACACCAGGCCGCACAGACGACAATGGTGCTTCCGGTTCAGCAGGCCAAACACACTGCCACACCCGGGACAGCTCAGTGCCCCACGGTCGTCCTGCCACTTCACCACACTCTGCTCAAATTCCACCTGTTCCGTGTCTGTGCCTCCCAGGTACGTCCACAGACCCGTGTTCTTTTCCCCCTCGCTGCTGCGCTTCCACGGCGGCCACGACAGCTGACAACGTATGTGTATGTGTGTGTGTGTGTGTGTGGCGTGAGTGGGATCAAATCCTATCCTTCTCTCTTTCTCTTTCTCCTTCCCTCACTCCTCCACTGTTGTCCGCCTACCTCTCCAAGCCGATCGAGGATTGTATCGGTGCGCTCCTTCAACACAAACACCGCCGGCTTGCGGTACGCCATAAACAGCTCTGTTCGGTCTCTCCGAACTCCCATTCCCTGTGGGTCTGTGTTGATGGCCATGCACCCGTCGCACACCTTGCACCACACCCCGTTGGGGTCGATCTTGGCTCGCCGGTTTAGTTTCCGCTCCAGCGAGCAGTGTGCTGTGCAAAAGATCAGACCGCAGTGTCGACAATGGTGTTTGCGTTCCCAGTACCCAAACTCTGTGTTGCACCCGGGCAGACAGCATTTGGTGGCTTCCTCGTCTGCCATCCAGTGCGTCCGCAGCACATCTTGCTCACTGTACGGCGGTGCTCCCGATCCATACGACGACGACGACGACGACGACGATGATGTGGATGACGAGGACATGCGATGTTGTTGGGGTGATTGTTCTTCTGTTGCAATTCGTCCCTCCACCACAGCCCGCCAAGAAAGAAGAAAAAAGTTCTGCTCGACCCTGCGCATGACATTGACAACACACACTCCCTCTCTCTTTCACCCGCTCACCAGAGCAAACTCCTCAATGACTTGCTGCAGCTCAAAGTCCACCTTTTCGTGGAGGTCCTTCAACGAGGTGCTGAGGTAGAGAAAGGCCTCTGCGTAGGACAGCAGGCCGCTGCCATCCTTGTCGTAGCGAGCAAAGCGCTTCTGGAAGCGTTCGTCCGCGGATTGGGAGTTGGGGAAGCGGAGTTTGTGAAAGGCACGCAGTTCGTCATAGCTGAGGTTGCCATCCTCGTCGGTGTCTAGCAAGGGAAACACCTTGCTTGTGACCTTGTGGCAAACAATCAGGTCCAACAACTCCTCCATGGTCATGTGCTGATCGTTACGTTGGTACACCCAATCGGTGTGGAGCCGTTTGAAGATCGCATCCACCTGTTTGGGCGACACCTTTTCCTTGCCGCTCTTCTTTGTCGCCGCTGCCCCTCAAAAAGTGGTTTGTTTTGTCCCTTCCGTGTCAGCCCATGGCCCACCCACTTCCACCTCAGCCCGCCTTTTCGGGTATAGCACAACCCACGCATGCACACTCACCATTGAACAGCTTCTCCACTTTGCTGCGCATGGCCGAGTACACCTCGGAGTACCGCGGCATCTTTTGCACCTGCGCTCGTCGCTCCTCTATGGCTTGCCTCTTGTCCACCAGAATGGTGCGCAGTTCGTTTTGCAACTGTTGCTCCTCTGTCAGCTCTGTGTGTGTGTGTGTGTCGTGTTTCGTGGCCGTGTGTCAGCCGAGCGCTTGGAAAAATCCGGCCGTTTTCGCAGATTCGTCGTCTCGTCGTCGTGGGTGCCTGTGCACTCAACAGACCGGATTCGCGACAACTTACTCTTGTGCTGTTGCAGCAGCCAGCCCGGCCCATACAACACGCAGTACTCGTTGAATGTGATTTCGTCCTTTGCCGTCTTCTTGAACAGCTTGAGGTAATACGACACCCGGTTGGCAATCTCCTCGTTCGACGGCTCCACCTCGGGCGGTACTGTGGACCAAAATGGACCCAGAAGTGAGGGGATGGAAATGTCACATGCCATGTGTACACGTGGGTGGGGTGTTGCGAACGTGTCAGTGTGTCCTCGGCCTTGTGTGTGTGTGTTTGCGTGTGTGTCACACGCTCAGCACGCACCTTCACACTCGCTGGGGTCACCTCCGCTCTGTTGCCACCCCTTGATGAACGCAGCCTCGGCCTCATCGTACAATACGTTGTACACAATGTCCTCAAACTCTGCGTAGTCGATGGTGCCGCTTCCGTCGTTGTCAAACGCGGCAAAGCCCGAGTGCAGCGTGCTCAGCTGGGTCTTGCTCAGCACATTGGCAGGCTCCTCCAGAATGTCCGCCTCCAGCTCCAGTTTCAACTTGTCATAATCCATCCCATCACTCGTCGACATGGCTGCGTGCGTGTTTCCCTGACGCCAAGTGCCAGTGCCGTTTTGGTTTGCATACAACGCGCACACACACCAGCAGCAGCACAATGCGTGTGCGCAGGTGGTTGTCCATGGACATCATTCTCCCACGATGACATGTCTTTGCCAGGGCCGCTTGTCATCATCATCCGTTCTTGGCCGATCGTCGTCTGCCGACCCACCGCATCTCTTCTCACTTCAGAATGCAGCACCAGCAGCAGCGTGCGCTGATTCTCCTTGTGTGCACCGTGGCATTGGCCATGGCCTGCACGGTGGACAACGACTGCTATTCGGACAGCACGACGACTCCGTACTGCGTGCAGACCAGCAACAACTCGCCCCCGTCGTACGACTGCCGTGCCTGCCGCACCGACTGTGACTGCTCGCCCGGTCAGTTCTGTGTCACCGACGTCACCAAGTCCACCATGGGATCTTGTCAGTCCATCGACTCCATGGCCAAGCGACTGGGCAAACCCTGCACAGACGTCCAAAACCCCATCCTCGGCACCAACGACAAGTCCTTCTGTGGCTACGTCAGCAGCTACAACAACAACACAAAGAACCCGGAACCGTACGGCAAGCAGTGGACCGGCGCCTGCATCGATGGCGCCTGCCAGGCTTGCTACAACGGTGACACCAAGTGTGGCAGCCGCCATGGCTGGATCTGCATTCAACATCAGTGGACCAGCTCCTGGCAGAATGACTTTACCGCACGCACTCTCAAGGGCAACGTCATCGGCCAGAGCGCGACCGCGCTCCTCGTGTTTTTCGTCTTTGTCTTCCTCGAATTTCACGCCGTCCTGATCTACCGTCACTGTTCCTCCAACCCGGATGCCTACTCCAGCATGACCGAACCCATCATCCGCACATGGCACCAATCCATCGGCGACCATCACCACGGTTACGAGCAGGCTCCTCCTGCCCATGGCAGCGGCAACCACAACGGCAACCAAGGCTCAGGAGCCACGGCCCCGCTCAAGTCAGGTTCTAGCAACTACGGCGCCACCCCGTAACGACTACCCCCGTTCCAAGCGCACATCGCATCTCTTCATGCGCTTGCTATGCTCAGAAAGGGCGTAGAAGAAGCGCAACGAGCCCGTTTGCGTGGATTCGCTGCGCACGAGATCCTGCAATTCCCGTCGTCATCATTTCCCCCCGCCCGCACGATCCCATACGAGCTGCAATCAAGACGAAAATAAATGGATACAGGAGACACATACTCTCTCGCTCAGTGTGTGATGGACAGAAATCAGAAATGAGAAATCCACTCCATTCGTTCAGTTGAAGGCACCGGCCACTGTGAAAACAAACTGCAGCACGTAGCCGATGATGACGATGCAGACGATGGCAATGATGTACTTGATGCTCTTCTTACCGTAATAGGCAATGAGAAGATCCATGCGCATGGGGTTGATCGAATCGGGCGGACGGTTGGGCGGCTCGAGTTTGGGCGAGTTGTTGGGTTCCTGCAGGCCAAAGCCCACGGGGTCACCCACAGCCTCGTCCTCAGGCAGCATGTACATGTCGTAGCGCACCTTGGCGGTGTGGCCGTCGCGCTTGTTGGGGTGGGTCAACAGCCACGTGCCCTTCTTGGCAATGTCCACCCGCCGGCGTGTCTTGCGCGCCTTCTTGAAGTGCTTGCGCAAGTCCACAATCAGCTCGCCAATGTTGTCACTGGCTCCGATGTAGTCCTTGTCCCACACCTGCACCTTGAGGCGTGGCAGCTCGTGCGGCAACTCCACGGGAAACACCATGCGCCAGTTGAACAGCGCCTCCTTCTTGGCCTTCCAATGTACATCTGTGCTCTGTGCCTTGTCGTCGTCATCTCGCTGGAACTTCACCGTCACGTAGACATCGCTGGAGCCCTGGATGGGGTCCATGATGGAAAACTCCTTCACGTCCCAGATCACAAGGCGCAGCTCGTACACCACAGGCTTGGGAGGCTCGATGCGTACCACAGGTACCTTGCCGGCCTCTGAACGCTTCACCACGTCCACCCACATGTCAATCTCGCCCTGCGGCGCAAGCGAGGTCGGTGCGTACAGACCGCGGATCTCACGCGGCTTCTTGTCCAGATCCAGCCATTCGGTGTTGAACACTCGGTCTTCCAGGTCGATGACAGTGCCTCCAATGAGGTCGTTTGCCCCCAGCTGGTCCCAGTCCCACACATTGACTTCCAGCCTGTTGTTGCCTGGAATCGTCGCCTCCACCTCGTACATCTTGTACACCTGCGGGTTGGGGTTGTCCAGGAAGTAGTTGTCCGAGTCATAGATGCACTGGTTTGCCTTGTCGCCCACCTTGACCTCGATGAACGGGTCTGACGGCGAGTCGGCGTCCATCTGCTTCAGCTTCATGCACCGCACCACATACACACGCACCTTGTACACCTCCGGTCGAAACACCTTTTTCAGGTCCACTTTGGGTCCGCCTGCCTGTCCACGCACCTGCAGCCTAAAGTTGCCCTTGAACACGCCCACCTTTTTGCGCTTGCCCAGCCCCAGAGCCTTTTCTGTTGACGAAAGGCCGTGTGTTTGGCCTCGGAACAGGTCATACACGTGGAACGGCCTGCGTGTAAACGACTGCTCCAGTTCATGCTGCAGCTTGACCCTATTCTCCACGGGATCGCTCGGATCGATGTACTCGGCCTCCTCGTCCTCGGCCTCCTCTTCAATCTCTGGCAGTGTCTTGCCGTCCACGGGCTCGCCATCCACAACCGCTGCCGCCGGTGCTCCGTTCACCTGGTTTGCCTGAGCCTTTGCGGCATCCGATGTGTCCTGCGTGGCTGCCGCGGCAGCTGCGTTTGCATCCACCGCCATCCCTGCCTGTCCTGCCACCGCTGCATTTGTGTTGCCTTCCTGCTGGCTGCTGGCCCCTTGGTCGGCAGCCCCTGTGCCGGCAGCCTCGGCCTCGCCTTCATCCTCTGCAGGCATGTCGATTGCCACCTCGTCGCCGGTTCCTTCAACGCCGTCATCCTCGCCATCCTCGCCGCCTTCCTCCTTGTTCATCTCGTCAATCACCTCGATCACCTCTTCCACAATCTCTTCCACAGGCACTTCTTCGGCCTCGTCTGCATTGTTGCCGTTGTTGGTTGTGGATTCCCCGTTGACGGTGGCCACAAACTCGGGATCGGGTTCCTCGTCCTCGTGTGGCTCTTCTTCCTCCTCTTCCAACTCCTCGTCGTCTTCCTCCACCACCTCCTCCACAATCTCTTCCACCACTTCCTCGGCCTCGTCCTCGTCCTCGGCCAGCTCCTCAGGGTCGACTTCCTCCTCCTCCTCCTCCACAATGACCTCGACGATTTCCTCAGTCACCTCTGCCTCTGTCACTGTCTCCTGCACAGCCACCGTGTTGCCCTCCTCATCCTCCACTTCCTCTTCGACCACTTCGACCACCTCCTCCACCTCCTGCACCACCACCTCGCCATCCGCCACCTCCTTCTCCGTCACCTCTTCATCCTCGTACTCGTCCAGCTCCACCTCGACCTCCTCGACCTCTTCGTCTTCCTCCAGGTCCTCCACGTCGTCGTCGCTGTGGGCACTTACGCCGTCGTTCATGTCCGTATCCATGTCGATGCTGGAGAAACTCATGTCCTCCAGCGCCTGCAGGTTGTCCAGGTCCACCTCATTGCCATCGTCAAAGTAGTGTGCGGG
Organism: Mantamonas sphyraenae; assembly: GCA_026936335.1. Classification (NCBI taxonomy): domain Eukaryota; family Mantamonadidae; genus Mantamonas; species Mantamonas sphyraenae. Next base: position 235,669 of record JAPMXV010000003.1, read on the forward strand.
CAGTGCAAAGTCCAACGGGTCTGCGTAGATGTCCCGTGCCGTGCGTGTGTCGTCGTCCGAGTCGGAGCCGTCGTCGGACGCAGCTCCGCGTGCGCCCCTGTTCGGTTTGCCGTCGTCGTCTTCCAGCTCATCGTCCGACGCAACCTCTTCCACATAGTTTTCTGCGTCGACCCAGCTCATAAAATGGAGCATGGGGATGGAGGTGCTGCCTGCCTTGGGCTTCACGAGGCCGCCCAAGCGGCTGTCGTACACGGTGACGTTGATGGTGGGTGCATACAGAGGGTCCTCCGGGATCATGCACGGGATTTCCAGCGTCTCGAGGAAGTTGGGGTTGCTTGGGTTTGGCAGCTTGCTGGGTTTGGTGGCCACAAAGCCGTCCGCTGTGCGGTCGCACAGGTCAAACTCCATGTACGGCTGCTGGCAGGGAAGCATCTGCACGGGCTCCATGCCACGCAGGCCGATGCACTGGATCTGAAAGGTGCACTCCTTGTACGACGGGTGGATGCTTTCGGGCACGGGGTACAGCGTGGCCTTGCTCTCCGGAAACACCTGAAAGGCCACGAGAATGGAACCGACGGTGTCGCTTTTGTTCTCCATGTGCAACGAGCGCCACTTTGGGCGCTCGGGTGCCTTTTCCGTGGCCTTGCGCATGGGGAAGAAGCACCAGCCCAGGACGTCGTCCTTGCCAAACTGGTCCCAATCGTAGAGCATGATGTTGATGTCCGGGGCGTAGGCCAGGTTGTCGGGCAGCTCCACTTCCATGTCCATGACCTGGTACCATTGCGGAAACAGGGTCTTTTCCACCACCTCACTCTTGACCTTCTGGCCCGCCAGACGCACCACGACGTAGGGATCGCTGGTGCCACCCGCATCGGCCCCAGGCAGGTCGCGTGCCTGGTACAGATACGTGCGCACAATGTACTTGGCGGTGGACGGCACATCGATCTCGGGTCGCTTGGATGGATCGGGCAAGTCTCTCTTCAGGCCAAACGTCATGCGGTACTGGAGGAAGCCCGGGATGGCGCCATCCTTGAAGCCCGGCGAGGCTTTGTCGGCCCACAGCATCTGCCAGCGGGGCATCTTTGCGTAGCTGTAGCGCATGACCTCCTCGGGCTTGATGCGCAAGTAGCCGATGCGCACGTCCTCCTTGGTCTTCTTCTTGGCATACAGGTTGATAAAGATGTCCGGCACCTGGTCAAACTCATCGGGATAGGCCAGCAGGAGGAGACTCTTGAGGGGTTGGTACCACTCGGCACGTCCGTGTTCGGCCTTGATCACGGTCGAGGTCAGCACGTCGGGTCCCATGCTCACCGTCAGGTAGATCTTGTCGTTGTAGTCGGACCAGCAATCGACAATCTGGTAGAGGTCAAAGTGGAGCTGGTAGATGTCGTTGCGTGGCTCCTCGGCCACTGTTTTTGCCTCGCCACGCGAGTACTCGGGCTCGCCCACGGGGGATTCGCTCAACTTGAGGAGAACACGACCACACCAGGCACTGGGGTCGACGGAACCGGACAGCATGGCCTTGTGTTGCTTGCTGTTGCTCTTGCTGGTGGGACTGCCGTACAGGTTGACCCAGCGCGGGATGTCCCAGCGGTGGGCTTTGACGTCGCGGTAGGAAAACTCCAGGTTGCACACGTGCTCGTCCTTCGGAGTGTCTTCGTCCCACAGCTGCACGGAAATGGAGTCACGCATGATGGGTTCGTACAAGGGAATGTTCACCTCCTGGTTGATGGTGGGGTTGAGGTCGTTTTTGACCGTCTCTGTGCGCGGCGTCTCCTCACCGTCGTTGCCAAACAGGATCTTGAAGTATGCATCAATGGCACCCCCAGCTGCAGTGTCACACAGGATGGCCATCACACGTACACACCGGCGCAGGTGGGTGTCAGTCGGTGGCGACGCTGTGGGCTCGATCGCGGGGCCGTGAAAGGGCATCGGGAGGGCCGGATCCTGGACACGCGGATTGGCCGCCTGCACCACAAGGCTGTACGCAGGCTGCATGGGGCACGAAAAGGCCTGGGGAATATGGCCATGGCATGTGTGCAGCCAAGGTGACAGGGAGGGAGAGAGAGAGGGAAATTGGACACGGAGAGGAGGGAGGGAGGAACACGAGGCGAGAGAGAGAGGAAAGGGCAAAACTCACTCAATCCCTGGTCCATGACGGGCAGGTTCTCGGCCTTGAAAAACTCCACGGTGAGGAGATGGCCCTCCTGTCCAAGCTCCGGGTTGACAAGGACGACCTTTTCGGTGGGGATGTCGCTGTCCTTGTGTTTGGGCGGTTCTTTGCCCGGCGGGATGACGGTGATGCTGAAGTTGAGCATGCCTTGGACGCCGTCGAATTCCGGGTGCATCAGGGGTGCCCACACGTAGTACACCTCATGGTCATCCTGTTCCAACACATACGACACATCCACAGAAAACTCGCCTGTGCAGTGGGTGTGTGGCGCACAGAAGAGGGTCAGAAGAGAAGCGCGGTTGACACGCAAAATCCGAAAAGTCGCAGGCTCACACAGAAAAACCCAGGCAGACGGGCTCCACAAGCACACGGGCACACACAAATGGCACACAAGAGACGGCGCAGGGAAGGCAGAAGCAGAATGCAAAGGACAGCACAGGTGGAGAGAGACACACAGACGCATGGAGACGTACCAATGAGCTCGTTCTTGAGGAGCTTGTTTGCGTCGTAGACGGCGAGACGGATTGACTCGCCCATGAGGTTGCGCTCGGTGCCTTTGTATTCAAAGTACATGAGGTGGTCCCAATAGGCGTTGAAGGTGCGCTCCTCAATGGGACCACTCTGCTTCTGGCCAAACATCTCCACAATGGGCACGGGATCCGACGTGCCCGAGTCATCCTTGGCCTGCAGATCCTGTGCCTCAATCACATGCACTCGGATCTGGTATTGGTTGCCCGACGCTGTCTTTTTCTTGAACAGCGACGACATGGTGTTTTTGTGCAAAAGGCGGGCTGGCAGAGCGGGCGCAGGCAACCTTCATTGAGGTTTCGTTTCATTGGAAGCGTTGTTCGGGATGCAGGGAGAAGAGAGGAGGAGGGTGAGACAGTGGGACAGTGGGACAGTGGGAATGTGTGTGAGTTGTGTCACGCTTCGTTGAGGCTGGCGAGCAGCTTGTTCTGCTTGTTGGCCGCGCGTGTGGCTGCAGAGGAGGACACTTCTGCATCGATGCGTTCCACCATGTCCTCGATGTCTGCTTTGTACATTTGTTCCTGCTCGGCGTGCTCTTCCAGCTCATCCTGCAGCACGCGTGCCCGGTCGCTCATCAGCTGCGTTGCTTCGACCGCTGTCAGCCCAAACGCAAGGTTCTGTGTGTGTGTGTGTGTGTGTGTGTGGTATCATGATGAGAAAGAGGAGCGCGATGTGAGAACAAACCAAGAGGGTATCCACGAAGCATCGGGAAACCGGGAGGGGCATGTGAGGCTGGAGCACGCACGTCGTCCAGGGTGATCAGCGCGCCATCGTTGCGCTCCTCCAAGTGTGCACTGATCTGCTCCTCAACCTCCTCTTTGAGCATCCGCCGTTGTTCCACAAAGGCATCGTACAGCGTTCGCATCTGCGGATGGTGTCTGTGCAGTGTGTGCATACGTGTGTGTGGCACGTGTGTGTGAGCAGACGGCCGGCGCCACACGCTCTCGGAGCGCTCAACACACCGGAAGGACTCGTCAAAGAAGGCCAGAAAGGAGTCAAAGTCCATAATGTCGATGGTAGAGTCTGTCAGCGTGTTGCTGATGGCCTCTACATCTGCATCACGGTTGGACATGGCGTGTTTCGTTGACGCACCGGGCGCAGGTGGTCTGTTCATTCACAGCACACGCACTTCACCACACACATCCGAACAGGGCAACCCTGTGGACATGGAGCGTAGAGGAAGACTGCGTTGGAGGTGACAACAAAAGGCGTGCTGCGTTGGGACAACCAACCTTTCCCCAGCATGGCTTTCGGTCTCGACCTGGATCACCTGGACGATGACGACATTCCAGTGTTGAGAACAGTGGTGCTGGTGGCTGCGGCCATGTCCATGTGTGGGGGTCTTTTCATTGTGACTTCGTACCTGTTGTTTCGCAGGACACGGGATTTCTCCATGAAGGTGCGTGTGGGCCGAATGTCCCCCCGTTTCACATGCGTCGTGGCGAGTGGCACCTGTGACCTCCTGTGTGGCCCGTGTGCTTGTTCTGGCTCTGCAATACTGACCATTGGGTTTTCACGTGTGGGCAAACCCGGGGGGCGACCACAGGTCATTCTCTACTTGACAACATGCGACTTGGGCGTGTCTGTGACCTTTCTGCTTTCGCTGAAGTCACCAGTCCTGGACAAAACCACATGTTACGTGCAGTCGGTGATGTTGCAGGTGAGTGGAGGCGGTGTGGGGTGGGTGGAGACAAAGCCGGAGAGGAGAGGGCCTAACGCAAACCCGCCGCAGTTTTTCCTCGTGGCAGGCTTCTTCTGGACTGCGTTCATTGCACATACCCTGCACACCATTGTCACCAAACCCAATTTCGACGTATCGCGCAACGAAAAGTGGTACCATGCAACGGCGTGGCCTGTGAGTGCGCTGATTTGCGTGTTGCTGGCGGCGGAAGATGCCTTTGGCCCCACGCCACTGTGGTGCTGGCTCAAGGGGGACCGGAGCTACTACCGCTTCTTCTGCTTCTATCTCATTCTCATTGTGATCTTTGTGTTCAACGCAGTCACGTATCTGCGCGTGGTTGCCTCCATCAAGCGCACCATGGAAACGCTGCGCACGTCACGGCTGACAAGCTCACAGATAAGTGCCGACGAGTGGTCCAACACATCCGATCAGGTGTCACGGCATGTGTCACGCTACATGATGGTCTTTGGTATTTGCTGGTTGTTTGCGCTGATCAATCGCGTGCAAAACTGGATCGCCCCGCACGACCCGCTCTTTGTGCTCTATTTTATGCACTCGCTCCTCTCGCCCCTTCAGGCCTTCCTCAACTGCCTTGTATATGGTTTCAACAAGAAGATCCGTCTGCAGTGGGCCATGCAGCTGCGCCGCTGGCAGACAAAGCTGTTTGGCGGTGTCGACACAGGCGCCTCCCAGCTCATGCACATGCGAGACGACGACCAATGGTTTTCCGACGAAGACGACAGTGAAATGGCTGGCCGGCCATCGTACCGACGCATGGGGTGAGCAAAGAGGGAGAGAGAGGGAGAAATACGCTGCTGGCAGAGCAAAAAACGGGCCTGCCAGACTGATTGAATTGATTGAATTGCTGCATTCCAAACACACTCACGAGAGCAGGGCCTGGGCATCGATGGCGCCGGGGGCCCAGGCGGTGTTGGCGTAGATGTGCTGACGGCCAAGGAGACCCTTGACCTGAGAAAACTCTTCGTACGAGAGGCGCTGCGGGGCGTTGATGCCGTAGGCGCCGTTGGAAGTGAAGCGAACGCGAGGATCGACCGAGTTGGGCATGCCTGTGGCGTCGCTGACGGCCTTGAAGAGGGCCTTGACGGCCGAGGTGATGGTGGGGTCGCGTGCAGTAAAGGGACTGGTCGCCTTGGCGCCCACCACAACGGTGATCACATTCCACGAGTTGCCAGCACTGAGGTGGTTGCCGGCCTTGTTCATGGGAAGGAACTGGGTGAGACGGAGCTTGCCCGTGTTGTCGCGGGCGAGCAAAAAGTGCGGGTAGCGCTTGCTGCTGGCCATCAGGCCCGTGGCCACCTCATAGTCACCGTTGCTGGGCCACTTTCCATCCAGGGTGTCGATGCAAAACTTGTTTGCGGCGCCGGCAAATGTGTGGAAGCTGGCGGAGACATGAGTGACGTCCTGTCGCTCCACAGGGATGGCACCGGCCGAGTTGATCCAAAAGGCGGTGCTCTGGGTGGGTGGTGTCGGTGTGCCTGGGGTGGTGCCCACAGTGGGTGCACACGGCGTCAGGTACGTGCTCTGGGTCCATGCGTACGTGCCCGTGCGCGGGTCGGTGACCGCACGCACGCGGGTCCACGACGACGACGTCGACTGCTGCACAAAGGCTTCTGTCAGCTTCGCCGACCAGATCTTGGTGTAGTAGGTGCCTGGTCCGCTGCGCATGTTCAGGTTGTCCACGCTGGGGCACAGCATGTTCACCGTCTTCACGTACCCAGAGTGCACGTGGCCCTCCTCGCCCTTGTGCGGGCCTCCCAGCACCTGCACGCTGATCCATGAGCCCGTGACACTCTGCTTGATGAACACCGTGTCCGTGCTGGCGGTCCACAGCAGGCGGTAGCTCGTGTTTGCGGCGCAGCGCGATGCGGAGCACACAAAAGACCGTCTGCTTCCACCCAATGTCGCTGAACGAGCTGTATGATGAGGAGTTCCTCGAGAGGATGTAGGTGTCTACTGAAGAGTGTTGGAGTGGGGTCATCCAAAACTGCGTGCCCCGGTTGTGTAGGGGGAGGTTCGAATTCTTGACGCTAATCCGTTTCAATCACAGCAACCACGGCCGCACGCAGGCCAAGGCTGACAACGAACAGCCCATCTTTCTGATGGCGTGTGGTTCGTACAATCCGCCCACAATGATCCACGTGCGCATGCTGGGTAGGTTTACTCCAAAGGCTGAAACGGGGGGGGGGCGGGGGTTTCTCGGGAGGGTTTGCGTTACGCCTTGAAAATCACCACTGACCCGTTGGCGGGATGTCCATCGCAGCCACGGCACGTGACCATATCAACAAGCACGTGAGCGGCCACAGTGTCATCGGTGGATGCATCACTCCCGTGCATGTCAAGTACAACAAGCCTGTAGGTGGTGTTTGTGGGACCGCCGGTGTGATTCCCCTCAAACACTGACTCTGTGTGTGTGTGTCTGTGTACAACCTGCTCCCCCCCCTTTCCCCCCTCTCTCCCCCCTCTCTCTCTCAACTTCTCTCTGGTGTACAGGGCCTCATCTCCAACGAACACCGTCTGGAGCTGTGCCGTCGCGCGGTGGCCGACCTGGACTTTGTGCGGGTCAACCCGTGGGAAACCATGCAGGACGACTTTAGCAACACGGTGGAGTCTCTCATGCACATGTACAAGGCCCTCAACGAGGACAAGGAGCGCTACCCGGTGTCCCTGCGCTTTCTGTGCGGGTCGGATCTCCTGGCTTCGTTCAACACCCCCGGTTCCTGGTCAGAAGAGGATGTACGTTGTTGTTGTGTGGAGGGGTGAAACAAGAGCATGTGGGAAAAACACTGGTCTCAGAGCAATCCTCTCACATCATCTGATGGCGCGCGCGTGTGTGTGTGTGTGTGTGTTGCGCACAGCAAGAGACGATCTTTGGCACGCTGGGCGTGGTGGTGATTGAACGCCACGGCAGTGACACACAGGCAATCATTGAGGCCAACCCGATCATGAAGAAGTACCGATCGAACATCATCACGTTCCAGGACCCGATCAAGAACGACATGAGCTCGACGATGCTGCGTTCGTTGGTGTACAACGACGAGAGCATCATGTTCCTCACGCCCACCCCTGTCATCCGGTACATCGAGGAACAGAACCTGTACAAGGACTTTGACCCAAAGGCATCCTCGGGATTCACCTACAAGATCAAGTCTGACCGTGCGGGTGTCTCCAAGTCGGGCACAGGTCCCATGCTGGTGGCCGGTCTTTCGGCACTTGCCTGCCTGGCCTATGCCTTTGCCATGGGCACGGCCAACGATTCTTCTTCGTCGTCGTCTTCCTCCTCTTCCTCCTCGTGATCATTGTGCGTGGTTGGCTGTGCTGGAAGCAACAAAAACCTTCTCCGTTTCGTCTCAGAACATGGCGGGTGGCGGTGGAAGCAGTGATGCGGCATCATCCTGTGGTCATCACGACTTTTCGTCGATTGACTTTAACCAACAGGTGGTGAGCATGGGCTGGATGATTGAAGCCTTGATTCTGGTCTCCATCTTGTTCGAGTTTGGCACCCACCGGCTTGAAAAGGTCTGCGCATCCGTTTGCCTCCAGACGCCCCGCCCCTTTCTAGCGTCCACGTGCACTCACACCCATCTGTGCATCGGCACATGACACCACAGTGGCTCGAACACGAGTCTCGCGAGCACTACTTGCCCGTGTTGCACTCCGTTTACAAAGGTAGGTGGCCCTTTTCTTTCGCGTGGGATCCCCGAATTTTCCAATGGACATCTCGCTCACTCGCTCTCCCTGCGGCCGGCACACGCAGAGCTGATCATCCTCGGCATGATTTCCTTACTCCTCTTTGTCGAGCAGACCTTTGGCGGCATCGAGGTGTTCATCGGCAACATCGACAAGGTGTGTGGACGCGTGCAACGAAGTTTCCCGCGCGGGAGTGTTTGGGATTTCCGTTTTCTGGGGGCGCCTTGCCCCTCTTTTCCCCCTCGCGAAGCCTGCTGACACGCATTCTGCACACACCCACGCACCCACAGACCACATTTGAGTTTGTGCACCTCACGTTGTTCCTGTCCATGCTGCTGTACCTCGCGTTCACCGTGTTGGTGCTTGTCATCGCCCGCCGCACAACCGCAGCGTGGCAGCAGAACGAGGCCGACATGAACGACAAGGCCACCGAGGTGGAGGAGATCCGCTCGCGGTACTTGGATGACCTCAAGGCACAGTCCCAGATGGGCTTTCTGCAGCGAGCCATCCATCGCATCCGCAATCGACAGAACCACCTCGTGGATCTGTTCTACCTGCTCAAGGCTGTGTTTATGCGCCAGCACGAGCTGATGGAGCCGTTCCTGTTTGGGCCGTACATTTCGCTGTGCATCCAAGACATGCTGTCGTCGCTTGTGGAGGTGCATTGGTCTGTGTGGTTCTTCCTGTTTGTGCTGGTGCTGCTGAACAACCTGCGCAAGCTGCTGTCGCCTGACTCGTCGCTCACCTCCTCCGTGGGTGGCAACACCGCCTTTTTCCTCATTGTGGGCTACCTGCTCACACTTGGCGCTGTGGTGGTGTTTCTCAAGTGCAACGACATCCTCAAGGCGCTGGTGCAGAAGACCAAGGGCGAGCTGTTGGAGCAGGACGATAGCAAGCGCTCCTGCTTCTCCAGTGTGTGTCAATGCTGTGTCACGGACATCGACGTGACCCACGACGGCAAGCCCAGCTTGGCGTCGGGTGCTTCAAAGGGCGTGGGCGAAGTCATCACCCGCGAGTGCATCAATGCCAACCAGCTCCACCGCATGTTTCTGTTTCCCCACGAGGTGCCGCGTGGAGACGGTCACCGCCTGATGCAGTCCATCACACGCATGCAGGTGCGCCACCAACGAAGCAGCACCGAAGGGGCCCAACATGCACACGGACCGCACGGACCCGGCGGTCCGTTGGACGAACACGACGACCTTGGACGTGATGATCTCTCTGTGACGAGCAGCGAGGACGAGGCAGAGGTGGAGTACGACGGCAGCGCGGAGATCGGTGCGGGTCTTGGATCGGCAGCGGTCACCACCGAAACCTCCACCGTCAGCCGAGCAGCACCCGAGGGCACTGTCATTTCCACCATTGCAGTGACAACGACATCCAACAGCAGCAGCAGCAGTAGCGGCAGTATCAACTCGGAGGCGTCGGCACGTGCAAAGTCGAGGTGGGGTGCCGTACGGGAACGAGTGCGCAAGGAGCCTGCGTCGCTGACTTCGTCGCAGAAGCAGCGACGCGAAACGTGGGGCTTCCTGTTGGACACGCTGAACACAGAAGGCAACGAGCGCGTGTTCATTCCAGATTTGGCAGTCCGCCACCTCCAGTACGCGTACTTGGAGGACGTCTGGACGTACCATCAAGATCCGCATGCCATGCGGGAGCGCCACGAATTCAACGTGGACGCAGACTTTGCCACGTGTGGCTCCACATGGTTGTCGCGCAATGTGTGTGTGTGGAACGGCCGTGCGCATCCTCAGGAGCGCCTGTTCTGGTTTGCCTCCCCTCGCACCATGCTTCGCATCATCCAATCCATTGTGCTCTTCACTGCCATCTACCTGGCCATCTACATCAACTATTTCTCCGCCGTGTTCAACCAACAGGGCGGCACCACCGCTGTCGTGTTGCACATCCTCTGCCTGGTGCCCATCTTCTCCACCGTGATCATCTTTCCGGCAAACATCCTCGGACTCTTCACCATGGTTTACTACGTGGGTTTCTTCACCCACGGCAAAAACCTCGACAAAGCCATTGCCATCAGCGTGCGCCACTTCCAAGGCATCGAAGACGACCACAACGACAACTGCTGCTCGGTGCTGTGTTGCACGGGCTCTCACCGCACAGGCAGCCATCACCCGTCCAGTGGTGCCAGCGTGTAGGCAGCGCAAGCGCGCGCTGCAACGGAGAAATGTCGTCCGAGATTTGTTCCAGAATCCTCGCGCAAGAAACGGTCCGTTCAGCGTCCCTGCAGGCCGCACAAGGCAAGTACACAGCACTAGGGTCCAACGCATTCACAAGAACTCATTTGTCTTGGTGGATCTTCCCAAAACACATCTCAGACAGGCAAGTGAAGAGTGCACGGAGGAAATCGAACCGTTGCATTCATTTCCCGCGCGTGTGAACGTTGCACGCCCATTTACACGGGGCTGACAGTGGACGGACCCTCGTGGGTGACGAATCCAGCAATGAGGTAGCAGATGGAGCCAATGATGAAGCAAGCACCGCCAATCCAGCCCACACCCGGGGTGAGGAAGCTGAAAATGCTGAGCACAATGTAGAGGATGCCGCGGTAGCCAAGGTGATCGAAGAACGTGAGGTACTTGTGGATGAACTCGAGAGGGATCTCCAGCGAGAAGTAGAAGAGGAGGACCACGAGGGCCAGGATGGCCATGACGATCTGGCCTGAGATGAGGGCCAGGATGGCAAAGATGGCCGAGAGAATGCACGCAATCAGGATCAGAATGCGGCCGATCTTGGCCCAGGGCACAGATTTGCACGAGTCAGCAGCAGCCATTGTGTGATGGTGTGTCCTTTCGAGTTGACTTTGTTTTGGGATGGGTGTGCAGGGGCGGTGCTGCTTGCGCGTGGGCATCCAACCGTTTTGCAGCTCACCCTCGGGACCATGTCGACCACATTCCGGGAAACCAATCCGCTGAACCGCAGCAACCGACTGGAGGAGCTGGAGGAGGATGCAGACACAGACACGAGCTCGCAGCAGGAGAACAACGAGGACAACGACTCGGAGGACAGGGACTGGGCAGGCGACACGACCTCTGACGATGATTCGGCTTTGGTTGGATCCAGCTCGGGCACGGCTGCCGCTCTGCTGGCCAGCGAGGAGCTGTACGACCAGGACGGCAACCTGCTCAAGCATCGCATGTTCAAAACACGCTCCATGGACCAGGACGAGCTCAGTTTGCTTGACGGTGAGCTGGACTTTGGCTCAGACAATCTCAACAAGGCCGTGTATGGACTCATCACGCAGCTGAAGCGCCGGTGCGTTTGTTTCCCCCATTGCAAAGAGAGAGGACGATGCGGCATTCCCCTCTCTCCTTCCACGCAGCCACAACGCCTTTGAGTGTGTTTGCACTCCTTTGCTCGGCATGTGCTCACGCTGCACTGTTGCCCTCCCGTCCCCGTGCTCATGCACGTTCCCACAGCAAGGTGACCGGCTCTTATGCCGCGGCCATGGAGACGGCCAAGATCCTGCGCATGATCGTCTCCGGGTCAAGGAACGACCTCCAGAGCGTGTTTGACAACATCCGCACTGTCGGTCTTGTGCTGTCCAAGGCGGCACCATCCGGTACGTACATGATGCCGAGTCGTTTGCGTGGAGACGGGTTGCCATGGCACGCATGGGAGGCTTGGGTTCACCCTCTGACACCGACGACCGACCGACGCCACTTTCTCGGAAACCCTGCTGCTGCGTGGGCGCGCTGTGCCATGAACACGATGAATGCCACGGATGCACGCGGAACACAGAACTGGCCATTCCCAACATCACACGGAGGGTGATGAAAATGATCCGGGAACAGATTGAGGAGCTGACGATGGAGGAGGACGAGGACAACAACACGTCGCTGCTGACAGACTTTATGGGCAGCGGAGACATGAGCGGGATGACGGACGACGGCAACGGGTCCAATCTGTTGCAGGGGGTGGACACAAGCACGGGAGGAGCGGCAAGTGCGTTGCTGGACGTGGTGTCGGGGGGTTCCAAGATGAAGCGCGATCTCAGCGGCGACCTGGTGAATCCCAAGATGAAGGACATCAAACCCGTGCTGATCAAGGAGATTGGCAACATGATCGACGAGCTCAGCGACCTGTACACAGACATTGCCAAGCGTGCGCCGGAACACATCCACGCAAACGAGGTGGTGCTCACCTACGGACGCTCACGCACCGTGGAACACTTTTTCAAGCGGGTGGCGGAGAAGAAGCGCCACTTTGAGGTGATTGTGGTGGAGAGTGGACCCTCGAACCAGGGTCATCACATGGCGAAGAACCTGGCGGAAGCCGGGATTGACACCACCCTCATCACCGACGCCTCGGTGTTTGCCATCATGGCACGGGTGAACAAGGTCATTGTGGGCACACACGCAGTCATGGCCAACGGAGGCTGCATCATGCACACGGGCGGCCACCTCATTGCCAGCGCCGCCAAGCATTACTCGGTGCCCGTCGTCGTCTGCACGGGATTGTACAAACTCTCGCCTCAGTACCCGTACGACCAGGACTCGTTCAACGACCTCAGCTCCCCATTCAACATCCTCAAGTTTGAGGATGCCTCCTTCCTGGAGGAGGTGCACGTCATCAACCCTGCCTTTGACTACGTCCCTCCCGAGCTCATTTCCCTCTTTATCGTGCCCAGCGGCGGCCACTCCCCCCTCCTACATTTACCGTCTCCTAGCAGACAACTATGACTTGGATGACATGTGAGACAAGCAGTGGGCTGCGGGCAGCGGGAGGAATGGAAATGGAAGCGGCTTTTTCTTGATCACACTCCCTCGTGGCATGTGCGTCCCCCTCCCCCCCCCCCAAAAGAATACATACAAAGGGGGCAGGAGAAGCGTCTCATTGCATCCAATCTTCCTTGTTGACCTTGTACTGGCCGAAATACCACGGCGGACGTTCCTTGGGTTTCTTTTTGCCCACGCCGTGCTCCAACCAGTACTCCTCCTGCCACAAGCAAGCAAGATTGTATGTGTGTGTACGTGTGTGTCAGTGCCTGTCGACTTGGTGTGTCCACACGCGGAGCAACAGCTCCAGGCCGAGGGTGAAAACCCACCAAGTCCAGCCGTTCCTTGCAAGTGGCGACCACCACTCCTGTGTACATTCCCAACGCGCTCATAAGCAACAGGCCTCCCACTCGCAGTGGCTTTGGTCCAGCACCACCAGCCCCGGTGCCACTCATGTCCCCAGCGTGTCTGTGAGGTGTGTATTCGTTGTTTGATGTGGCTAGGACGGCGTCCCACATGCACAGGATGTGCACATGTGCAAAGGGGTGGGGTGGGAAGGGAGGGAGGGGCAGAGAAGGAGACAGAGGGGAGTTGGGTGTGCGTTTGGACACGTGGCTGCCGGGCTCAGCTGGATCCAGCAGAAAACCAAATGTCATCGGCTCGCCGCACACGCTGGGCAGATGCACAGCTGGCTGTGCGTGGCCTGCGCAAGGTTCTGAATGCTGCCGTTCAACCACAAGTGTACAGAGAAGACACGCTTGTGCGCACGGCGGCCATGGCCTCGCGCAACGTGCGTCATGTGCCCACAGGGCCGTCCTCGGCAGAGATCACTCGCCAGGTTCGCGTCGAGCCCTACGACCCCACCGCCGACCTGGACCCAAGCTTCTTTCGCAGCGACTACACCCCACGTCCACTGGTGTTTGACCCTCCGTTGTCGTCGCAGCCTGAGCCCCAACCTGAGCCCCAGCCTGAGCCAGAGCCCCAGCCTGTGGCGACAAGTTCGCCGGAAAGCACCGACGGCCAAGTAAGGCAACAGGAGCCGCCGGAACAGGAACAGCCACAGGCTGAATCCCAACCCACAACCCCGCAGGTGGCACAGAATGAAGCCATAACCGATGCCCAGAAGGGCGAATCGGCATCAAGTGTAAAGAGCCAGCGGAAATCGCAGGCAAAGCAAACCAAGGTGAGTGATTGCCGGCTTTCGTGCGCGAGAGACGCCCAGGTTGCTCACATGGGCGTGTGTGTGGTCCCCACCGTGTAGAAGAGAAAGGCAGGGCGTGCTGTCAAGGTGCCGTCGTCGCGCATGGAGCGTGTGTTTGAATTCGGAGGGTTGGCGGCTGGGTTGGCGACGGGCACGGTTTCCGAGTTCTTTCGGCGCACTTTCGCAGGACCCACGCAGAGGCCTCAAGGCACAGGGGCAGGGGAAGCGGAGGGAGGAGGAGCAGCGGAACATAGCGCACCTTCGTTGCAGGACTACCATCCTTTCTTCAACGAGGACAATGCAACGCGGCTGGTGGAGTCGTTGTGCAAGATGCGTGGGGCCGCACTGAAACTGGGTCAGATGCTGTCCATGAGCGACGAGTCGATGGTGCCGCGGGAATTGCAGGCTGTGTTGGCACGTGTGCGGGACCAGTCGGACATAATGCCACAGGAGCAATTGGAACAGATGATGGAACAGGAGCTTGGTGCGGATTGGCAGTCGCGGCTGGCCGAGTTTGACCCGGAGCCCATTGCCTCTGCGTCGATTGGACAGGTGCACCGTGCGGTGATGCATGACGGCACCGAAGTGGCCATGAAGGTGCAGTTCCCAGGGGTTGCCGATTCGATTGAGAGCGACGTCACCAACCTCAATCGCATCCTCAAGATTGGCAACGTGTTGCCCAAGGGTCTGTTCATGCAGAACACCCTGGATGTGATGAAAAAGGAACTGCGGTGGGAAACCGATTACGAGCGGGAGGCGCGTGCTCAGAGCAAGTTTCGTGATCTGGTGTTGGGTGCAGACCCTCCTGCCCCGGGTCTGTATGTGCCACGCGTCATTGGCGAGCTGTCCACTGCACGTGTGCTCACCTCGGAAATGGTGGCCGGGGTCAGCATTGAAAGTGTGATGGATGCGCCGCAGGAGGTGCGCAACTCCATCGCAGACCGGATGCTGCGCCTGTGCCTGCGCGAACTGTTTGAGTTTCGTTTCATGCAAACCGATCCCAACTTTGCCAACTTTTTGTACGACCAAGACACAGACACCATCAATCTGCTCGACTTTGGCGCCAGTCGCGCCTACGAGCCTGCTTTTCTGCGCAACTACCTGCGTGTGGTGCACGCCGCGGCCGAGAAGGATCGCAAGGAAGTGGTGGCGGCCTCCATCGACTTGGGATTCCTCACGGGCGACGAGACCGACGTGATGATCCAGGCGCACACGGACGCAGCCTTGATCATCGGCATGCCCTTCCACACAGACGGTGCATACGATTTCGGTCGACAGGACATGACACACAGGGTCAATCACATTGTGCCCACCATGCTCAAACACCGTCTCACCCCGCCTCCCGAGGAGATTTACTCCCTGCATCGCAAACTGGCAGGCGCCTTTCTCCTCTGCAACAAACTCGGCGCACGCATCCCGTGCAAGGCCATGTTCTACGAAACACACGCGCGTGCAGCCCCGGAACTGGAGCAGCTCATGTGACGCAGAATTGGACGATCAAATGCAATTCAAATTCCCCACGCGCCTCCCCCAAACAACAACAAAAAATGTCCTGGAGTGTGCTGGAGGTGGGCAACACGCCGTCGGCCCGGTTTGGGCAGCAGATGGCGGTGATGCCCGACACCGGTGTCGTGTACATGTTTGGAGGATGTGTGGACGCGACACAGCACGTGGTCAGCAACACGCTGTATGCGTTGGATCTGGAAGTATTGGAGTTTGAACGGGTGGAGGCTACGGGCGCCGTGCCGGAAGCGCGGCTGAACCATGGTCTGTGTGTGCCCAGCGACGGCAAGCTGCTGCTATATGGCGGCGCCGTATACGAAGGGGACGTGGAAACGGTGTTGGGTGACGTGTACGTGTGGGAGGCGGCCACGGGCGAGTGGACTGCGGCCGAGGTGAGCGATGGCCAGTTGAGCGAACGCTGCACACACGCCATGGTGGCTGTGGGCGACGACCAGGCTGTGGTGTTTGGTGGACGAAGCAACAAACGCGTGCATGGAGACACGCAGTTGCTGCAGTTGGATGCGTCCACGTGCACAGTGGCGGCGCACGTGTTGTTGCACGAACGCGACGGACCCGAGGCACGCACTTGCGCCTCCATGTGTTACATGGCCGAAACAAACACAGTGGTGATGTTTGGCGGCAAGGATGGGAAGGGCATGCCCATTGCCGACGTGCATCTGTTTGACCTGGATCAGGCCAGCGAGTGGACTCCCGTGGAGGTGCCCCTCATGGCTGGGCCGTTGCCTCGCTTTGCTCACTGTGCTGCCCTCGTGGACGGCGACCTCGTGGTGGCCTTTGGCCGCGATGACAATGAGATGCTCGAGGTGGTGTCTGCCTTTGACCTCCACGCCCTCGAGTGGACCAACATGGTCAAGGTCGACGGCGACCCGCCCGCTCCACGCACACACGCTGCCATGGTCCATTGCGGCGCCGGCAAACTCGTCGCCTTTGGCGGACGCAGCGGTTCCCTCCTCTACGACGACGTCATCCTCCTCGACTGTCAGCCAGACGTCGAGTGGGAGCCACCGCACGCTGGCGAGGAGGAAGAGGACGACGACGATGACGACGGTGTCGATGATGACGGTAATGACGACAGCACAGATCACACGTCACCGCATGTGGGGGCTCTCCATGGGGGGATTCCCACACAGGATGCACAGGGCGTGGACGACGTGGATCCTCGCGATCTTCTCAATCTCGTCAGCACGGTGGGCGACGACTCGCTGTTCTACGACGACGACGACGCAGACGATGTGGACGACGATGTCGATGACGTGGTGCAAGGCGTCACGGAGGTGACCGTGCATCCGGACGATGCCGCATGGCTGGATTCCATGGACGAGGCTGCCGTGCAGCAAGCCCGTGTACGAGGCAAACGACTCACCCAATCCTCCCTCATCCACTCTGAGGGCACAAATTCGGACAATGAGTCCTTTGATGCCATCCAACGCTTTCTGGAATTGCACGAAACGGATGAATGAGGATTGCATTCTGCCCTTTTTGACCTCATCCCATCGCACCCTCGTTGATCTCTTGGCAATGACATCCACAGCCCATGGGACACACGTTTGAGAGCTCGAACCATTCCTGGAGATGCATAGCATGGCCACCGTGGCCGCAAACGAGACAGTAGTTGCCGAGTCCGCGCACGGAGAGATGGCAAATTGCACAATCGGTGCCTGACATGTTGCATCGCATGCACTTGGCCCCCTGCTGCGGACGTTCGCAGCGACGACACAGGGGATCCAGGGAAATGCTGCTCTGGGGCGTTTCAAACGGTTGCACAAAGCGTAGCATCTCGGCACGCTGCTCGCGCAGGCCCCACCGGAAGAGCATGTCCGAGTACAATGTGAGAAGTTGTTCGCGGGCACGCTTGTACGACGGCTCCAGGAAGAAGTAGTCCTGGACAAAATGGGGACACTCGATGGCGTTGTTTGGAGCCAGCGTGTGGCCCACCGTGCGCGAGGTGTCGTCAAACACAAACGAGTGCTGCAGTTCGCTCTCCTCACGAAGCACCTGCACCACCACGTCTGCAGGAAACAGGTATTGTGGCTCCATGCGGTAGCGCAGGTTGCGTGCGCTTGCACTCGACTCCAACTTGGCCAAATCCTGCGCACTGCCCCACGTACGCCCTCCCACGCTGTTCCTCGACACGCTGCTGTTGCGTCGGCCTCCTCCTTCGTTGCCGTTGCCGCCACTGCCGCCACTTGCCCCACCCATCCCAGACATGGATCCTTGTGTGTCGCTGTTGTCCTCCACGCCACCTGCAACCCCACTCACTCCCCCACTACCGCCACTGCTGCCGGTGCTATACAGACCCGTCGAGTAGGCTGCCGCCCCAAGGGCCACCTGAGAGGGGGTGGGAGACCCCGTGGCTGCGCTGGACACGCCGAGGCCGCTGTTGCTTGCGATGCTGCCTGTGGACGGGCTCGACCGCATGGCAACCCCCAACGACAGGCCCAGGTTGGACAACGTGCGTCCACCTACACTGCTTCCGGGTGTGCCAAGACCTCCCTGTTGCGATGTATGGCTGGACAGGGACGACGGGGAGCCTCGGGACATGCCATCGTTCGAGTCGATCTTGGACATCGCTTCGGTGCGCAGCACGTGGTCGATGTGATGGAACCACAGTCGCATGAGCTGCACGTGTGTCTGTTGATCGACCATGCAGAATACGTATGTCAGCATGGCTTGCGTTTGCAGATCGCCGTGCAGCACACAGCTGAGCAGGAGGCGACGCGCAAGAGTTCCCCCCAGCGGGTGGGCAGCCCACGGACGCGGTATCCTCGAGTTGAGGGACCAGCGTGCGTCGCGATCCAGCACAAACCACTCGTGGACAGGCAGCAGCGACGTGAGGGTGGTGACGTCCATCAGCACCACATGGGTGATCATGGACGCCAATTGCCACACCTTGAGCAAATCCACGCGTCCCGCAGCCTTGGCCACACGTGCGCTGTGCTGACAGATCTCCATCGCCGTGTCATAGTTCACGCTGTACTCGCGTGCAATCTGCTTGCTGCACCCAAAGTACACCGACA
This sequence comes from Mantamonas sphyraenae, assembly GCA_026936335.1. NCBI lineage: Eukaryota > Mantamonadidae > Mantamonas > Mantamonas sphyraenae. Next base: position 254,234 of record JAPMXV010000003.1, read on the forward strand.
CGTCCAGCAGATCCACATACGCCGTCGACGCTGTTGCAGAGCCTGTGCTCGTGGCAGATCCATTCGATCCTGCTCCCGGGGTGGGGTCTCGTCCACCGGCACCACTGCCACCGCCTTTGTCCGTTCGCTGTTGCTGTTGCTGCTGTTGTTGCTGCTGCTGCTGCTGCTGCTGGCCGATGCTCACGAGGTTGCCAGATGACAACGACGTGTGCAGACTGTCACCGACCACCTTTCCATTGCCCAGGTCGCTACTTTGCAAGTCGCCGTTCTCATCCCGCGACATGTCAATGTCAAAGTACGGAATGGGACTGGAGGACAACGATTCCCCCGACGCCATGGGCGACAAATCGCGATCCACAACGCCGTTGCCTCCGCCGGGTTCATCGCCAACGTCACTGGGATCGCCCACTACGGGGGAAGAACTGCTGTTGCTGTTGTTGTTGTTGTTGTTGTTGGTGGTGGTGGTCGAGGGCAACAGGTAGGGACTCATGAAAAGCAGACCATCGGTGGCGTCACTGCTGTCGCTGGCCTCGCGTGCGTTTCCGTAGTAACGGTCGTTGTGTTCCTGCAGCGTGCGGGGTGCGGGTTCCGCTGCGTGTTTGCTGCGTGTGTTGGAGGAGAGAAAGTCCCTTCGGTTCAACGCCTCCAGTTGCAAGTGTGTGCGGTTGCCAAAGATCACCAGGGTGGCATTGGCACCAAAGCCACCTGCAAACGTGCATGGTGCAGGAATGCTGTCGTCGTCGACAATGCTGGTGAAGCGACTGCCAGCTCCAGCCTCACCGGTCAGCAGGCTATCGATGTTGGCGGAGAGCTGACGCAAGCACACAGCAAGGCAATTCTTGTTCTCCTTGACCAGGCTGTGTGCGGTGTCGCTGAGAAACTCTTTGATGAGGGCACTCTGACCCATGGCCATTGTGTTGCGCAACACAAACTCGGGTGCAGCGCCATTGGGGTACATCGACGGGAAACTCACCGTCAGGCGCAGCTTCTGCCCACCACTGTACACCAGACATTCACAGGAGCGATTGTGTGGATCCACACTGACCACTTCCACGTTGTCGAGGTAGCCCACCTGCTCGTCGATGCCGGCCAATTCCTGGCTGAGATTCACTGTGGTTGCTTCCGACTGCTTGAACGCACCCAGGTTGGGTGACGAAGCAAGCGAAGAGCTGCCTCCATCCTGTTCATCGGACGCCTGATGGCCACATGCCACCTGATGCTGTGCCTCCACGGGCCACAGCCGCAGCTTCTGATCTTTGCTCCACGACACAAGCTGGAACTCGCTCTGGCCGTTCATGTGCACCACTCGCCAATCCACCGCCTTGACAATGTCTGTGTGGCCCACAAATGTATGCACGGGCTTGGATAGGTCGTTCAGTGACCACAAGCGAAGCGAGTAGTCTTGGCGCTGGGCAATGGTCACCAGACCATTTCCAAAGGGCTGTGCGCATGTGTGTGTGTGTGTTTGTGTGTGTTGTGGTTGCACACGGGTAGGTCGGGGGTCAGTGATATGTTGAAACCATCCCACCGTGCCGGTGGGTTGTAGTCACCTCGGGCGTCACTCACGGTAAACTTGGCCCTCCACACGGGCACACCGGTCTGCATGGTCCCCTTGCACACGCGGGGTATGGTTACGTTCCAGAACTTGACTTGTTTGTCCTGGCCCGTGGTCACCAGGTCGTGTTCCCGCTGCTGGCTCCACTCGATGCTGTAGATTTTCGAGGTGTGTGCGCTGATCACTGTGGTGGGTGTTTGGTTCTTGCGCGAGTCCCACACTCGCACGTCGCCGTTGTGCGCAGACGCAAACGTGTACTCGTCAAAGTTGTTCCAGCGCACCGCCGTTGCCCCAGCTGTGGTGTGCATTGCGCACGTGTGTGGTGCAGGCGCGTGTGTGGGTCAGTGCGTGTCGGGCCGGGTGATTCGGAGGAGCGAATCGGGGAATCAGGAAAACACCGCAAAAAGCACGCACAAGTCCACGCGCAGAACGAGTTGGTCGGCTTCTTGGGTGCTCGGATGTCCCACAGATGGATAAAGGTGTCTGCAGAGCTGGTGGCCAGCAGGTTGGGATCCACCATGTTCCAGCTCAGGTCGCTCACCGCACGCGTGTGTGTCTTGAGCACCGCCACAATGGGTTGCCTCGTCTCTGTCAATTTCCACAGGATGGTGCTCAGGTGACACTGTGTGTGTGAACAAGGTGCAGGTGTGTCAGCATCCCCCTCCCCCCCCTTTACACGCCGTAACCCTCAGGCATGCCACACTTACAGCGCCTGCCAGGGTGTTGCTTTGAGCATCGTGCGGGTTGAACCGCACTTCCGTCACGTCCCATTTGCTCTTTGTGCCCAGTGTGCGTGTTGGCTCCGACGGACTGTCCAGATCAATGACATACATGTTGCGCCGCGAGCCTAGCACCGCAACCTGTCCGTCCCTGTGCACAGAGAGGCAACTCATCGCCGAGTTGTACTTGATGCTCACGCTCTGGAACACCGTCGTCTTGTGCTTGCTGCTCTTTCGGTACGACCCCGTCGACCCCGTCGATGCGGATGCCAATGACGATGATGATGATGATGTAGATGATGATGATGACGACGATGACGACGACGACGACGAATTTGCCGTCCTCCCGCTTTTCAAGCCGCTCATCGTGCTGGCTTCCCCTGCGCACACACATACTGCAATCCATTCCAAAGGGGGGGGGGGTGGGGGGTTCGAAGTATTTCTCATTCATGCTCTCTCTCTCTCTCTCTACATGGCCATGCTGGCCATCAGGTCACGCAGTTCCGCCTCCTCGTCGTCCTCCACGGCCACACGTGTGGTTGTGGTTGTGGTCGTCGTGGTGTTGCTCGCCTGTGGCACCGTGTTGGGTGTCTCTGGGAACGACACGTTGTCTGTGCTGCTCGTTTGCTTCACCTGTACACCTGTGTTGGGCTCCGGGTCTTCGATCTGCAACAGTTTGTTCTTCAGATCCTCCTCCTCCAGCTCCTGCAGCTCCGAAAACAGCTCATCCTGTGTCCCATTCGTCCAATCCGTGTCAAATCGTGTCAGTTTCCTCTCCGCAAAAGGGGTGTGTGGTGTGTGGGGGTGGGGGTGTGTGGAGCCGCCGGAATTCCCTACCTCGTCAAAGTCCATGAATCCACCAATCGGCTGCGCCAGTGCATCCTGCACCTCCGAGGCAACCTCCATTGTGTCGATCAATTCGTCCTTCAGATCCTCCACGTCGTCAATTGTCCTGTGTGTGTGTGTGTGTGTGCGTGCGCGTGTGTCAGCGGCGCTCTGACCCCTGTTCCCACCGTCTTTCGGCTCCTGGCCGCTACCATGGCCCACGTACATGTTGCGGAACGTCTCGTTGATGGCCCGGTTGCCCTCACGCATAGCATCCATGACCTCGCGCTGCACAGATCCGTTCTCCAGCAGGACAATCTGTGTTTCCAAGTTGTCCCTCATTCCACCGATGCTCGCCAGCTGCGTTTCGTACTTCTTCTTGCGTTTCAGCGCCTGCATGGCCTCTGCAACGCGTCATCCACATGCACACGTGTGTAACACACACACATCCCACACGTGTCAGCTGCACCGTGTTCGTGGCCAGGGCGTGGTCTTGCCACACCATGGGAAAACTCGCCCTTCTTCCCACAAGAAACGCCTGCCTCTGTCCTCTTCTCTCTCTCTCTCTTTCTTCCCGCGTGCACCTCCATTCCTCCATTCATCCACCCATAATGTCCATGCACACCCCATCCATGCACTCGTCACGTTTCCCCTCTTCCCACGCTTGACCATGCCTGGTTCCCGTCGCCCTGAACATGACATCTCCCACCCCCACAAACTCACGGTTCTTGTTCTTTGTGCCATGAGCCTTGGCTGCCTCCAGTTCCGTGCGGATCTTCTTGTACAGATGCTTCTCTCGCTTCTCCAGCAGCTCCAGGGTTTCCCTCAGCTTCTGCAGCGACTGCGTCGGGGTCGACTGCTTCGGTTGCGCCTTGCCAAAGAGATTCCTGCAACAGTGGTACGTCAGTCACACATCCTTGTGTTGTCACCTCGCATGCTACTCATTCACTCATGCTCTGTCTCTGGGGTGCGTGTGTATGTGGTTGGAAACTCACATGGGTGTGGTGGTGGGGTCTGTTTGCATCCGCCGCCGCAGCCACACTTTCTGCAAGATGGCGACAAAGACTTCACAGAACAAACTCACGCTGCAGAAGTTGGTCACCGACTTTTCCTCTGCGGTGAACTATGTCATTCCGACCTCGCTGCCTGTGCGTTGTGCTTCCGTGGTTTGCCTTCTCAAGGCCCCTTCCCTCCCACGTCTCCCTCGTGCCTCCCAGCTCCTCTCCAAGATTCCTGCCCAATCCTCCGCTGACACCCTTTCGGGTCCCTACCACAGCGGGTGACCCCAAAGAAGGAGTACGAGTCTCCGTTCACGTATGCAGACATCAATGACGCCGATCTGGACCTGTTGGTCAAGCGGATTGGCCGCAAAGGTGTCAAGCTGAGCAAAGAGGTGCGTGCGCGTTGGACGGACGAAAACGGAACACACCGCCACCTCCCCCCCTCCCCTCCCCTTGTGTGTCCCTCCATGCTGACCCCAGCTGCGGATGCACGTGTCCACACGCTCCATGTGCCATTGTGGCATGCCACCCTCCACAGGATCAGGAGCTGTACCGCCATGCACTGGGCTGCATCCTTTCGCCGTTCTTTGACGAAGACTACCAGCCGGAAGACATCACGCTGCTGGACCTGAAGAAGATGGGCAAGGATCTGGAAAAGACGTGGAAAGGGGTGGAGAAGGGTGTGGGTGTAGGATGGAAGTTCATTGTGGACCAGGCCAACCAAGCCATGCAGGTGAAGATGGACGAGCAGTACAGGGTCACCGAAGCCCACCTGCCCACCCTCAAACGAGTCATTGAGGAGGAACTCACCGAACTCAAGGTCCTCGGCGACCACAAGAAACCATACGCACGTGCTCTCACCGCCTACGTCAAACTCATCGACTCGGATCCCCAGGAGATCATTGGCAGCAGCAACGACGACCAAACAGCGTCGTCGTCGTCATCCTCCTCCTCCTCCTCCTCCTCCTCTTCCACAGCCACGACGACCACCACCACAGACGCAAGTGCAAAGGGTAAAGAAAGCACCAGCAAAGAGAAAGAGGGCACGGAGGCATCGCCTGCGAAGGGTGGCAAAGGAAAGGGCAGCGGCAAGGGCAAGGGCAAGAAGAAGCGAGGCGGAGGCAATACGTTGGCAGAGACACTACGTGATCCCAAGCTGGGGCTGGATCCACTCAACACGGGCTGGTTGGACCTGATTGTGCCCAAGGTCGAAGGAGTGTCGCTGTCCGAGGCCCAAGCTGTGTTTGGTGAGCAACACGACAAGGTGGCCACCAAGGCAGAGAAGCGTCTGGGCCTGCGTGTGGATGACATGGAACGCTTCCGCCAACTGCTGTTGCGATCCTTCAACGCCACCGCAGAAATGAGACAAAAGACAACGGACATGCTGCGGCTGGCATTCAAGATGGGCGAGCGGCAACACGGCAAGATCTTGACGGAAATGGAAAAGACCAAAGGCCGCGAGTTTCTGGAGTTGGAGCTGGCGGTGCGGTTCCAGTACGTGGACACACACCCGTACTACAATCGGGGCAACTTTGAGGACAAGGAGACGTTTGAGGTGTGGAAGAAGCGGGAGCAGCTGAAGCTGATGAAGCAGATCAACCGCCTGCGCTTCGACCAGCTCAAGGTGTTGCCCGAACCCAACACAAAGCCAGAGAACTTCCTTGCCTCCATCCACAGGTTGGATCTGCAGGAGGACTTTGTGGACTGTGTCGGGGTGCTGTTTGTGCAGATTGTGGAGGCGCGTGACCTGATGCCTGCAGACAGCACGGGCTACTCCGATCCCTACGTGGTGCTCTCGTACGGCGGCCGCACGGTGAAAACCAAGATTGTGAAGCAAAACCTGAATCCGGAGTGGAAGGCCGACTTTCGGTTTGACATCATGTCGAACAACGCAGTGATCGACCTCACCGTGTGGGACTGGGACGCATTTTCCTTTGACGACTTTCTGGGCACCGCACACATCAACGTGGCAGATCTGCCTCGGCAGGAGGAGGCCGACGTGTGGCTGGAGCTTGGACGACGCAACGATCACAGCGACGAAGGGATCACGGGCAAGGTGCGTGCCAAGTGCACGTACGTCTCCAACGCACAGACCCTCTCGCTGCCCGACCACCACCGCAACCTGGAACGCCTCATGGCCAAGCTGATCCGATTGCAAAACACACGACGCAATGTGTCGCTGGAGGCGGGGACGGAGGATGCGTTCAAGCAGATGATGGTGGACGGGTTGGACACGCTGGAGGACACCACCCAGGACACGTCGAGCAGTGGAGAAGGGGACGAGTCAACCAGTGTCAAGGTGTATGGACCGTTGACACGTGTGTCCCACTACCTGCTGGACGTGTACGCCACTCGCTTCTCCGTGTACCCGCCCTTCCAGGACATTGTGTTTCTGGACTTTCTCACGGAATCGTTTGACGACACGGAGGAACTCATGTTGTTGGCGGTGGTGACCATCAATGACATCCTGCGCCAGATGAAGGAGCAGGAGGAGGGTCCCTCGGCACGACCCATCACCAAGGCCGAACGCACGCGCTTCAACATGGTGTGCGGCCGTCTCATGTCCCAGGTCAAACAGCGCATTCTCAACTACAAGGTGTTGTATAAGCCCGAGGATTGGCAAAAGGTGTACTCGCTGGTCGAGCTGTTTGACATCCTGTACCCATTGTCCGAGGACACCGAACCGAAGAGCCCCAATCCCAACAGCAGCAGCAGCAGCAGCAACAGTAGCAGCAGTGGAGGAGGGGGAGGAGGTGATCAGCAACAACAGGCAGCGCCTCCCATGGACAAACACGACGTGTTGCGAGAGATGGTGCGTCTGGGCACGGAGAAGCGTGCGGCGTTCCTGTTGAACTGTGCACAACAGAGCCAGGGCCTGGAGTTGGCAGAGAACAGATACAACGCAGCCGAATTGTTGGAACTGATGCAGAGCATTCTCATCGACATTGCCGCGGACGACGAGTACTTTGTGCGCGCCTTTCCGTACTCGTTGGGTCTGCTCAATGTGGTGGGCGACGTGTACCGCGGGGCCGTGCAGGAACACGTGGGTCGCTACGCACGCGAGTTTGCCTTTGACGGCGCCGACGGACCCGTGGACGCCTCTGTGTTCCAGCTGTACCGCATGGTGCGGCAGTTCAACGAACTGAGCGTGTCCACGGAAATCGACGCCGAGAAGATGTTTGAACCGTTTGTGCGTCTGTTTGTCGTCCAGGCCTCCTCCGAGATCTGCAACATGGTGGACACGTCCATTCGCGAGGATGGATTCAAGCCCCTGTCCCCGGAGAATTGGTACAGCAACGCCGTGACGGACATGTTTTCCTTCTTCCACCAGTTTTTCGAGGTGACACTGGGGCTGGAGTGGCCGCGGGAGCAGTTTGGACCCATTGTGCTGCAGTATGCACTGGTCATCACCGAGGTGCTGCTGGACTACGTGAAAAAGGTGGTGGCCTCGTTTGACGCATTTGTGCTGGACGAGGGCTCGTCGCAGGTGATGTGCGTGGAGCGTGCGGAGCTGGGCGCCAAGCTGGCCATGTTGTACAAGGAGACGTACAACCTGGAAGATGCACTGGCCAAGGTGGGCAACACGGCGGTGCAGCGGGTGGCGTTGGATGTGACCAGCCTCGGGTGTCGCATCAACAATCTCAACCAGGCACGCGTGCTGCTTGTCTCCTTCCTGGACACTCTGGAAGCCAATGTGGACAACGAACAGACTGCAGAGTTTATGCGCATGCAGATCAGCGTGGCCCTGAGCGAACTCAAGGTGGGTCGTGACAAGATCCTGGAACGCATGGTCGACTTGACCACAACGCACGTTCGCAAACTGGTGTGGAACATGCTGAGCTACACACCCCTCGAGCCCAAGGGTCTGTTTTCCAAGCTGAAGAAGGAGGAGGGTGGCAAAAGCGAGAGCAGCAGCAGCAGCAGCAGCGGCAGCAGCGGCAGTTTCCTTGGCTTTGGCAAGAAGAAAGACAACACGCCAAAGAAGGAGGCACCCAAGAGCAAAAAGAGCGGGTTGTTTGGGTTCCTGCACAAGAACGATGTGGAGGTGGTGGCAGCGCCGGCGGCACCGCAGGCAAGCAGCGGTAGCAGCAGCAAGAACAAGGCAATGCAGGAGGAGGAATTGTGGGAAGAAGTGTCGTCGGATGACATTGTGGAGCTGATGGGACCGCTGCTGGATTACTACGTGGCGGTGATCAACCTGATGGACGAGGTTCTGGACGCTGCCATGTTCAGCAAGGCATTGCGACAGCTGTGGAAGACACTGGTGGGTGTGTTTGAGGAGTTGGTGTTCATGCGAGGCAGCAACGCACGTCCGTTGAACCCGCGTCAACGGCGGGTGATCATGGGTGCGTTCAGTCAGAACGAAAGCCTGCCCAAGTTCTTCCAGACAGCACGTGGGCATGGCCTGTCGGAGAGGAATACGTTGGACGACCAGTCACGCATTGTGACGGTGACGAGTCTGTTGGAAGCAAGCACCCCGTCGCTGATCAGCGAGTACAACCGTCTGAGCGAAGACCAGCTGCTGACCACGGGTCAGGAAATCCTGCGTGTGTTGGACCAGCGTGTGGGTGACAAAAAGGCCCATTCGTTTGTGGAGCAGCGTGCAGCTGAGCATGCCAACATCGCAGCATCCAAGATCCAAACCACCATGCTTGGCCGACGCAAGGGATGACACCAACCACAACAATGGGTGTTGTTGGGGGGTGAGTGGAGGTAGGGATGGGGGTGAGTGTGGTGCGTGGGTGTGAACACATCAATCAAGAACACGGATGGCAAGTGTTCCTGAAACGGTGCGCGTGGTGGAAACGCTGGGGATCAAGTTGGAGGACAGTGGCGATGCTCTGTTCAACCCCATGGCTGTGTCGACGTTGCACGAAATCATGATGGCACTGCTTAAGCGGATAGACGGCCCCACGGCCAAATCTGTGGGCAGTTCCTTGCACAGCTTTGTCGTGCAGCGGCAACGGCAACGGCTGCAGGAGCGCAGGCAGGGCACCGATCCAAGCGAGGCCCGTGAGCTCGAGGAGGCGTTTGAGAATGTGTATCTACGCCTGCTGGCAAAGCAGTTGGGGGTAGGTGGAATGCAGAGGGCGAGTGTGAACGAGTCACCCGCTTGGCGCGCGTTTCCCGCGCGCACACACACTCACACATGGCACAGAACCTGAAAGTGGAAGCAGAAGGAGACGAAGTGACGGCCAGAAGACTGCGAGATGAGGTGGACACACGGTGTGCAGTGATCCAAACGTTGTACGCGAGGGGCAAGAGCAAGTCGGGCGGGAACAAGAAGAAAAAGGCCACAAAGGGCAAGAAGAGCATCGACGGCAAAGGCAAGAGTAAACGAGGAGGTGATTCTATGGGCGGGGGTGACACAGAAGGGGTGGGGAGTAGCCAGAGTACGGCAGCAGCGAGTGTGGTGGCGTCGTTGTTGTCGACGTCGTCACCCTCACACAGCAGCTCAAACACAAGCGCACGCATACGCAAGGGGAAGGCGGGAACTGGCGGAGGGGGAATGACAGGCACAGGGAAAGGCACAGGGAAGCAACAACGGGTGCATTGGGATGACAGTGTGAGTGCGGGGGGTGCAAGGGATGAGGTGGAAGAGGCACAGGGAGGCAGGAGCAGAATGAGCATGAGCACAGGGGGCAGTGCACGTGCTCCAAAGGAACTTGTGGACGATGGGATGATGGAGTATGCAGGGAGGGACAGGCGTGCGTTGGAGGCGGAGATTGACGAGTTGCGAAGCGAGAACGATGCACTGCGCAAAGCGTACGAGGAACTGCAGGCGGAACACATGGCACTGTTGACAGTGAAGAAGCACACAGGCACGTCTGAGGATTTGTCGCGTCGTCTGATGACCCTAAAGTCGCAGAATGTGCAGCTTCAGAAGCATGCGGCCAATGTGAATCGGGCGATGGAGTCGAGGCGTCGGCTGGAGGCAGAGATGCGGCGGACGCTGGACGGCCTTCAGGCAGAGTTTGCGGCGTGCATGCGGCGCAGTCGACAGGAAGTGGAGGCAAGCGGGGGTGGGGTGGGCCCAAGCCATGTGATGTTGGACAAAGGGGTGATCGAGGCGTTTGAGGCGAGTTTGGAGCGAATCGAGCGTGTGAAGCGAGGGGAACGCAACGCACAGGCGGCGGCAGAGGAACAGGTGTACCGTGTGGTGAGCAACATGTCGTTGTGGAATGGAGGGAGTGAGGCACAGGCAGGTGTGGATGGAGTGATGATGGCGGAACTGAAGATGATGGATGTGCTGAGTGGACAGGCAGTGGCGGAACACGGTGTGTTGAACTTTGATCACATCCACCAGTTGGACGCAGATCTGGCAGCGTTGCAACACATGCTGATCCGTCTGCAAACGGCACTGGGAGGGTGGTTGGGTGCGGATCCGTCGCTGATGCTGCTGTATGAACGGGACAGGCTGCAACAACAGTTGGCAGAGGTGTGCTATGGGGTACAACGGTGCTCCGACGACATGTTGACGCTGAGCATGTTTGTGCCCAGCAGTCGACAGGTGCGCAGTCGGCTGGCAAGTGGAAGCACAAAGCGGATGCGTGAGCGTCTGGAGCTGCCCAGCGTGACCCAGTTCCTGGACATGTTGCCCGAGTTTGGGGGTGGGTCGGCGGGACGACGCAAGGGCAAACGGGCGGTGGAGTGGCTGATGGGACGTTTCCACGCGTTGTTGCGTATTGCGATGGGCCGCATCTCGGTGATGGGGGAGGAATTGGGCCACTTTCGAGACAACCACGAACTGCAAACACTGAGTGTGTGCAACCTGCTGGACCAATTCCAACAGATCTTTGAGTTGCAACAGCATGCGATGAACCAGAACGTGCTGCAACCCCTGTCGCTGATCATGGAGGAGTACGAACGACTGAGCGAACGTGCGTCGGAATCGAACCTAAGTGCTTTTCTGGATGCGTTTCGCATGCATGCACCCGTGTTGCAACAGGCCGTGGATGACATCATGCACATGGGAGTGCCTCCGCTGGACAGCGAACGCGCAAGCGCAGGCTACAGGCTATGGGAGAAGCTGGAGGCAGCAAAACGAGAGGTGGAGGTGCAGATGGAGGAGCGCATGGCCCTGTTGGAACAGTTGCAGGAGGAGGAGGCAGCGTTGAATCGCAGCGGGGATGGATTGCGGGATGCGGGCCAAGATTCTGAATAATAGACCGGTGGCCACTTGCATGAGCACACGGTGGGCCGACGTGGCGGCAAGCAGTGCGAATGAAAGGGGACGTGGAGATGGGTCTGTGCAGGAGGAGGGAGGGGTTGGCGGAGGTGGACGGAAGCGGAGGCGGAGGCGTGGACGGGGGGGCCGTGGCAAAAAGGACAGCGGAGAGGAGCAGATGGCACAACAGGGGCAGGACACAGGAGGTAGTGATGGCACAGGGAAAAGAGAAGGAGGTGGTGTTGGCAAGAGCAAGGTGAACCCATCGTGGCCGAGTGTAGGCGCGGAAGCGGAACGGGTTGCGCAGAAGGGCAAGCAACAACGGGGCAGCAGCGAGAAGGGAGGCAAAGGAACGATAGGGAATAACAATGGACAGAAGAAAGGGTTCCAGAGTGCAGCCAAGGATGAAATGACACTGTGGGATCGGATAGAGATTCGCGATGAGAGTGGAGAGCGGAGTAAGAAGGGCAAAAAGGGGGCCAGGGGCAAACGGAACGGTGCCAGCGGTCCTGCAAAGGCGTGGGAGGCACACCTGACTGCACAGTACAACCCAAGGAACATCAAAGCCAAACCAAGTGGAGGAGCTGGGGAAAGGGGCCAAGAGATGCGTGGAAAGGGACGGGAAGGGGGCAAGAAGAAGCGACCGAGTGCCCTGAAGAAAGAGATCATGAAGGAGCGTGAAGCAGAGGGAAACGGTAATGTCGATGGCGATGGCGATGGTGATAATGATAATGATGATGATGATGATGAGGAGGAGGTGGTGGTGGAGGATGTGGGCAAACGGGCAGGACAAAAGAGCAGCAAGGTGCGTGAGTATTGTTACCACATGATGGACAAGGAACTGAACGAGGTGACACACAGGCTGTTGAGTGAGCTGCTTGTGTTTCAACAGCGGCTGAAGGAGCGTACGCCGATGAAGTATGCGCGTCTGAAGCGGCTGGTGGTGGGGTTCCGAGAGGTGCGACGTGGCTTGCGTCACAACGAGTTGAAGGCGGTGGTGATGGCATGTGACATTGAACCGTTGCAAAGCATGGACGACGTTGTGCGTGAGGTGATGCTGAGCTGTGCCGAGAAGGAAATCCCAGTGGTGTGTGGGCTTCGACGGCGACGCCTCAGCACCATTTTCCATCGCAAGGACGCCAAGGTGAGTGTGGTGGGTATCCAAAGCGCAGACGGTGCCTACGACGCTTTCAAACACATGCTGGCATTGCAAGCAAACGCACGCGCGGTTTATTTGGACAGGTTTGGCGAGTCTGCCTTCTTTGCCCCTTCCTCCTCCTCCTCCTCCTCCTCTTCCTCCACATTGGCTGGCAAAGGTGGAGACGGGGACGAGGAGGAGGACGACGATGCAAAGGAGACTGCGGAAGTGCTCGTGGTGGACTCTGTGGACGCTGTGGATGATTCCTGATGGGGATCATCGGTGGTTGTTCGTTGCCGCTTTGCGTCAGCGCCGTTGGGTGTGGATGATGATTGGGAGGATTGGGATGCACTGCTGTCAGGCTGCTTGCGTTTGGGAGTGGGAGCGGGAATGGACAGTGGCTCCTGATGGAGGGATTGGCGATCGACGACGTCGTAGTGCGACGGTAGGCGGTTGGGCAACCAGACGTGGATGTCCGGGAATTCGATAATGTACAGATGGGCAAGTGCCTGAGTCAACGAGTGACTTGTGTCGATGCCAACGTACTTGGGTTGGTTGGCAGGCTGTTTCTCAGCACGGTACACCAGGGTGAGTTGCTCAGCAGGGGTCTGGCGATGGACCTTGAGTACCTGTTGATCGTGATACGAGGCGTGTTGGAGTGCGTGTTGCACCGCTGCACTCATGCGTGTGTCCTCTGGCACACGTGTGCTGGTCAGTGTGACGACGGCGGAATCATTGTCGTTGTCGTGGTCCTCCTCCTCCGCTGCCGGGTGATGAAAGTGCCAGCGGACGTGCCACAACAGCTTGTCGCCACGCTTGGTCACTGTGGTGCTGCTCTCGCGTGCCTTTTGCATCCCCTGTGGCATAAACGCAAGGTGTGTGTGTCTCTGCGCCGCCAATTTGGCCAGTTTCCGTTGGGTGCGTGTCATGGCCGGCGGACCGGATTTTCCCGAACGGGTGCTGTTCTCCGTGGTGGACGCCGCCGCCGCCGCGGCGGAGGCGTCGCTGCTTCGCTTGGCATTGTCCACAAGACGCAGGGTGTCTTCGAGGAAGCGGTAGTCACGCATGAGGTCCTGTTCGGAGTAGTCGTAGCCCGAGACAAAGGTGTGTGGTTTGCGTTTGCCGTCGCATGAGTGTTGCTCCTTGTGCTGGGTGACACATGGCAGACTGCAGGTGTGCATGTTGCACCCTGGGCATGTGTACTTGGCCATGGCTTGGTTGCACACCATGCACTTGCCCCTGCGTTGTGCCATGCGACGTTGCACCTTGCGTGTGGTGTGCTCCTTCAACTCCCTCAACGAACCCATGCGTTGCCTCTCGCCATCCTCACCATCCACACGCGTCTCTGTGCTCAGGTCCACCTCTGTGTCGTCTTCGCCCGTAAAGACGTATTCGAGCACCGACGAGGACATGGTGGGACCTGTGGAGCTGTGTGATGTTGTGGTGGTGGCACTGCCCGCGCGATGTTCACCAACACATACACACACACACCATGGACATTGAGGACACCGGCAATGGCAGTGGAAGGACCCCTGAGGTGACCATTGGGGCTGGGGCTGCCTTGCAGCTTGCGCAGAGGCGGTTGGACGAAGAGCTGGAACAAGCAAAGTTGATCGGCGGCGCTGCCTCGTCGTCCTCCACCACCAGCAGCGGTGGGACGACAGCAGCGGCAGGCAACGGCGGCAGCGTAGCAGGCGCTGCAGGAGGCAAGGAGAAAAGTCCCAAGAAACGGGAATACGGTGTGATCAAGAGGATAGCCGACGACAAGTGGCTGTGCTCTTGGGACGACCAAGTGTTTGAGAAGTCCTCCCAGGCCTATGCTCACCTGTATGTGGATATGATCAGGGGGGGTGTGTGGGTGGGTGGGTGAGAGGGAGGGGGGGAGGGAGGGATGGAATGCGCTGACACTGTCCGTTTGTGTACGCATGTGTGCGTGTGTGTGTGTGTCACAGGCGCAAGTTGAAGGAACGGCGTGAGGAGGAAGCGAAATTCACACCTCCGCCTCCACTGGCGTCGCTGCGAGCAACCAAGAGCACTGCATTCAAGGCCCCGTCGCCCATGGAAGGGCGCTCGCGTATTGTGACGATTGCAGGACGTCGCATCAACTACGATGCGTTGACGTCGGAGCAGAGCATGTACGTGCTGTTCCGTCACTGGATGCGTGACTCGCCTTTCAGCATGGCCAGGCGACCCGACACGGTGGTAAGTGGGAACGAACAATAGAGAGAGAAGGAGAGAGAGAGGGGAGAGAGGGGAGACAGAGAGGGTGTGTTGTCGTCTGACACACCGACGGGGTAGGGGATGACGTCGTACCCGGTGTTGCCCATGCCTACGTATGCAGAGGCAGAGGCAGATGGGGAGGAGGAGGAAGAGAGGGAAGCAGAGCGAATGGCAGGAAGGAAACGGAAGCGGGATGACGAGGAGTTGGACAGTGTGTTGGACGAGGAGGAGGGAAGGGACACAGAATCGTTGTTGGAAGAGTTGGTCAACGAGGCCAAGGAGGCACGTGCCATGCACAAACGCAAGTACTATCGCAGTCTGCAACCTTTCAAGAAGCGGTTGGCAGTGTTGGGCATTGAGGTGTGAACCCTCTGCGCACGCTGGAGCGCACAAAGCAAAAAGGGGATGTCTTCCGCGGGCGGTGGACGACCTTGGGCTCGCCTGCAGGCCGAACCAGACTCGGTGGGGCCCCAAAGGAAGACCCCATCGGATGCAGAAAAGAGTGCGGGTCAGTACAACATTTGGTGGGGTTCGTACAGTGGAGAACGGAATGAACGGTACGTGGCGGAGAGCTGGTGGGTTGTGACACCAACAATCCAGCACCTCAACAGAAGAGAACAAACCACACCCGCTCACCTCACTTTTTGACCACCACCGCATGCCCCGTGTACAGACAGCGTGCAACCACACGGTGTGTGCTTAAATTGGACGAGGGCCGTACGATGGCTGGGCCAGGAAGGCCGATCTGTTTGCAGTTTGCGCGGGGCAAGTGCAACCAGGGGCCAAACTGCACCTTCCGGCACGACAGGGTCACCGACGACGACGAGGCCAAACTCGACGCCTCTGTGGATGTGTTTGGAAGGCAAAGGACAGGGTGAGTGAGTGGTGACAGGAGGGGTCAGGCACAGGACGAGTGGGGAGTGGGGAGAGTCGGAAGGTGGGCGCTGACCAGGAACGCCGGTAGCACGTACAAGGGAGACATGGGCGGAGTGGGTAGCTTTGAGCGGGAAAACAAGACACTGTATGTGAATGGGTTCCAGGAAGTGGATGGGATGTCCGTGGAGGAACTGGTGGGCCAGCAGTTTGCAGAGTGGGGCGAGTTGGAGGAGCTGCGAGTGTTTCCCTCGCGTGGCTTTGCCTTTGTCACCTACCGACTGCGTGCGGCGGCAGAATTTGCCAAAGAGGCAATGATGAACCAGGACATGGGACATGGGGAGTGGTTGAATGTGCGCTGGGCCACAGAGGACACAAACGAGAAGGCGAAGAAGCGCAAACGAAGAGACATGGAACGGGACTTTGTGGAGGCGGTGCAACACCATCAAGCAGTGCAACAGGCTCAAATCATGCAGGCATACTATGGGATGGATGGGGGTGGTGTGGGGTATGGGGCAGAGGAGGAGGAGGAGGAGGAGGAGGCGGTTCCTGCATCGAAACGTGGTCGGATAGAGGCAGATGAGGATGATCACGCACAGACACACACGTCATCCTCCAACACTGCACCTCCACCTGCTGCACCTCCCCTCCCACCCTCGCTCGTGTCGTCGTCCACCATGCACACTCAGGAGGAGGAAGAGGAGGAAGGGACAAACGGAGGGCCACCGAAACCCAAAGTGCGGTCATCGGTGCTCCTTGCGGCGCGGCAACAAGTTCAACAACAACACACAGAAAGCAGTGCAAAAGACACAGGAGCAGTGGCTTCATTGGCTGGATATGCATCGTCGGACGATGAAGATGAGGATGAAGAAGAATGAATTGGAAAACACCCAGCAGCAGCCGCGTCACTGGAAAAAGTCGCCATGGTGGTCCATGATCCACTCTGCAATGGCAAGGGAGGAGGTGGCTGCAGGCGATGGGGCGTTGCGCACGTGGAGGACGTCGTCTTCGCGATCGATGACGAAATCGTCGACCATGTTGCCGTCTGTGTCGAGGGCCATGGCACGCACTCCCGAACGCCAGCCTGTGATCTGATCGGCGTCGACGTCGACATAGGCACGCACCTTGTCCAGGTATCGTTCGACAGAGAGGTCGGACAGGAACATGTCCACGCCGTAGCCAAGGTTGCGGGCCACGAGTTTGCGCACTCCCGGGTGGGTTGCCATGCCCCACACTTCTCCCACATCGACGTCGGACACACGGTATCCTTCACGGTGGGTGGCCAACACGGCGTTGGGGCCCAGGATGACACTGCCATCAAGCTGTTTGGTGACGTGGACGCCCAGAAACGGAAAACGGGGATCAGGAACCGGGTAGATCATGCCCCGCACCAACGGGGCGTCGGTACGATGGAACGACCCACGTACAGGCACAATGCGTGGTTCCTTGGCCTGTGCCAATGTGTCCGAGTGCAACCCAGCACAAACGACAACACGTGCAGCCTCAATGCGCGCGTGGGCTCCCTGGGTGTGCACCACGACGGCAGAGGTATCGCTGCTGGCACCGTTGCCACCGTTCATCGCCTGTGGCTTCTGCCGCTGTTCGATGCGAGTGACCCGATGGCCACACAGCACACGTGAGTTTGGCGTGTGGCCCTCCACAAGCTGGCTGAGGGTCTGTGTCATGCCGTGCCACGAGGCAATGCCCGTGTTTGGCGAGTACACCGCACTGACGCCGTGTTGCAACGCTGGTTCGATCTGTTGCATGTCATTCAGACTGTCCATCCATTCCAATTCCACTCCGTTGTGTTGGCCACGTTCGTACAGCGCCCGCAGCCGCGTGTCTTCCTCTTTGTTCAGGGCGACCACCAGCTTGCCGCACCGTTCGTGTGCCACCCCATGTTCCTCCAGAAACGTGTATGCCATGTCCGCACCCTTTACACACAGTTGTGCCTTGAGGGAACCCGGGGTGTAGTACAATCCACTGTGGATGACATTGGACGAGTGTGACGACTGGTGTTGTCCCACCTCCCCCTCCTTGTCCAGCAACACCACATCCATGCCCGTGGTGCGTTGGATCGCATGTGCCACAGCAGACCCAACAATCCCTGCCCCCACAACCACACAGTCTGTGCGCAACGCCACACTCATGGTGTGCAGTGTCTGCAAAAGTGTTGCGCTCCATCGCGCGGATTGTGCTCGTCATCTCTTTCTATGCTGTTCATTCTGCCCCCCACGCACACCATTGGAACCCACCTCTCTTGACTTAGGCCACCGCTTTGGCGTTCAATTCGTCCCGTTCGCTCTTGCGCTCTGCTGTTTCGATGGTCTCTGTGCGATTGTACATCCACAAGCTGGTGCTGATGAGGGAGATGGATATGACTGTTTTCAGGGTGATTGCCTGGTCAAACATAAACGTGCTGGCAATGGCCGTGATCACCATCTCCATGCTCGACGCATACACCTTCCAGATGCTGCTCAGGTACTTGATGATCACCGACGTCACCACCCCGATGGCTGCCCCGTTCAGAATCACCAGAAAGGTCAGATTGGATCCCCACACATGTGCAATGACGCGTGACGTGTCGTCCAGGCTGCCCGTGAACACCACCAGGGCCAGGCCGTTGAAGACAATGGAGGCCCCGCACAAAAACACCATCTGCAAGGAGAGAGGCATGGTGCCTGCCGTTTTCTTCACCAGGAATTCGTTGTACACGCCTGCCAATGAGCTGAGAAAGGCTTCGGAGGCGACAATGGGCAAGAGATCGAGGTTTTTCAGCATGGTGCCCACGTCGGGATCCCACTCCTTGACAAAGCAGCCCACCATCAACACCATCAGCGCAATCCACTTGCTACGCCCCAACTGTCGACCAAACGTGTACTGGTACAGCAGCGCCGTAAACAGCACTCGCATGTTCAGCAGCTCCTCAAACGCCCCGGCGTCGAGGTAGATGAGCGAGATGAAGATCCCGTTGTTGTACACGCAATAAATAAGTGCAGGGATGCCAAACAGCATTCCCTGCCGCATGTTTCGTCCCAACACACTCCATGCCTGCGATGGTGAATCTCTGTGTAACGTGTGTCGTTTTCCTGTGTCAGTCCTGCGCTCGCCGCCGTTTGACCCACGCGCTCGAAGCTACACATGGCGCTGTCGCCCGCCTTTGGGCTTGTGACAACAGCAAAGAGCCGTGTGTGACTCGCACTGCCGTTTCTACACGCATGCACACAGTCATTGGGAACACGTTGGTTTGCACCATGGACAACGTACGACTCTGTAAAGAACTGCAGCAGGCAAAAACTAAACTTGAGGACTTCGGTGAGCAAGACCACAGCCGAGATTTCGTGCTGGTAGCCAGCCTGGCGATGCTGTGTGGTGCGGATGAACAACGCCTGTGCGCTTTCCATGACGCTGTAGCAGACAAGAAAGAGGAGCAAGCCATTGTGGCTAAACTCTGGCGACTGGCCCTGTTTGGCTGGCAACGGGGAACCGCGGTGGCCATCCGCCTCCTCCACCTCGTCCGTCTCTCCCACCGCCACACGCACCGCAGACACATTCGAGCTGTTCAAAAAGCGTGACCCATTGGCCTCGTCCTCGTCGCTGCTGTCCGAGTGATGCATCCGCTTTCCAGCTTGCTCCTGCCTCTGTGCGCAGTGCGAGGATTTGCCTTGCTCAGGGTGGCGATGCCCCGCCCATTGTTGGGCAGTGTGGATAATTGAGTGTATGGTTCACTTTGTGTGTGCAGTTCCCTGGCGTGTGTGTGTGTGTGTGTGTGTGTGTGTGGTGTGGATTTCGAGCAAACCATTCAATTGTACATTACTCGCCCATGAATGGGATGACAACCATTTGTGCAGCCAAAGACAGCACGTAGACACCGAGCATCCACATGATGAGTCGTTGGCGGACATAGATGCGTGTGCGGAGGTACAGGCCGGCGAGGGCAGTGAGGACGACAGCGCGGATGTTGGCCCAGAGAAACAGATCACCTGTGCTGCGTGCATACTGGCTGGTGATCTTGTCCAGGTCCTGTTTGATAAACACGGTGCGGTTGAACACCAGCAACTCGTCCACCGTGCCAGTGAGGTACTCGTTGTCGTCCGTACGAGGCTTGCGTTCCACGCGCGGCTCCCGTGTGCCCACCCACAATCCCGTCACCAGCGGCGCCTCGGCCACATCCATTTCCCATTCCAGCGTGGCCACGTGCTTCTTGTCCGTGCCCAGCACCAAGCTGCCGTGACGCGTCAGATGGTTGAACAACAGCCTGTGCCATCCCGATCCGCACAGATCCACCTGCTCCAGGTTGGTCTTGCCCCCCACGGGTGTCTTCATGTCTCCGGCGTTGTGTAGAGTCATTGTCCACGACGTCTCCCCGGTTTCCGTCACCACCGTGTGTGCCGTCAGCTGCGCACCGTTGGACAGCATCAACGTCCACAGCGACTGCGTTTTGCCCTTCTCGCATGCATACGAGTCCAAATGCACCCACAGCGACACTGCCAGTTCCCTCATGTAGAGGTTGCTGGGCATCGGAACAAACAGATCCGCCTTGCGTTCCGCCTTCAGAAGCAGGCCGGTCCCGTGGTACCCCTGCGTGGAATGAGAGAGTGTGAGTGTGTGTTGAGGGTTGGGTGCATGGATAAATCGCATCGGTTGCCATTGCCACTCACTCGCATTTGCAATCCGTTGTGGTTGTACCCGTGCAGTTTGGAACCCGAGTGCTCAACCAGACGCAGACCGTCGTCCACACGCATGTTCCAATACCCAACTGTGTGGTGTGCGGTATTGTGGTTCATGCAACAAGGGCATGTGATGTGTCAGCGTCACACAGCTCTGTCTCCCCACCCTTTCCCCCCCCCGTCTCTATCCATCGTTCTGTTCCAACAACTCACCCAAACCATGCGGGTTGTACTGGATGGGCAGATGCTTGCACGACGACACATCCAACTGCTCCTCAGGAACAAAGAAGCGACGCACTTCGCAGTTGAACGAAGAGTCGACGTTGACGACGTGGCGTTCGGTGAGGTCGTTGAGGAAAAAGTCGATGGAGGCACTCTCCCACAAGTGGGTGGCGTAGTTGTTCTTGTAGTCGTAATCCTTGAGTAGAAAGGCCTTTTTGAGGCCCTCATTGTCCCACAGCGGCCAAAAGAAGCGATCGTGTGGCAGGATGGTGATGGACGACGGATCTTCCTTGGCCATCTTGGCGGGCAGAATCACGCTGTGATAGTTCCACTGCTTGCCCGAGAACGATTTGTACTGTGCCAACCACCGCGTGGCAAACCTGGAATGGGGTTTCGACAGCATCACGGCGTTGCACAGGCCAATGCGTCCGTTCTCGCCCTCCTGGCCCATCACGAACGAGTTGCCCTGGAGCAAGTCGTCAAACGATTTCAGCGAGATCACATCCACGTCCTGCAATGGTTCATCCCAAGAAAAAACGCACACACGTAGGGTGTCAGCATGTGTTGTATGTTGTCTCACACCCGAGTGTGCATGTGTCACGCCCTGTGTCCTGGCCCCAGCGCCGGTGCAGCCTTTTCCGTTCCAAGACCCCGAGCTCGCGCGCGCATGGGCGACGGCCACCGGAAAAAGCGGACCCTGGCTTTGGGGACTGTGGGTTGTGGGGAAACGTGCGCGCAGGGGGGCCACTTACCATGTAGATGCCACCGTAGGAGATGAGGGCAGTGAGGCGAATGATGTCTGCCTTGTGGGCAAAGTGTTCGACGGGGTTGCAGTAGACCTGGGTGGGAAGGTCGACCTTGTTGAGCAGGAGCATGGGCTTGGCCTTGGCCCACCACTCACCCTGTGGTTCGTAGTGGTAATGCAGAATGATGCAATTGGGCTGGATGGTCTTTTGGGCAGACAGCACCGCCAGGTACTGGATGATGGAGAAGTGTGTTTTGCGGTTCTCCTTGCTTGGCTTCTCCAGCCCAAAGATAAAGTGAACAATCTTGGGAATGGAGGTGCTACGTGAGCCACCCTGCGCCTCAAAGCCCTCCTTGCCTCCACTGTACGACGGTGCCGATCCCATGCACTTGGCCAGCAGCTTGGGGTCCACTTGCATCTCCGGTCCCTGCTCACAGTTGGGTTCAGCCGCCGCCACATCCGCCCCCACCACTGCCACCACGCTGCTCATGCACACCGCCACAAGCGCCGTGCACGCAACCATGCCAATCAACCATGCACATGATCGTTTTGCCAACATTGTCGTCCTCCTCGGCTTCGCCGTTGGCCCTTGCCGCGCACACATGGATGATGGATGAGATGGATGAGATGGATGAGATGGATGGTGAAGTTCAATGGAAGGGTTCGCATGGACAAGGTCAAGGGGAAGGGGTTGCTGTGCTGGGTCCCACACATTCACTGTCCTTCCCCCTCCTCTCCTCTCCTCGGGCGTCGTCTGCTCCGCTCACCTCCTCACCTCGACACAATCTCCAACACAGACAGGAGTTCCTCCACATCCGAGGTGGGTGTGGTGCCCTGCATGAGCATCTGCAGGTCTGTCTTGAGCACACGCACCTTTTTGCTTGCATCACGCGCACCCATGGTGCCACCTCCCTGCGTGTCGACCACAGGTGCGTCGCTGAGGCGTTCAAACGAACTCTGCAGTGCCTCAGTCATGACTTGCAGGCGGTCGTGCATGTCATCCATCATCCCTGCGGGCAGATGGCTCTCCTTGCAATTGAGCACCACGGACACCAGGATGACCAGTGCCTCGTGGTAGTCGCTCAGATCAAAGTTGTTCTTGCGATCCGGCACCACTGCCTCATCCAACAGTGGCCCCAGCTGCTCCTTGCGCACTTCGGCCATCCACTGCCTGCAATGGGCCCCAAACTCACTGGCAGGCACCTTGGCTGCCAGTTGCGACGCCTGCTCAAAGAACTGCGCATACATGCGTCGTTGGACAAGCGAGTTGAGATACAATCGCCACACCGTCACACTGACAATCTCGCTGTGGTCGCGCACCACCTCTGCAATCGATGCCATGGGCTTGGGACGCGACAGCAGCGACAACACTTCCCGCTTGAGACGCAGCTGCGACAACACAAACTTGCCGTTGGCCAGCTGCGACTCGGCCATCCCCTGCAACTTGACCAACTGTTGCGATTCCGCCTCGCTGTGGCCCTGGTAGATCGTGGGGTGCAACGCAGTGTGTGCCACGGGTACAAACTCGCTGAACCGCCCGTTGCGTTGGTACAACTCGGCCAGCTGGATCACCTGGCTGAGCCCCGTGAGGAAGTCGTAACACAGCAGCTGTTCCACCATCTGTTGCACCACCCCAATGCCCAGAAACGCTGCATCCTGGTCCAGAATCATTCGGATGCTCTCTTGCATCTCCATGATCCCGGCCCCGTCTTCGCTCTCGATGCGAATCACAAGTTGCAACTTCATGCGCATCATTTCCATCTGTTTCAACAGCTCGATGCTGATGCCCTCAATCGCCAGTTCCGGAATGTTGGGCGACACTCCGCTGCACAGCGTGGTCAGATCCTCCACAAAATCGGCTTTCGTGAAGCCTGCCCCACCTGCCCCCGTCTTGCCTCCCGGACCATCACCCACCCCTGTTCCATCGCCACCGTTCCCATGGCCGTTGCCATCACCCTCGTCATGACCCTCGTCGTCGTCGTCGTCGTCATCCTCGTCTGTGTCGTCGTCTTCGCCCATGAGGATGCCACTATGACCCTGGCGCTGCTGTTTGCGGGCACGCTTCTGACTGCGCCTGAGACGAGCCTGCTCCTCGTCATGCTCGTCCTCTTCGACAATGGCAAGGAGTTCCTCGATGGAGAGGACGTAGGGGCTCTCGATGGGCATGCAGCTCTGGAGGATTTCCAGGGCCTGTTTGTTCTTCTTCTCCTCGTGCAGCTGGGAGGCAATCTCGATGGCGAGCTCAAAGGCACGCTTGAAGTTGCGCATGTGCAGCAACAGCTGCAACTTGCGCTCCTGTACAGTGTCGCCCTGAGAGGAGGGCTGTTGCACGCTGAGGGGTTCCATGAAATGTTGGGCAAAGCCCAAGGAGACGAGTTCGCCCTTGGCACTCATGCCCACGGCCTGCAGGGGACTGAAGATGCTAAAGTCCACCCCCACCACCGAGTCCACAAACAACACGTCCTGGTGCTGCTGCGTGGCCAGCAGGTAATGCGGGCCCAGCCGGGTGTTCCATATGTTCATGTTCCAGTCAAGGGAGCCTGTGGCAAGCATGTCACAGTGCAGCCTGGACCAGGCCACCGACGTGACACTGTTTGTGTGTCCAGCCATGGTCACCATGGCACTGCGCACACAGCGCACATCCCACACCTTTGCCACGCCGTCATCGCCACAGCTGGCAATCCAGTACGGCACCAGTGGGTTCCATGCAAGATCGCGAATGCTATCCGTGTGCGCCTCGGCAATCTTGATCACCGCCGGGGTGTCGGTGTCACCCAGGCATCGCGTGTCGAGTATTTTCAGGTTCTGTCGAACACCACCGATGACAAACTGGCTGGTGGTATGTGGGTTCCATGCACACGCATGCAGGGCAAAGCTGGACCCCTTTTCACTCAGCAGGGGTTCCTTTCCGTGTTCCATGTCCCACACGTGCAGGTTGTAGTTCTCCAAACACACAAAGGTGCCCGGTTGGCGTGGATTCACACGCACCCGATTGACACGCGACGAGTACATGGCCTTGCCCGGCGGCGGCGACGGGGCCACAAACTCACTGGTGTCCCCCAGCTCCCGCTGGAACTTGGGCAACACAAACGCATGCGCATACTGCAACTGTTCCAATTCCACGGTTTGGCCGTCGGCGAGGGCGTGTGGATGCAGCCGGTGTGCATACACGGTGCCGTTTTGCGAGGCACTCAGGAGCAGATCGTTGTGCCAGCTGAGATCATACACAGGCCCCGGATGCCTGTACTTGTGTTCTCCAGGTTGGATGTTCTCCAACTCTTCCGCCGTCGGCGTGTGTTGCTCATGGGCACTGCTCTCTCGATAGTCCGAACTGGACAACGACGCCTGCCGCCGATGCCCTCTGCCCTTGCGGCCCCCACCACCGGCCCCCTTGGCAGACGCCGACGACGACGATCCGCTGCGTTGAGTGACCCCGCTGGAATAGGGTGAGATGTATGACGAAGAAGACAGGCTGTTGGCAGACGACAACGGCGCCGACGACTCTCCCGCGCCGCCGCCGCCGCCGCCGGAGGGCACCGGCACTCCGCCACGGTGGCCCGTGCTGAATGCCATCATGCGAATGTAGTGGTTGGATCCACTGCTGCCGCCAATGCCCCCAACGCACACGCAGTCGTAGTCCTGATGTTTGCCGAATGCCGAGATTTCACTCAGGCTCAGGTCTTGCTCAAACTGCTTCACTCGCAGATGAGGAATCGGCGTCCTGCGCACAAGGAAAAACGGCGTCAGTACGCACGGAGGAACAAGGTGGTGGATTGGAAAGATGGTTGATAGCATGTGAAGTGGATGGATGGTGGGTATGGATGCGATGTGGTGGCGAGATGGGCGACCTACTTGCGACAACGCAGCTCCAGGGGATTGCGCCAGGCGCTGAGATCAAGGGAACTGCCCGTGTCTTCGCCCTGGACAGAGTCACTGTCCTCCAACAGAGGTGTGGTCATGTATCCTGCATTGATGTGTGTGGATGACGAGGCAGACGCATCCATGGTGTCTGTGTCTGCCTGGTCGATGCCACTGTACGCTCGGGAGCGGAACGACATGGGTGAGCGTTGGGTTGCGTGGCACTTCGCACATCATCTTCACCAAGAACAGACACCCTGAGCAGTCATACGACTGTCCTACGATACATGGTACCACGGAGTGTCTCACACATGGATCACAGAGGTGTCCCGGTCGGTCGCAAAGACCTGCGCAACAAGGGGCAAGCAAGCGTGTGTGGACAACACCCGAAAAGGGACAGTGTTGAGGTGAAGCATGAGCAGTAGTGCACGCATGGTGGCCAGTCCACCGGGATTGTTTGATCTGGACACAGTGGTGTTTGACCAGGCCAATGCATTCAAGAAAAACGAAGTGGTGTTGATTCCCAGCCGACAGGGTGGCTTCAGGTAAGGTGTGGTGAACGGGGCAGCACAAAGGGATGGCAGAAAGAGGGGGAGAGAAAGGGAGTATGGGGATGTCTGACATGGCATGGGATGAACATGAATGGTGTGGTGTTTGTGATGACGATGTGTGTCGACAGGTACGCTCGTGTGGGCGAACGGGTCACGCATCAACGCTGCTCGGTGTCACAGTACAAACACCCTTCAGAGGGATGGCAGGTGTACTACGTGGCACCCAAGGGGGAGACGCAACGCACAATGGGTCCTTTGTCCACCAACGCCGTACACAAGGGCTACCATTTGAAACAAAAGGATTTGGTGAGTTTCCATTCCCGACAACACGTCGGGCTGTTTCCCCGCGGCCCGTGTACACGCAGATGCATCGCTCACACACAGATGCAAACACGCACACTCGACACAGCCGAGTGCATTGATTGGGAAATTGCGCCCAGAGTGGGAGCTGGAGGCCTTTGAGAAACGACTGGGGCCGCTGTCAACGCGAGGGCGCGTGTCGCTTTCGTTGTCGTCGTCGGTGCGCACGGAAGAGGCCACTCCAGACGAGATTATGGTCAGTGAAATGCGCAGGAGGAACCCAAGGGAGGCGGAAGAGGGAAGCGAGGGTCAGGACAGGCATGGGAAGCGTACACGGGAGGATTTGGAGGACGCAGACGCAGATGTGACGGTGTTGGTTGGGGATGGGGAGGGGGAGGGTGGGAAGGGTGATGACAAGGATGAGGATGGTTGGGTGGTTGATGCGGATGACAACGATGACCATGATGAGTCGTACCAACATGCACCTGCAAAACGACGCCGCACACGATCAGAAGCCAAGATCCTGGGCAGTAGTGTGAGCAGGGAGGATCTGAGGGGTGAGTTGGGGGTGGAGGCGTTTTCTGGGTTTCCAGACAATCAGCAGGTGGGGGGTGCAGGGGGCAGTGGTGGCAGCAGTGGAAGCAGTCGGGGATCGGCGTTCAAGCCCAGGCGCAGGCGACGGGAGCGTCCCACGAGTGTAGGGCGGTTGAAGAGCAGCAGTGGGAGTGGAGGAAGTGGCAGCAGTGGCAGCAGTGGCAGCAGTGGGGGGGTGGGAAAGGCGGACGGTGGCAGCAGCTTTCAGTTTCTGAGCAAGAAATCATCAGGGTTCTTTGCAGAGGAAGAGCAGGGGGAGGAGGAAGATGAGGAGGAGGAGTCACAGCACAAAGAGGAGGCTGTAGAAGCCAGCTCTGGGTCGATAGGAGGGATGTCCATGGGATCGCAACGGGACATCTTTGCGTCGTTGTCGCAGGGTCACGAGGAGGAACGGAAGCTCCAAGAAGAGAAGGAGGAGGAGGAGGAGGAGGAAGAAGAAGAAGAAGAAGAGGAACGTCATGGCAGTGAGGAGAAGGATGACAAAGGGAAAGTGCAAAGGACATCGACGGTGACGTCGTCCATGAGCCCCAACGTGGCCGATTCGTTTCTGTCTGCTGGCTCTCTGTCGTCTGCCTACACGGGACCCCTGCGCCAAGTGACGACCATGGATTCGAGTGCATCGTCTCAAGAGCAGAGCGAGAGCCGTGATGGGGAGCAAGACAAGAAGGAGGAGCAGGAGGAGGAAGAGGAGGAGGAAGAGGAGCAACCCACCCCCACCACCGTCGATCACCATCATCATCAGGGTGGTGTGGTGTTGGACAGTGTGGGATCCACCTTGACCCCTCCTGGTCTGCTGCGTCGTCATGACAGCAGCTTTTCATCCTCAACGTCGTCGTCTGGAGTGCTCCCAGCCAAGGGCAAGACGCTTTCCTCGCTCAGCACGGTGTCTCAAGTGGAGGATGAATGAAGTTCCTGTTGAATGTGTACAGCCACTTGTCAATCTGTTCATGGAAGTGTGTGTGTGTGTTTGCACGTGTGTGTGTACGTGTGTGTGCGCTGAGTGGCTGTCCACACAATCCTCAACGGCCACAAAGCACCCGAGTTTGGAGGCCGCCCAACCGTGCCACGTGAGGCTGGCATGCATCACTCCCTGTGTTGCCTCATTTCGGAAATGATTTGGTTCTTTTCAGAGTAGGGCATGTTGGCCACCTGCTCGCCCAGCTGTGCATAGCCGTCGTGGTTCATCCTTGCCCTCACCTCCTGCATCTCCCGCTCCAACTCGGCGTCCTGCTCGTCCTGCGAATCGTAGCCGGCGTCGTCGTAGGCGTTGTCACCCACACTGGCTCCATCGTCGGCACTGCCTGTGTACAGTAGCACACCCTGGGCCTCCTGTCGAGCAAGCTGGTTGGCAAAGAAGTCGGCACCGTACGCGGCAATGTTGGAGGGCTGGTCACGCAGCACCTCGCGCGTAAAGTCCTTCAGCAGATGGGCAAAGCCTGCCGGAATGTCCAGGTCGTCTTGGAAGGTGTCCATGTGTGTGTCGGTGTGTGGATGTGTGTGGATGTGTGTTTGGAGGAGAGTGCGCGGTGAGGCACAACACCACACCACACACATACACAAACATGTCCCTGGAAGATCAGTTGTTCAACCTCAAGTTTACGTCGAAACAGTTTGCCAAGCAGAGCAAAAAGTCGGCCAAGGAGGAAAAGGCAAACAAGCTGAAGGTGAAAAAGGTCAGTCCAAAAGTTCCCACGAGACAAAAACGGTGATGGGCCGTGGGATAAGTTGCTGGGTGTGCCTCTGGCTGACACGTGCGCGGGGGGCTGTGGGCTGCGTGATGGCGTGGAATGTGTGTGTGTGTGTTGGGCATGGGACGTATGGATTGGCTCGTGTGGACGGTGTGTCACAGGCTATGGAGGCGGGAAACACAGAAGGTGAGTGGAACCAGGGCAATGGGATTTCTCACCGCACACCACTTACACACCCGGTGGCACAGGCGCTCGCATCTACGCAGAGAACGCAATCCGCTGTAAGAACCAGAGCATCAACTATCTGCGTCTGAGCAGCAGGGTGGACGCCGTGGCGTCGCGTTTGGACGCAGCAATCAAAATGAACAAGGTACGCGAGAGAGAGTGGGTGGGTGGGTGGGTGGGTGGGTGGGGTGGGGATGTGTGACGGTAGGGGGGAGGGTGTGGCTTACATGGACACACACACACACACACACTATCACCCACAGATCACACGCACCATGGGGGGCATTGTAAAGACGATGGACAACGCCATGAGCAGCATGGACTTGGAGAAGATCTCCACCACGCTGGATAAGTTTGAGGAGCAATTTGAGGACTTGGATGTGCAGTCGCAGTACGTCAGCAATGCCATGGGTGGATCCATGGCCATGAGCACACCGGACGACGAGGTGGACGCGTTGATTTCCCAGGTTGCCGACGAGTATGACATCGAACTGGACAACAAGCTGGACATTGACATTGGTGGTAAGGAGGTTGTGTCGGAGAAGCAGACAGAGGAGGAGATTTCATCGTCCTCGTCGTCCTCGTCGGGCGGCAAGAAGAAGTCGGAGGACGATCTGCTGGCCAGGTTGGAGGCGCTCAAGACAAAGAGCTGAGTCGGCGAGATGGAAATGAAAGAACTCATTCCTCGCCATCAAGCATTCCTCGCCAAGTTGCGACACCACCAACAACACCCCATCTCGATGCTTTGCATAAATTTTGATTCACGTCAAAATCCACAGAACCACATCGGCAACCACATTCTCGTGTCAATCAAAAATTACCCTTTACTTTTGCGTTCCTGCGCAAGGCGCATCTCCAAGTCTGCAATACGCCCTTCCAGCCTCTTGATCTCCTGTGTTGCGTCCACATTCTTTGTGCTCTGCTGCACAATCGTCTTGACACGCCGCGCAAAGTTCAGCGAGGCCAGCGTTTCCTGCGCGTGCTCCGCCGCAGGATTCACGTTGACAATCATCATCGTCTTTGCGTTTCCACCCAGCGACGAGGACAACAGCTGCGTGAGCGTCGAGTTGCGATACGGCACATACCCTTGCCGCTCACTCAGCGCCTGGATGACATCTCCCAGTGCGCTCAGGGACTGGTTGATGCTGAACGCCTCCTTGGCACGCTCGCCCTTGGCACCGCTCTTTTCCACCCGCTCCGACCCAGCCAGATCCACCAGAGTCAACTTGGCCGTGGACACTGCCTGTGTGACCTGATTGACGCCTCGCACGTGCACAATCACCAGCATGTGCGACCGACTGCTGTGCAGGTTCATGTCTGTGCTACCCACCGCCCTGTTCTGCGACGCAATGTCCATGTACGTGCGCACCTGTTCCAACGAGTGCACCGTGTGTTCGATGGCTCCCTGCACCCACACCCCGCCCTCCTTGCTGTTCTTGATGGGCAGACCCGTCTTGGCGCTGTAGTAGTCGTCACCACCACCACCACCACCGCCACCGCCATTGCTGCTGCTCTCCCCACCCTCCTCTGTGTCTGCCTGCAAGTCAAACACCTTGTCCATGTAGATCTCCAACACCTGCAGGCTGAACGTGTAGCGCACCTGATCACGCATCGCCTGTGCCGTGTCAAACAACAGCTCCAGGGCACGCAGATTCACTCCAGGATTGTCCTCGGGTCCTTCCATGGTGAATGTCTTGCCACTGCCCGTCTGTCCATACGCAAAGATGCACACGTCGTAGCCGTCCAAGACCCCACTCGTCACCAGCGGTTGCACCTCTTCAAACACCTCCTCCTGCTGTGTGCGCGGTTCAAACACACGCGAGAACACAAAGCGTTTGGTGGTGCCCGTGTGCATGTTGTCCACCTCCATGGTATCCTCCTGCGGATACCCAATGCAGTACCCTCCCAACTCGGCATACTCATCGTCCCTCAACGGACGCACCCTACACAACACCCGAATGTTGCCTTTGATCTCCTGCAGCTCATTAAACAGCTTGCGTCGACGCACGACCTCCTTCCGATACTTGTCTGCCGCCCTCGTCAACAACACCTCCTGTGCCACTGCTGCCTCACTCTGTTTCTCCCCAGCCATGGCCATCATGCCCACCATCTCTCCATGCCATCGCACACTCTCCTCACGCAGTGCCTTGCATGCCATGCGCAGGGTACGCACCTCCTGCTGAGCCTTCTGCCACCCTGCCACAGCTTCGCTGTCCAACGACCCCTTCCCCACTCCCGCACCACTCCTCTCTTCCATCATCAATGCCTCCATCTGTGCCGCCTGTTCCTGAAGCTTGCTGCGTTGCCTCTTGGCCACTGCCTTGAGCTTGTTGAATTTGCTCACCAGTTCGTCGTACTCCTCGTCCCCCACAGGCATTGTTGTCGTCCCCTCTCCCCCCTCTCCCCCCTCTACCCCCTCCTCGTTACTGCCCACCGCCTTTCCATGGCTGCCCTTGGCACGCACCACATCCTGCATGAGCTGTCGTCGCTCCTCCTGCCACCGTCGCTCCTTCTCCTCCAACTGTGCCACCAGGGCTTCGTTCTCCTCCACCACACTCCTGTTTGCACTGTGGCTTGCCTTGAGCTTCTCCTGCACACTTTTGTACTGTTTGGCCAGTCGTTTGATCCCTGTGCGCAGTTTCTCCCTCTCCTCCACCAGTTGCGACTTGGTTTCATCCGCCGCACTCTCCTTGCTCTCTGCCTCCTTCTTCAACTTGTGTGCCTTCTTGGCCACCATTTTCAGTTTCGCCTGCGTCTCCTCCAGCCTGTGTTGCACCTCTGCCATCTGTTGCCTTGTCTCCTGGTGCTGGGACGCCTCTGCGTGCAGTTGTGCGTTCACCTCCACCAACTCCACCCCAAAGTCTGCTCCCAACAGTGCATCCACTGCAGGTCTCACTGCTGCCACAAACTCACTGTCTGCCTTCTCCTCTGCCTCTGTCGATTCCGCCTGCAGTCTGGCCACCGTGTGTTCCAACGTTGCCCTCTGTGCCGCTGTCTGTTGCTTCACCAACATACTCTGTGTGCTGATCATCAATCGCATGTTCTCATGCACCTCTTCCAATCGCTTGTGCTTCTCCTTCCACGCCCTCACCTCTTCCCGTGCCTCTTTCGCCTCGGCGTGCAGTTCGTCCACCGTGGCTTGCCTCAGTGTCACGTACACCGCCTCCCTCCCATCCTCCTCCTCCTCCTCCTCCATCTGTCCCTCTTTGCCCATGAGAATCCTTCGAATGGCCTCGTCCTGCATCGCATCCTCATCCCCATCCTCAAACTCATCATCCTGCCCCATCCCATTGTCCGCCGTTGTGTCCTCCCCCACCACAAACCTCCCTCCCTGCATGCCATCCCTTCCCTTGCCCTTGACCCCACTCTGGTTATGACTGTGACTGCCCATGTTCTGTTTGGTGCTGCTCAGCATTGCCCACACGTCCTCCTCGTCGCTGTCCGAGTCCCACAAGTCTTCCAGATCCAGTTCCGCCGCAACGTCCGCGTCCACTTCGCCCTCCTCTACGCCCGTGTAGCGACCCCTGCATGTGTCAGCACTCTGTCTCTTCCACCCCCGCATGCTCCCATCGTCCACCTCCCACCATGTGTCTCTCTCACACTCACCAAAGCCCATTGCCTGCATGCGCTTGGCAATCTCCTGGCTGCGCGCCTCTTGTGTCTTTACCACTGGCGCGCTTTTCCCGCGTGTGCTTCGCCGCGGCACTGCAATTGTGTTTTCCACCACTTCCAAATGGTTAAACAGCTTGCTCGACAGTGGACTCTGCCCTGTCAGGATATCTTCTGTCCTCGTCTGGGCTGTGTACTGTCCCATTGTGTCAACCACCATCCCCCACTACTCAATCCCCCCCTCCGTTCTCCTCCCACAACTCTCCCTCTCCCCCTCCCACACATACCACCGGTTCACTATACATGGCACTCTCGTCCTCCGTTGGCTCTCCATCCTCCCCATCCTTGCCCCGCTTCCCGTGGCGTTTGAACAACGACGACATCCCGTTTGGCTCCGCCATCGCATCCACCCCAAATTCACCCCAAACACACATCCACACATGAGCCGTCGCTACGACCGCAGGACGACCACATTCAGCCCAGACGGTATGTTGTACCCACATTCCATGTGCTCCCTTCCCTCCTGTGGCCTCCCCGTTTTTCCTGTGTGCCTGAGCGAGGCAGGGAGGGTCGCCGCTGCCTGTGGCTCCGTTTGCCCTTCCACACGCTCCTTCGGCCTTGTACGACAGCCCATGCTACCACACAGGCACGCGTGTGCATTCCTGTGTCCCTGCACGGCACTGTGGCGAGGAGGAGGGCATCGGGTGTTGTCGCGCGGTCGCTGGCCGGAAGGCAAAAAGGCGGAAATGGAAGCCGCCTCGCCGCCCTCCCGTTGGCCGTGCCGCAGGAACGGGGACGGTGGAGGGTGGAAGGAGATGAGATGTGGTATGAATGGTGTGTGGCTGACACGTGTGTGCGTGTGTGTATGGCGTGTGTGTGCGATGACGTGTGCTGCGCAGGCCGTTTGTTCCAGGTGGAGTACGCCATGAACGCCATCGGGCAGGCGCCTGCCGCCCTGGGCATCCTGAGCAAGGAGGGCGTGGTGCTTGTGGGACAAAAGCACGAGGACAGCAAACTGTTGGACAAGAAGGAGCTGAGTGACAAGATGTACCAGCTGGACGACCACATTGCGTGCACGGTGGCAGGGTTGACGTCGGATGCCAACATCCTGATCCAGAAGGCACGTGTGATGGCCCAACAGTACACCTACTCGTACCAGGAACCCATCCCTGTGGAGCAGCTTGTGCAACGGGTGTGTGACAGCAAGCACGGCTACACCCAGTTTGGTGGCCTGCGTCCCTTTGGCGTCTCCTTCCTCTATGCTGGCTATGATCGCCACTACAACTTCCAACTGTACCTGAGTGATCCCTCGGGCAACTACGGTGGCTGGAAGGCAGTGGCCATTGGGTCCAACAACGCACAGGCCCAGTCCATTCTCAAGGATCGCTACGACGAGGACTGCTCCCTGGACGAGGCCATCCAGCTGGGCATCCGTGTCATGAAGAAGAGCATGGACACCACTCAACTCAGCAGCAGCAAGCTGGAAATGTGCAGTGTCACCAAGGATGACGACGGCAAGGTCGTCTACGAGCTCTTTGACGCCGACAAGGTCGACAGTCTCATTGAGGCCTTCAACGAGGCCACCAAGGACGAGGTTGAGGACGACGCTTGATCAATGCATCGTCAAGGAGCAGCGCAGGGGAGAGAGAGAGAGAGCATGTGGACAAGGTGCCACACACACACACACAAACACACACACAATCAAAACAAAAGGGACTCATTTCTGCAGCCACACCCACAACAACAACAACGACGACGAACAAGGTGACATTGCACTCAATTCAATGATGACAAGGGTCTGCATTGCGTCAGGCACCAAATCAGTTCATGGTGTGGATCATCTTGGTGATGTACTCCTCACGGTTACCGTAGTCACCGCCCTCGATGAAGTGACGGCGCTTGGCAGTGTAGCCGCCCTTGGGGCTGGACAGCTTGAAGGGCCACAGGAAGGAGTTGGCCTTCTTGAAGTTGGGGCCCACGGTGAAGATCTCGTGGATGAGGTCCTCAATGCAGATGATATCGTACTTGCCCAGCTCCTGCTCAATGATGGCGTTGTGGGTGAGAGGCACACGGCGGCCGTTGACCTTGCCGTGACCGCGCTTGTAGATCAGCTCACGCACAGCCTTCAGGGACGGGTAGCCATAGGCAATGTACGGCTCGACGGCACGCAGCATGTTGATGGTGGGGCCGTTGAGACGGATGAACACGCCGTTGTGGATCTGGCGCAGACGCAGCAGCTGAAGGATCTTTCGGACCTTGGGTGCCACAGCGTTAATACTGTGAGGAGCACACGTGGTGTCAGCCATGGTTGTCCCTACACTCACTCCATTGGTCGCGTTTGCATGTGTCCTGCAAGCCTGTGCCGAGGACACGAGGCGTTGCAAACGGGGTGGACGAAAAAATGGGCTTGCGCAAAGCACAGCGTGTGCTTGCAGCGCCTCGTACGCAGCACACAGGACCCATCCAAAGCCATCCCACCGCGCATGCGTATGCAGCATGTGTGCAGAAGCACATGCGGGTGTGGATGAGAGTGGATGAGGTCTGTGTGGCGGACTGGGGTGGGAAAAGGCACTTGCAGGCGGTGCGCATGCGCAGCATGGCGCAGAATGCGGCGCGGTACAGACGCATGCGAGGTGGTGGAGAGAGAGAGATGGGGCGTACGGGTGGAGGGGAGTGTGTGGAGGGCATGTGTGTGCCAACGGCATGTGTGTACTTACCCCCGGATGCGAATGACAAAGACGAGCTTGGCCTCGTCGGGAACGTAGAAGTTGCCCGAAGCCTTGGCGGTGCGTCGGAGACGAGCCTCGTTCTTCTCTGCGGCACGGTACTCAGCCACATACTTCTGGGCACGCTTGAAGATCACCTTGCGCGTCTGCTTGCGCTGGGCACGCAGCAGGGCGCTGGCTTCCTGGGCCTTTTGTGCATTCTCCTCGGCGGTGCGGCGCTTCTTCAGCACCGACTCCGGCACGTAATACTGGCGCTCCTTAGTGGGGTTGGTGACCGACATCTGTGCAAGGTTGGGGGTTCTGGTTTGGGTTTTTGGATTTGGCTGACTTGGTGGGCGCACTCCTCGCGCCGCCCTCCTTATCCGCCGCGTCGCCGTCCCTCTTTCCCACACCCTCCCGTCATGCACATGGCCGCCTGCGTCGCCTCATGCCCACAGAGTGTGCCATGGCTGCGTCTGCCCCTCCCTCACAGTCGCACACACACACACAGCGAGCGCAGGACGCGCAGAGAGAGGAGAGAGAGGTGGAAGAAAGGATTTTTGATTTTTCTGCATTGGACCAGCACACAAACGTGCCTCATTCAGCGTCGACGACGTCCAACAGGCTGTTTATGCCTTGACGGCGTACTTGCGGGGCTGGAAGTGCTGCTGCACCTTGCGCTGCTTCAGGGTCATGCGCGAGGCCTCAAACGGGTTGAGGCGGCGGCGGATGGCGCGGGTCTTCTTGGAGCGCAGCTGCTTGGGCACGTACTTCTTGCCCAGGTTGTAGCCACGCAGGTTGTTCAGCTTGTTGCTGTTGATCACAGTGAGCAGACGAGCAACATCCTTGCGCAGAACGGGACTGTGGGACACGCAGGCAGGGCAACGGCGCAGTATGAGCGTCAGCAGAGTGCGTGGGTTGCGTGTGCCAAGAGGCATTTCCAGCCCACACCAAAAACGGAATCACAAAACGGGGCCTCACACACGCCCATGGCCTTGTGCAGAGCATTGGACGCGTGTGTACCCTTGCCACACATGCGCACCATGCAAACTTACAGACGGGACATCTTGCTGGCAGAGCCACCAGTGACCTTGGCCCTCTTGTGGGCGGCAAGCTCCTTCTTGTACTCCTTCAGCATCTGCATCAGGTCGGTCTTGCTCTTCAGGCGCAGTTCATAACACTTAAGCTTGGCTGTGGGGTGTGCATGTGTGTCAGCCACCTGCTGCTCGCCGTCTCATCGCCTCTCGTCGTCTCCTTCCCCTGCTGCGTGCGACGCAACCTGCACCTGGGCCTCGCATGCGAAAAAAAAACCGCATGCGCTCAGCCACACACAGGCCCCTCACACCTCGCCACGGCACCGACACCTCATGCACGGGTGTGCATATGCTGTACAAGCCACCGTGGCGTGGCCGAGTGCACACGTTCCATTCTGTGCGGCTCTGTGTGGCGCAGGAGGGCCAGGAAACCGTGGTCGATTGGCAGGGGTCTCCAGGCCGTGGCCCTGGCACAGACGACACAGACATGGACACGGCGTACGCACGCGTGCAATGGATTCTGTGTGTGACCCAATGTGCATCTGTGTGGGGTGGGGATTGTATCACGTACTCATTGTGACGGGGTGGTTCGGCTGGGCAGGCAGGCGCAGGCAGAACGGTCCCCGATTTGAGATGGGTCGCAATTGCATGCACATGCGCATCGTTGTTCCGTGCGATGGCGTCCATGGTGGCATGTTGGGGCATATGTGGCATCCGAGTCGATGGGGGGTTGGCACAGGCAATGCGCAGGGAGATGCAAGTCAAAGTGCGACCACGAAATGTTCACTCGCTCCGTTAGCAAAAACACAGTGGGACCCATGGTGGCCCATGCACGCATGATGAGCACCACAAGCTCGGCCAATGGCATTATGGGCCATGACAAGCTGAAGGAGGTGTTGAATGGGCTGGGTTGGAAGGTGGACGTGGTGTCGTCAGCAACCCTCGCCAACGCGGACGACACGAAACTCTCCGAAACGGGGTTGACCTCCGCCCAGCTTAAATTGGACCTTGTGGACACAACCGCCAACGGCCTCCTCAAGTGTGTCGATGGACGCCCCGCAGTGAGTGACTCCACGGCTGGTCCGGGTCCCAAGCTGCTGGGCGGAGTGTTTGCGCTGGCGTCGATGCGCGGTGTCACCGAGCTCGACGGCCTGGGGGCCGTGGTCGAAGAGATCCTGGCCAAAGGATACACGCCTTCGGTGCACTACGATGAAGTGGGCTTCAAGGCGGCCGAAGAACACAAGGGCCACACGCATCATCTCAACTGCGGCTGCGGCTTCTGGGACCAGCTGTGGACGGCAGGGAGGCTGCCCGACGTCAAGCCACCGGCGTACACGTTTGAGGAGGCCAAGGAGGTGGTGATCAATGCAGGCGGTGTGGTGGAGACCATG
Source organism: Mantamonas sphyraenae (assembly GCA_026936335.1). Classification (NCBI taxonomy): domain Eukaryota; family Mantamonadidae; genus Mantamonas; species Mantamonas sphyraenae. The sequence continues at coordinate 291,325 of JAPMXV010000003.1, forward strand.
CTGGGCAGGCTGGTGCCGCGAGCAGTGGTGATCAACTACGTGCCAAACACCACCATCGATGCCAGCGTCCATGTCCCTCTGGACGGTGACTATGAGGACCCCAACAACGGTCCCTTCCAACGCTTCGTCAGTGACGTGTGGGCCATCGAGCAGTTTGGCTTGGATGATTCCTACCTCACCGCCTCCGCCGTCACCGCTGCCCAGCTGTGGCCCATCAAGACCGAGAAACCCAGTGCCGTGATCATTGTGGAATGAAGGAGTGTTGTGGTATGGATCCACGATTATTTGGGGGCATGCCCCCTGGGGCATCCATCCCAACAAAACAATGTTTGTGCGTCAACGAACAGCCAGGCTTGCGCACCGCCTCCAGGTGACGACTGTGGGCAGCATGGTGGCACGTCACACGCGTCACATGCTCCACGGTGGTGGTTTTGGTGCCACTGGCAGCCATGGCATGCAATACAGTGTGGCATCCTCCACACAGAGGACCCGGAACCAGGCCTTGGTGACAAGTGCTGTGAGGCAGCACGTCTCTCCACTTGTGACGGGCAACAGCCAGACCACACATGGCATTGTCACACGTGTGGGCCATGTCCATGCACGTGGTGTCACCACAAACTCAATCAGTAACGCTACGGTGCGTCCGGAGACCAAATATCGCAGTCCCGTCACTCTTTCCACCCCCCCTTGCTCACACACCACACACACACATGCCCATCCACTCACTGCAGCGCAACTGGGCACCGTGGGCAGCCTTGGCCACGTTTGTGGGCGTGGGTTACGTCGTACGCGAACAGTATCTGGAATTCAAGGATGGTGAGTGTGCGGGTGTGTGCGGGTGGATGCGGAAAGATCACCGAACTGGGGCTGACACGCAACACACACCCGCAGCGGTGATGACCAAGAACCAGGGAGATGTGTTGTCTGTGGGAAAGGCGTCCATTGGAGGACCGTTTACTCTGGTGGACCAGGATGGCAACACGGTGACGGAGAAAGATGTGCGTGAGGAAGCAGCTTCCGAACCCAATCCACACACCACACAGCCACGCTGACACACCCTGGGCCACCCTTTTCCATGCACAGTTCCGTGGCAAGTTTATGCTGATCTACTTTGGATTCACCCACTGTCCGGACGTGTGTCCCACGGAGCTGGAGAAGATGCACGATGCCCTGAAGGCCCTGGAGAAGCTGCCCGAGGTGCGAGCACGCATCCAGCCCGTGTTTGTGTCTGTGGACCACAAGAGAGACACCCCAGCGGTGATCAAGGAGTACATCAAGGAGTTTGGCATCGAGGACATTGTGAGTCTCACCGGGTCGCCCGAACAGATCGAACAGGTCACCAAGGCCTACCGTGTGTTCTTCTCCCGTTCCGACGATGGCAACGAAGAGAGCGAAGACTACCTGATCGACCACAGCATCTTCACCTACCTCATGGGTCCCGATGGATCCTTCAAACACATCTTTGGTGTCAACATGGAAGCAGAGGCCATGGCTGCCACCATCACCCAGTCGGTCCTTGTCGACTTGCATGCAAATGCCTCCAATGGCTCCAACCCAGCCAAGGATGACGATGAATAGCAGCAGCAGATGGCAATGACCCTTGCATTTCCCCCTCAAACTCCCCTCTTCACAGTTCCTCTGTGCCCTCTTCCCACTCAAAGGCCCCCTTCTTGACCTGTTGCTTCTCCAGCAGATCCAACAGCTCCTCTGGGTCATCCGACACCACGTACAGCTCCGTGTGCTCGTCGCGAAGGAACCCGGCCTTGTTTGCGTTTTCAATCATGGCCAGCAGAGGGTCCCAATACCCATTGACGTTGTACAATCCAATGGGAGACGTGTGGATGCCAATTTGAGCCCATGTGATGCTCTCCAGAAGCTCCTCCATGGTGCCAAAGCCGCCGGGCACAGCGATGAAGGCGTCCGCCTTGTCGCACATGAGCTTCTTGCGCTCGTGCATGGTGGCCACCACGATTTCGTCACCCACCACATCCTTCATGACCCAGTCTTGCGTCATTGCCTTGGGGATGATGCCCAGTACCTTGGCCCCTCCGGCGTCTACGGCACGTGCCAGTTTGCCCATCAGACCAATGCCTCCGCCGCCGTACACCAGACCGATGCCCCGTTTGGCCATGGCCGTGCCCAGGGCCTCTGTCTTTTCAGCAAACACGTCGTCCTTGGGTGTGGAGGATCCCAGGTAGACGCAAATGTTGCTGATGTTGTTGGTGGTGCTTTCGCTCTCGCTCATACTTGTTTCAGGTGTATGCGCAGGCGTGTCCAACACACACTCTCGTCACAGACAGAGACTTCACTGGTGTGGGACATGGCAGACTCACCATCACCACCCCCACCCGAGTATGGCAGTGTAGTTGCAGAAGCCATGGACACTCAGCAGGAGGAGCAGCAGCAACAAACGTCGCCTGCCAATGACGACGACAAGGCCCCGGCCCAGCAGCCACAGGGTACACCGGCAGACGGCAATGAGCAAGTGGGAAAGGGAAAGGATGTGGACGACAAGGAGACAGGAAGCACAGGGAAGGAGGGGGGAATGGACAAGGAGGAGGAGAGGCAGAAGGGAAACGCAAACGAGGAGACCCAAGTTGAGCCAATGATGTTGGGAGGCCAGGGAACAAGCAGTAGCGAAGGAGAGGCCAGGGATGACGCAGATTCGGATGTAGGGAAGGGGAAAGGGTCATCCGAGGGTCGTGGAAGGGAGGAGGGAAAGGCACGGGACGATGAGGAGGGCAAAGGCGATGGTCGGCCGTTACAGGAATCGGAGAGCGAAAGCAACGATGCCTCAACGACCACAAAGGAAGGCCGGGAGGAGGATGCAAAGAAGACTGTCGCACGCAAGGTGGATACAGAGGACGCGGAGAAGAATGCAGTTGTGGATGAAGTGACTGTGGATGAACAGGAGGAGGAACGGAATGCCGAAGTGGCAAAGGCACGAGCGGTGGCCAAGGAGGCAGGAGCAACCACGGAGGAAGGCGATGAACAGGAACAGGATGCACAGGCAAGTGCAAAGGACAAGGCACAGGTTGCTGGGGGGTCAAAGGCATCCACGGTTCAGGAGGAGGAAGGCAGCAGCAACGGCAAGGAGGACATTATTGGCACGAACGACGACGGAGAGGAACACAAGGTGGAAGAGGAAGAAAGAGAGGGACGGGAGGGGGATGAGCCTCATTCACCATGGAAGGTACCCACGGCTGAGGGAGCAGAGGCTGAGGATGAGGAGGAGGAGGAGTATGTGGACGAGGACTTTGACATGGATGACAACCAACAGCAGGGACAGGGATACGAGGAGAAGGAGGAGGAGGAGGAAGAGGAGTATGAGAACGATGACTACGAGGATGATGAGCTGGACCACATGATGGATGGCAATGAGGGCGAGGACGACAGAGACGAGGAAAGGTCACAACCCATGCTGGATGCCATTACCATGGACGACGGGAGCGAGGAGGAGGATGCGATCGATGACATGGATGATGACATGGATGATGATAGGGATGCGTTGGATGAAGATGGGGATGGGAAGGAGGAGGCGCCAGCGCGTACGGTGTCGGCACCGTCCGACTCTGCGTACTCCTTCCTGGCGGTGAGTGCGAACCAGAGCCAGCAGTTTGTCCATGAGCACCGCAAGTCCATCAAGGCAGGGACGACGACGACGGCGGCGGAGGATGTGGCTGGACTGTGGAGGAAGAATCAGGAGTTTGCCACGAATGCGTTGAATGGGGCCAACATGGACGAGATGATCCGCAGCGACAACGTGAACGACATGGATCCGCAGAACGTGTTTGAACAGACCGGACAACACACACAGCCCATGGCAGGCATACGATCACGCCCGGATCTCAGTGTGGAATTGCCCCTTGCACGACACAGCACGCTGCACGCAGACATCCGTCAGTTGGACGATGGTCACAGTGCTTACTCGGGAGAAGCCGAATCGCCTGCACCCAACGTGATGCTGGACTTTTCGTCACCAGCTGCACGGGGTCAGGGTGTCCTGATGGACGACGATGACGACGACGACGACGACGATGAGATGGTCATGATGATGGGCATGCCACATGATGGCAGGCATGGTGATGTGGTGGTGGTTGAAGAGGGGGAAGAGGACAGGGACGGAGGCATTGCCATCACAACCACCACCACCACCTCCACCACCCAGGGCAAATCCAGGACGAAGCACAAACTACGGGGCAGCAACAAACAGTCGCCTGGGTATGGAAGCACAGGGGGCGGAGGAGGAGGGTACGCACAGATGCACGGGGGCGTGGAGCAACAGCAGAGCCGACGCAGCCGAACCAAGTTGCGTCCAGCGGCACAGGCACAGGGCCACGTGACACCCATGAGTGAATCGGGACACAGCAACGATTTGCTTAGCAGCGACGACAAGACACGTGCGTCACGCAACATCCACTCGTCGCTGAGCCCTGCGAAACTGCGACGCAGCAACGAAGTGCCTCCGCTGCGGCTGGAAACACGGTCGCCGGCTGGGCGCGCGTCGCCTGCAGGCAGCTACAGCAGCAGTGTGGCATCTACCGCAAAGGGACAGCGACGCAAGAGCAAACTGACGCTTGCCAAGGATCGACGCAAGTCCAAGGGGGCTGACGATGGCCGTGACGACGACGATGAAAGCGTGATCGAGATGCCGCGTCGTCGATCGAGCAAACTGACGGCACAGCAGCCGCAGGGACAGCAAGGACAGCAGGGACAGCAGGGACACACAAGTGGAGGTGGAGGCAAGGTGCGTGTGCAGCAAACACGCGATGGCAACACGACGGTGCGTGTGGGCAACGAAGAGATGGCACTGATGGCGTTGTACCTTCCCCGGCAGCAACCAGACAGCACACAGCCATGGATTGTGGCCATGAAGCCCGTGTCGACGGACATGATGGAACAGCTGCAACCGAGATACCTGCCACCGCTCATCAATGGATCCGAAGTGCACATGCACAGTCAACAACAGCAAAGCAGCCCGCAGCAACAACAACAGGGCAACAACAAACGAGTGCCTGCATACATGCAACCGACACGTGCGAGTGAACAACGACACGGAGACGTGGAGGAGAAGCGAAGGAAGAAGAGGAGGGCTCAGCAACGGGCAAAGTCGCAGCAAAAGACAGGCGGCAACACCAACAGCATCCACAACAGCAACAGCAAACACCGGAGTGCACCCAAGCGTCACTCACTGGCAAGCAGCAGTCCAGCAAGGGGCAGTGGGGGCAGCAGTCCTGCTTCGGGGATGGGATTCATGCAGAAGAGCGAGGAGGCACGTGCTCAGATTGCACAGGAGTACGCACGCAGGGCCCAAGAGTTGGGAGTGGCAGGCAGTGGACGACGACAGAGCACTTTGTCCCTTCACAGTCGAGGCAGCGCAAGTGCAGGTGTCATGGGGGCTCGCACGCGTGTGGGTGCGTATGGAAAGCATTAGTGAAACCAACAAACCGTTATTCCTATGCGTCGGTCGGACTACTCTCCAGCTTCTTGGTGGCCATGGACATGGCTTGGTGGATCTGAGAGATGGCGGTGGGGCAGGTGTCCAGTGGAAACACCGCATACTCGAAATCGCCCAGCGGGGCTTCGGGACACTCGATCTGCATGTAGTCGAGGTCACGCACCTTGGCAGTGACATAATGGCACCAATTCTTGAGGCCGGGGGCGTTGATTTCAATGACCACGGCGGTGTGTGGCGCAAACATGTTGTTGACATGCCCGGCGCCAATGGCCCCTACCACCACCGCCGCATGCTTGAACAGATCCACTGTGGCCGCCATGTCCACGTCCCCACGGAACACCTCAAAGTGGAGCAAAGGATACTCGGCCACCACCTTGGCAACCTCGTCAATCCACGTCTGCGTCGACTCTGCGTTGCCAAACGAACGCGACGCACCGGGCGACCGCACCATAAGGATGGCCTTGTTGCGTTGGGCCATGGGCACATCCTCACCCACCATTTCCCTGTGCAGACGCGTTGCTTCTTCTTTGGACGGGTTGCCATACATGGAGGGTCTGGGAAAATACAGCTGGTGGGCGTGGATGAACTTGCCGTCGTGGTTGGGCAGCACACGCTCCCATGGGATCCCCACCCGTGCAAACGCATCCTTGATAAACGCCTTGTCTGTGGGTGCCATCAGCACTTTGATGTCTGGGTCTGCACGCAAGACATCCAGGCCGAGCATCAGCCGCGTCATGGTTTCGGCCCAGAAATGGTAGTATTCGTCCCCCCACATGGCAGAAAGCACAAGCAGCTTGTCAAACTCCACAATTAGATTTGCAGGAATGCCTGGGTTGGGTGCCAGTTCTCCAGCAAGCTGTGCATGCCGTGCAAGGGTGTTGTGAGTCGCGTAGCCCTGGGTCCCGGGTGTGTGTTTTCCACACTCTGCCGTGCTCTGTGTGTCACCACACCTACCTTTGGCCAGTACCCATTGTTGCCAATCTCGTACACATACTTCTGGTCAAACACCACCGAGAGAGAATTGCCCACCCAGGCGTCCTCAAGACGTAGCAGGAAGCGCGTCTGGTCGTTCTCTGGCCATTGGTAGTGAGTGTTCTCGTTGGCGTGTGTGAACAGAGGCAACACCGACGGGGGTGGGCCGTACGCAGGCCGAATGACGTATGCCTCCAATGGTTCCATGAGGAGCACCTGGCCATTGGCACGCAGTTGCTCGAGGTAGGTTTTGTCCATGTGAAGGATGTTGCGCAACACAGTCAACCCCGTGGGGATCGTGGGGCCCCTCTTGACCAAAGGTGCGGGTGTGGGCAATACGGTCGCCACTGCTGTCGGTGTGGGTTCATCCTTGGTGTTGTTTCCGGCCGAATCCAGGTCGGTTTCCCCTTGCTCATTTGCGTTGCCTTGCTCTCCCTCCTTCCCATGGCCCTCGTGTCCTGCGCTCTCCACATCCATCGATGAGCTCTCCAGTCGCTTCTCCTCCTGCACCGCAGTCCGGAAGAAGACCATGGAGACCAACGCCAACAGGGCAATGGTCACCAACACCAGCGCAACCCTGCTCACCATTGGATGCGTCGGCGCAGCCTCGTACGCACGCATGTGCTCTCTGCGCCCTTACACTTCCACCTCTACATTGCTACTGGTGGGTTCCAACTCATCACTTGCCCCACTTCCCCCACTGCTGCTGCTGCTGCTGCTGCTATTGTCCACCCGTTGTCTCTTGGCATCCTCCTCCCCTCCTTGTTGCTTTCCCTCCTCCACAGTGCTTTCCTCGTCCCTCTTTCGCTTGCCTCCTGCTGTCTGCTCTGCACCATTGGCACCGTCCCGCGCCTTCTGCTTGTTGTGCTTGTTCTGCTTGTTCTGAAAGTGTTGCGCCACAAACGCCTCCAGCTCCTCCTGGGACACGGCGTCGTTGATGCTCTGTCTGATCTTGGTAAAGATGCCCTTGTCATTGGGCGTGTCCTTGTCGTGGCGAATCCGCTTGAAGCGCCATCCGCCCGTGCGCATGGCAAACCCTCCATCCTCAGTGGGCACCTTGGTGGGCCACTGTGGATCCTCCACACACTCCAAAATGAGCGATTGCACCCGTTTGGCATCCATGTTACGCAGGGCTGCCTCCTCCTCCTCCGTGAACGACACGTAATCAAAAAACTCGGAAATCCCCTGGTTGCCCAGTGTCAGGTAGTGAAACTCGTGGCGCCCCTGCATGATGGTGCCCACCCCAAAGTCCACTGTGTTTTCGTCCGCCGGTTTCCACTTGTACATCTCTGCACAGGTGCCGGGTTTGTACGGCAGTTCCACGGGGGTCAGGATCAACCCGTCGTTCTTGTGCTTGAGGTTGGGAATGATGTCCTTGAAGAACACGGGGATGTCACCAATGGTCTTGAATGCCTTCATCTGCATGTGTAAGCTCCCTTGTGGTTCAAAGCCCTCGCCTGAGAGGGCCTTGCGTGCTCCTTGTTGTCTGCCAAACACATACGAGTTCAGGTTGCCCAGACGAGAGCTCAGGTTCTTGTTGACCAGCGAGAATCCCTCTCTTGCCATCATGTCGAATGCCAGATACACCCACTGGTCGCCCTCTTGCACGAGTTCTCCGTCCAGAAGGGTGCCGTGTTGGGTCTGCTTCCACAAACTCTTGTCCTTGCTACCATCCTGGGGTAGTACCACGTCCACCATGCGCATGTCCATGTTGCGACCCACCAGAAACACGCCCGAGAAAATCTGGTTTGCTCGCGAGCCGGAGGAGGAGGAAGAGGAGGCGGCTTGGGCTTGCATCGCACGTCGCGCCTCTTCCGGCCAGTTGATGCTCATCATCAGGTAACGCACGCCGTCCGTCTTTTCGGAAACCCAGTACGGGTTGGTTAGCAACGTTTCAAAGTGTTCCCGCATGAAGGAGGCCGGTTGCGAGCCCGGAAACTCGGTCCTGATCCCAGGCGCAGGACACAGCACCTTGAGCGGATTCAGCACGCGGTCGCGCAGGAACTTGGTGCGCACCTCCAAACCAGGCAGCGGTGGGGGCACTTCGTCCATGGCCGGTTGGTGTGGAGACTTGTTTTGGAATGCACTGCTGTGCGCAAATGCAAGCACACTTTTTTGAAACCCCTTTGCGTCGAGGCAGGAACCCACACACGGACCCCTTCCGTTTTCCTCTCCCCACGACCAAACAAGCAACCAACTCGGACTCGCTACTGTGTGCGAACCCACTCTCTCAACTTCTCTCTTTCTCTTACCGAACAACTTTGCTTTCGATGACACGCACAGCCGTGTTGTTGCTCGCTTTTGCGCTGCTCGCCTCGCTGGTCGCAGCGCACCAACACCCCATGGACATGGCAGACGAGGAGGTCGACGATATCCTTCCTTCTGACTGGTCCGAAAAGGTGCCCGATGAACTGCACTCTGGCCACGTACGTTGACACAACACCTGTCAGGACTCAGAGAGAGGGAAAAAGCAGAGGGCGTTTTTCCCCGGGTGGAGATTATTGTTCTTTTCCCGAAGCGTCCACTGACACTAAAACACGGTGCCACGCGTGACCCACAACCTCACGCACACCCACAAACACGCAAACACAGCAAGGCGACGGGTGTGTCCACGAACAGGTGATCAAGAACCTGCGCACGACGCACAAGCCCGTGTACGCGCCGCAGGAGTACGATACGAACGCGGCGGCAGCAGGAAACCTGACGGCGGCCGGGTCGCGCAAACTGCTCCTCAGCGGCGCCAACTACATCCGGGTGTACTTTGACACGTCTGCGATTGACAACTACGATGCCAAGGCATGCAACAGTGTGGGCCAGGTGCTGACGACGATGAACCCGTCGTACACGTGCCAGCAGAAGGACATCATGGACAATTCCAAACGCTCGTACCTGAAGAACACCCTGCTGCCTGCAGCCAAGGCATGGATCGAAGGAGCCTTCAAGCTTCAGCGAGTGTCGGGCAACCTCAAGTTCAGCAGCAGCACCGATTGCTACCAGGCACCCGTGTCGTCGGTGTACTCCAGTTCCGGGGTGCCCAACGCCGACCTGGTGCTGTTTGTCACGGGCCGTCCCACGTCGGGTTCGGCCCTGGCCTGGGCGGCCAACTGCCGTCTGGATCAGAACAAGAGGCCCGTGGCGGGACACATCAACTTTGGACCGGCCAACCTCAACCCAGACATGTCTGTGCGTTCGCAGCAGGTGGGAGTGGCCATCCACGAGATCGGCCACGTGCAGGGTTTCTCGGGCTACTTCTTTGACAAGTTTGTGGATCCCAACACCAAGCAGGTGTTGCCCAAGAGCCAGGTGTTGAAGGAGGGCACGCTGTGGTCGTCGCAGCACCAGGTCAAGTGGGTGCAGACACCCAAGGTGCGTGAGGAGGCAGGCAAGTTCTTTGGCTGCTCCAACACCCCCGGGTTGCAACTGGAGGACGGCGGCACGTCGGGATCGGCAGGATCGCACTGGGACAAGCGTCTCATGCAGGACGACTACATGAACCCCACGGCCATGTGGAAGCCCGTGTACAGCCGCATCACCTTTGCCTTTTTCGAGGACACCGGCCACTACGAGATGGACTATGGCAGTGCCGAGGCGTCCAAGTGGGGCCAGGGCATGGGCTGTGACTTTATGACCAAGAGCTGTGGCCAATGGCCCAGCAGCTGGGGCTACACCTGTTCCGACCCCAACGCCAAGCCTTGCACGGGCGACCGTACGGCCAAGGGGTACTGCTCGCTGGTCACGTACAGCGCAGACCTGCCCTCGTACTTCCAGTACTTTAGCAACCCCAAGATGGGCGGTGGTGACAAGTTTAGCGACTACTGTCCCCTCGTGCGTGCGTACAGCAACGGCGACTGCACAGACACGGGCAACAGCGGACCCAGCGCAGGCGCCTTTGGCGAGAACTACGGCGCCGATGGCATGTGTGTCATGGGCAGCACCATGAAGAGTGGCTACGTCAACAATGGTGTGCCTCGTGCCTCGTGTGTGATCAAGCGTTGCAGCAACGGCGTCCTGCAACTCAAGGTGGGCTCATCCTGGGTCACCTGCCCGGCTTCAGGCGGCTCTGTGTCTGCCCCGTCGGGCTTCACAGGCTCCATCACCTGCCCGACCTATGCGCAGGTGTGCACAGGCTCCTCCTCCTCGTCGGGTGGAGGCAGTAACAACAATGGTGGTGGAAGTGGCAGCAGCTCCCTGGGCGCATACCTGAGCCCGTCGAGCAGCGTGTCTGTGCGCAGCGGACCGGGCACGTCGTACAGTCTGCTGTGGACGGCGGAGCAGTCGGACGTGTTTATCAAGCTGTCCACGGTGGGCGATTGGGTGCGTGTGCAATCGCTGGGAGGACCCAACGACGGCAAGAACGCATACGTGCACGGCGGCTACCTGACCACGGTGGCACTGGTGTGTCCCTCGTTGGATGGACTCAACATGCGCAGTGGGCCGGGCACGTCGTACACGCGCATCTTTGAGGCCGGCCCCGCCGATTCGTTCCTGGTGTTGAGCAGCAGTGGGTCGTGGAAGCGCCTGCGTGCTGTGTCCAGCCCTCGCACGGGCACGTACGCATGGGCCAGCAGCTCGTACCTGCGTTCGTGCTCGCCGGCACCCAAGTCCACGCCCACGGGAAGTGGATCGGGAAGTGCCACCAGCTCCACGGGCGTGTACTGGATCTCACAGGTCAACAGCATCAGTGTGGAGCGTGTGGACCAGACCAGCTCTGGTTCCTTCTCCACCCTCTCGGGTACGGTGGACAAGTTCTGCCTGATGACCCTGGAGAACAGGTGGCCCTCGGCAGGCGAGTACGAGGCTGGCAAGAGTGTGTTCTCTCGCGCACGCAAGTACCCGCACTTTCTGGTGGCCAAGGACAGCTCGGGACGCACTCGCATCGCCCAGTTCCTGCCCCTCAACAAGGCAGGCAGCATGTTCTCCAGCAGCTCGGCCAACAACGACGGTGTCATCCAGGTCATGGTCGGCGCAAAGGCAAGCTCCCCGTTCACCTCCAACGACTGGTCCCTCAAGGAGGCCGTCAAGGGTCTCTACAAGGCTGTGTCGGATGCCACCGGCATGCCCATCCGTGTCGACTCGCGCGTCAAGTTTGTCCAGGACGGCGCCTACGGACGCAACGCCCCGCAGCGTCTCAGCTCTTCCGACTACAGCAGCGTCTCGGGTATCATTGGTCGCCAGCATGTGCCTGGTGAGACCATGTGGGACCCGGGCATGATTGACCCCCAGCGTCTGATGTGATACAAGGAAATGCAGTTCATCGGACACGTGCGCTGGCACGTCCACGTAATCATTCACCCGGTCCCTTTCCTGCTGGAGACGCCCAGAACATGTACAGCGTACTCCTTCCTGTTGCACATTCATGTGCTCTGGGGACCGCAGAGCGAAAGACGCGACAAGTTTGTAACTGCGCTCGGGAAAACCTTGACCCTTGCACGGTATAGGGACGTCGCCACATCCCACCTTCCCCTCTTTCCCTGTGTCTGTGTGTCATGTATCGCCTGTGCATGCGTTGGTCTGTGCCTGCTGTCGGCTATCGACGAGGAGAGCGCGTTGAAAAAACGCGGGTGCATGCAGGAGCTTGATGCGCCGCCCTTTTTCCCTTGCGCAGCACGTGTGTCTTCCACCTCCCACCCCCGTTCCACATACACACACATGGATTGCAAGACAATAGAGAGAGCTCACTGTTGGACAAAGGACTCATTTGTTTGTTGTTGAAACCCTGCGGCGTCGTTGTTGCCGATCTTGATCTTGTGCTCTCTCCTCTTGCTATGGAACTAGCATATACAATGGTGGGGTCACTCGTCACTGTCCTCGCCTATCAACGGATGGGCCAGGCGGCGAAACACAGGGCCCACCCTCTGCAGCTTGTCGGTGGCCACGCCAAAGACGAGGACGGCCACAACCATGAGCTGGATGAGGACGACCGCAAGTGTGACCACGTCCTGCAGCATGGGATCGACAGGGGTGGAGGACAGAGAGAAGAGTAGTCCCACCATGTAGGTGAGCAGGAGAGTGTAGAGGGCGAGGTTGTCCAACGTGTTGTCCTGCGGATGACGGTAGGGTTGCCAGCGACTGTTGACCATGATGGAAAGCTGCAAGACAACAATGACACCCAAGGCAGTGGCAATGACGGCGTCAAAGGGCACCACCACCACGAGGATGGCCAGGAGCAGCTTGCGTAGGAGCATGACGAGTTCAAACCAGAAACACTCCTCACGGTAGGCGGAGCAGAGGAAGCTGATGATGGCATTGTCTGGATGGGAATGTCGGATGCGAAACAGCAACCACAGCACCAGCACAGGCACCAGGCAGACATAGATGACGAACGCAGCCACACCCATCCCCAACACGCTGCGAAACTGTGCATCTGCCTCCTCCACAGGGCTGCACCGGATCCACGGATATGCGTTGAGGTAGGACCCGTTGGTTGTGTGCAGGGTGCAGGACATGACACCCAGGGAAGACACAGCGGCCTTGTTGAAAAAGGCAAAAAAGAGAAACAGGATCACATAGCCTGCATGCAGGGCATCGTCATCCCGAGAGCGACCTGCACTGTTGAACACCCTCAGCAGCACAAAGATGCAGGCACCCGCGAGCACAATGACCAGTGGGATCAGCTGCACGAGGTCAAACTGCAGAAAGGGATTCGCAGGCGACAAGCACGCCACGCTGTCCACAGAAAAGTTGAAGGTGGACGCAGCGTGCCATGCAGCGTGGAGCACCGTACGTACCACGCCCGTTTCGCTCCAGCGCAAGCCCGTGTGGTTCAGCACAGCCAGCGATTGGACAAAAAACACAAGGATCTTTGCCTTGCCATCCTGCGACTTTGCACGGAAGCGAAAGGCAAACAACACCGCAAGGACGAAGAACAGGGAAAACACAGCCAGCAAGGCTGCCACCTCGGTGGTGTCGCACTGCATGCATTCGTTGCCGCGACGATACCATCCGGGGGCACATCGGGAGCACAAGCGACCCTCGTAGTGGGGTGCACAGTCAAAGGGCACATTGCCCTCTGGGTTGCATGCCTGTGGACGTGGGCATGCCATCAGTTGCGTGACACCCTCGGCCATGATGTCCGGGTAACATCCGCTGACTTGTCCTTCCCCGAGGCAGTTGCACGATGCCACACGTGAGCAGTCAGCGCATGTGCCATTGGCACCCACAAACCCAGCTGTGCATTGGCAGTTGCTGAACTGGGCAAAGTCTGCGTCTGTGCTGAGCGACAATCCCGTGGCAGGCACGCGAAACACGGCGCAACGCAGCTTCAGCGTGCCATTGGTCACCGACTCTTGCGTGGAAGCGATCAGCCATGGGGGCAGGATGCGCATGTGCAGAGCCGTGTTGCGGATGTTGAGCGATTGCAGGCTTTGCACGCGGCTGTAGGCGACGGGGAGGCCGCCCGTGAGGCCCGGGTTGCCAGACATGTCCAGGGACACGATGGCAGTCTTGGTGAAGGTCACTTGGATGATGTTGGTCACCTCTGTGCTGAGGAGCACCTGCGATTCAAAGGCAGGGAGGGGACCCGTGATGGAGTTTGCGGACAGATCGATGTGGGAGATGTTGGCCAGGGCCGTCAGGGACAAGGAGGACAGTGTGCCTGTCAGCGAACAATTGGCCAAACTCAGACGGTTCATGACCAGAAAGGTGCCTGTGGTGCTGCGTAGGCTGTCCCTGTTGTTGATGGCCGATGAAAAGATGCTGGAGGTGGCAAATGACACCACCGGTGCAAGTGCCTCCTCCGCCCCAATGCCCAACGGATTGCTCGACACATCCAACTCGTCCACGGAGCTCAAAAAGCCCAGGAACGGAGGCAATGCACCCGTGAACGCATTGTCGTTCAGACGCAACGTCTGCAACCGCGCAAGCAGACCCAACGACGCAGGCAGGCGTCCATGCATGGCATTGTGGGAGAGGTCCAACACGCGCAAGGCGGGGAGGCCAGCAAAGAGATCGTCGGCCAGGGTGCCCCGAAGGCCACAGTTGGATGCACGAAGCGATGTCAGACGTGCGGTGCCACCCGAAGCGAGGGCGGACACGTCAAAGTCAATCTGTGGGTTGTCACTCACATCCAAACTGCCCACAGCGGCGAGCAAGGAGGAGGTGGCAATGCCCCCGGAGAACTGGTTGCCCGACAGATCCAACGAGGACAGAAAGCCTCCCTTTGAGGGCAATTGCGATGCATCCAGCACACCCTGCAACTGACACGAGGACAATGACACTGCATCGAGTTGGGGATTGGCAAACAGGGCCGTCAGATTGAGGGTGCCTCCCAGTGGATTGTTGCTCACAGAGACGGTGGTCAGTCTTGGATGTGTGGACAACACACGGGTGTCCACGCCTCCGCTTAGTTGGTTGTTGGACACATCCAATTTCTTCAGAATGGATGCCTGTGCCACGGCGTCCCAATCCAGATCCCCGGCCAAGTGGTTCATGCTCAGATCCAGCTCGTAGGCAGCCGCACTGGACAGCAGTGCAGATGGGATGGGTCCGGTGAGCATGTTGTTGGACAAGTCCAGAACAGTGATGTTTGTGGCCGTTGCAGGCAGATTGCCACTTAGTTGGTTGCCGTGCAACACCACAGACATGCCTCCCACTGCTCCAACGGGTGTCCAGCCAGCAAGCAGCCAGGCAGGCACAGGTCCACTGAGTTTGCAGTTGGACAGATCCAACACCGCCAACTGAGAGCCTGTCATGTTCATCGTGGTGGGCAACGGGCCGTACAGACCCGTGGACGACAGGAACAGCTGCTGGAGCGTCTTTGAACCAAGGATCATCTGCAAATTCGACTCTTCCACACTCACGTCAAAGTTGTTCAGTGCCAGACCCAACACGGACAGGTTGGGGATGGCAGCAAACTGTGCGAAATCCAAGGCCAGACTGGCTCCATTCCCGTCCAGCTTGAGCTTGTCCAGCAGCGTCAGCTTGCTCAACTCACTCGGCGACCCACGCACCGATCGCAATCCAACGAATTGCAGGTACACCTCGGTGAGTTGGGGCATCTCGCTCAGCGAGGAAAAGTCCAACTCGCCGTGCAGGTCGTTCAGCGACAGCGCCAGAAACTGGAGTGCCTTCCATTCCTTGATGTGACTCCAGGGAATGCTGCCACGCAGTCGGTTCGTGGCCAGCAGCAGGGTGTTGAGCTGGACAAACGACACGGTGTCAATTTCTGCGCCCAGATCGCCCTCCAATGCATTCTGTCGCAAATCCACCAGAGTGAGCGCAGAAGAACAATTGGCAAACAGGCCCCAGTGCCATCCTGTGATGCCTGTGTACATCACCCTCAGGGTGTAGAGCTTGGTCAACAGGGCGAGCGACTCTGGAAGGGACCCCTGCACGCTTGGACGAGGGAAATTGGCCTGGAAATCAAACACCCGCAATTCTGGCAGATGCGCAAACATATCTGTGGGCAGAGGTTGGCTGTAGTTGGCCTCCAGCACGTAGAGGTACTGGAGGGCCGGCATTTTCGCCAGAAATCCAGGTTCAAAGTAGGCATCCACGCCTGTAGAGAGTACGCTGAGCATGGTGTTGGAGGTGGGCAACCGTTGTGCTGGTTCTGTAGGTTGCAACGTGCGTGTGGTGGGTGGCACGCCGAGCGTGGTCAGCCACGGATGTGCCAGCACCCCTCGCCACGGCAGGAACTGGGCCGGTGGCTCGGAACATGCACGCGCCACCTGCGATTGATCCAAAAACATGTTGAGACTCACGAGGTGAGGCAGACCCTGGAGGAGCACGTCCAGTGCGCCATCGGGCAAGTTCACATTCGTGAGAGAGGTCCCCGTCAGGTCCACAGCGACCACGGTGCAATTTGAACAGTCGCTCCTGCTGCATTGGCTGCCGTACTGTACGTTGTTCACGTCTTGTGTCTCGCAGTGGACCCCGTCCCAGGAGCAGAAGCACTGATGGTTTCCCCAGGAGTTTTCAGACCACGCGCAGCCGGCACCCTGCTGGCTGACGTTTGCAAACGTCAGCAGCACCTCGCGTTCACGTGCCGTCTGTGCGGCAGAGACGTTCCATGTCACCACCTTTTCTCCATCCCGGTACAGCGGCGGCGGCGTCGGCGTGTCAACCCGTGGCAGGGTGACATCCACGCCACGCACAACCGCCCCCTCGCCTGCAACGACCATGGCCAGCACAACCACAAACACGCCAATCCCTGTGAAAACCACCCCGTGATGCACTGCCATGACACCCGATCTCCTTTTGGACGAACAAGCGCAATTTGCACACAATCCACAATCCATTCGATGCCTTCCTCCTTCCCCTCCCTCTCCCTCACTCTCTCTCTCCCTCTCTCTGTGTCCTCAACGCAGCTGGTGGCGCATGACTGCACGCAACCCCCACAGCAACTCGGCCTGGCAGCGTGCGCAAAACACAAGGATGCTGATGTGCACCTTTTCGGCTTCGGAAAAGTCAAAGCCCATGTTGCGAAAGTCCTTAAAGGTGATGCGGTGTGGATGGCAAGCGACGCGCTTGAGGTACTGCTTGAGGGGCCTGTTGAGCAGCTTGTTGACCTCGCTGTAGTTAAAGTCGTCGTGCACCACGCCAAACAGACGGTGCACGTAGTGCCAGATGGCGCTGCGGAAGCGTTGTGTGTCCACGTCCACGTCCAATGCCTCCATGCGGTTGTTGGTCATTGTGTAGGCCACGTCAAACTGCTTGTCCAGCAGGCTGGCCGCCTCCGGGTAGAACTGCGACACCGTGCTGTACCCGTGGTCCGTCCATGTGTAGTCCACAAACTTGAACAGCGGTGTCTCCTTGTTGTGTACGTCAAAGTCCACATACTTCATCTGGAACTTGCTGCCCACAAACCGGTGCAGGTCGTCCCCAAAGTCATCGCTGTCGCTCGCCTCTGCCATCTCCCCCTGCGACACCTCTTCCAGCGTCTGTGCAAACAGGTCCAGGTTCTTGCCTGAACTCTCCACCTCCTCCATTGTGTTGTTTTCCTTCAGTTTGCCAAACAGCTCCTCCGTCTCCTGGCTGCGTGCCCCGCCCGTGCCCGACCCCCCGGGGGACCCTGCCCCACTCGCCTCCACCTCGTCAATCTGCAGCTCCGGCACGTTGATAAAGTCGATCTCCCGTTCCAGGCCACACCCGTCCACAATGCACGCCAGCGAGTGCACGGTGCTCATAATAACAATCGCCTGCACCAGCTCGCCCAGCGACCACGCGTCCGCCCCCTTCAGCAACGCACTCACGTTGTCCACGTCCAGTGCCCATGGCTGGTGACACAGCTGCATGTTCACCTCCAGCAGGTTGTACAGCTTGGGCGGCAGCTGGTCGACCCCCTCCAGCCACGACGGATCTCCGTCGCACAGCACAAACTCCTTCTCCATCAGTGTCACCAGGTAGTGGCACTGGTGCCGTGCAGCCGCCAACAACCCAATGAAGAAGCGCCAGTCGTGGGGCAACGGGCCCTGTTCGCGCATCAGCGTGTTGAAGCACGCAAAGTGCGCCGCAAGGAACTCAGGGTACAGCGACATCACGCGGTCCACGTTGGACACGCGTCCACAGCTCAGGAAGGCTTCCCTGTACACGTCCACAGACAGTTCCTCCTGCTCCGCAGGCAGGGGTACCCACGCACTTGGTCGCAGCCTGCTTGTGTCTGGCACGCTGAAACTCCACGTCTGTGCGCGTTAAAAACGCCCACCCCCAATCACCCACACTGGTGTCAGCCTTTGTGCACATCACTCACACAACACACAGCACACACAGCACACACACACACACATGCACACACACACAATGCATCCCCACACCCTTGCAGTGGACACGTAGTGCCATCTGTGTGTGAACCCAAATGCGAGAATGTTCTTTGTGCGAGGCCCGTATTTGGGAGATTCGCGCCTCTTCGTCGGCCAACTCACCTGTTTGATGTCGCCCAAAAAGTCTGCGGCGGCCGTACGCAGGTCGTCGAAAGGACAAGTGGCTGCGTACCGTGCCAGAGTGTACAGGTGCATGGACAGGGCGCGAGAGTTCTCGTCTGTGGTGCTGGACAGCGAGTCGTTGCTTTGTGTGGCGTGATGACGCTTGAGCTCGTGGTACAATGTCTCCAGCACCCCGTTCATCGTGTTGCGCCGCTCCTGCTCGTCCGGTATGAGCACCTGATGCAGGAAGAAGGGCGAGGACAACGAGAGTAGATCTGTGGACATGAGTATGGGTGTGTGTGTTCCTCGTGTCAGGTGCCGCCGTCGCTTTTCCGGCCTTCCAAGACGCTCTCTCTTGGGCGTTCCTCGCATTTCCCACGAATCGCACTCTGCGTGTCCAC
Source organism: Mantamonas sphyraenae (assembly GCA_026936335.1). NCBI lineage: Eukaryota > Mantamonadidae > Mantamonas > Mantamonas sphyraenae. The sequence continues at coordinate 310,017 of JAPMXV010000003.1, forward strand.
CAGGCACTGTGCCCACCCACACACACGCATCCACACCCACCCATGGTTGGGTGGCTGTGTGGGCTGCTTGTACACCCACCTTGGTCGTCGTCGTAGCTGGAGAAGACGTGCAAGTCCTTGCTGTGGTCCACATCCTGGTCCAACTGTGTGTCGTGCACAAGAAACTCGTGCTTGCCTCCTGCCGTCTGTGGTTGTTGCCCATCGTCCCCCGACGATGGTGGACTTCCTGATTGCGAGCGTCCCAACGTCTGCACCGTGTCCGACAGAAAGGCATCGACCCCGTCCGACGCACGGCGCACCCCTTGCTCTTCATTGAACTGCGCTAGGTTCGCTCGCGTGGTTGCCGTCGTGTTGCTGGTCGTCGTGTTGGTCCCCTGCTGCTGCTCCTCCAGTGGCACAGGGAATGTGTTCTGCACCCAGTTTGGCGATGTGCCCAGTTTCAATGACTTGTGCAGTGACTCTTCCCTCTCTTCACTCATCGGCTTGAGCGGCCCGGCGCTGCGCCGCTCGATCCAGCTCGCACCCACACATGGCTGCATCCATCCCTGACCACTGTGCCATCTCCCGTCACTTCTGGTCCAGTGTCCCTCGCGACCATCCCGTGTTTTCCCAATGGCGCATCCATGCCACCTTGGCCGCCCTGGACGACTTGGCCCAGCACGATGACGGTGATGACAACCAGCAGGACGCCCAGGGCCACTCCGACCCACACACACCCGCTGTGCTTGCATGCATGCGCCACCCCTCTGCACGCCTCTTCTGGAAGGAACACTTTGGATCGTCTGTTCTGCGTGTACGCAGCTACGCCCTCCTGGCCGCCGTGGAAAGCGAATACGGCGCTCAGCCTCGCGAACAACTCGATCTCCTGCGTTGTATCCTCACCCTGGATGCATGTGACACGGTGGATGACACGCAAGAGTCACAGCGGGAGGATGAGGACGATGTACAGGGGGCTGCATGGGTCCATGCCGTCGATTTTGCCGCATGGACACACACCCTCGGGGTTCTCGGCGCCCTCACACGTCTCCACAGAGAGTTGGACCCGGAACTGCGCGCCATCGACGATGCGCGTGTTCAGTCGTCTTCCAATGGAGATGACAGCGCAGACGAGTCATCAGCCAACGAGTCGCTGGCTGCAAAGATCTTGCGCGGCGACATCTCCGACCAGGAGCTGGATGCGATGACCAGCCGAATGGCAGGCGCTTCCGAACACGACACGGCCTCCTCCTCCTCACCTGAGCAAGAGGAGGATGCGGTGGACACCATGGTGCAAGTCGTCCAGCTGCTGGGTTCGCTGTCGATGCACACCCACATGGCATCCATCCTCGACGCCGGTCTGGATTCCCTCGCTGCCCTATCCGCTTCCACAGACCAAGAACTTCTCAAGCTGGGCCTCTCCTACGACGAGCTCCGTGCCCTACGCCATGCGCTGAGCGATGACCAAACGGAACCGTCCCACGCAGACTCCCGCTCGGAGGAGAAGGGAAAGGACACCGAGTCCGCATCTGTGTCGACAGCATCCAATGTGGTCAAGTGTGTGTTGGACGACGCCACACTGATCAAATGCGACGTTGCCGCACACACGTCGCTCCAACACCTCCAAGCGCACTTGATGAAGCAATGGCAGCTGCTGCTGGGAGAGGCGAACGAGCTGCACCAGGATCCGCTGGCATACACGTGGTCCTATCTGGACGAAGACCAAGACCGGGTGTTTCTGACCCCAGACACGCCGTGGGCAGACTTTGTAGCCAGTGCGCGCAGGGTGCTGGTTCACACAAAGCAAGGAGGAGGAGGATGATGGGCTGCATCTTCACAGGCACTTCACTTCATTCGACAATGACGGCGAGGACGGGCACTTCAAACACCTCGCCCTCGGTGGTAATCTGGACCACCTCATCCACCTCTTGGCCGACCATGGCCTTGTCGGTGCAGCGCACACTGACACGCACCTGCAACGCCACGCCCGGGAAAGCAGGCTGTGGTTTGTATGCCACCTGCACATGGTCGCCCAGCGACTTGACGACAAAGCGCATCTGGCGCAGACCCACGTTCTTCAGCTGTAGTGTGCGGCTCACCTTTTGCCCCACTGCCACCTCGCCCATGTCCAACGCCTCGGGGAACACACGCATCTTGTCCACACTCTGTTGGACCTCCGGACGCCCTGCAAACGAGGAAATCTTCATCGTGCGCCGTGCCTCAGCCTCCGTGGACAGGTACTTGCTGTTGGGTCGCGACGGCGCTCCGGGCGCATATGCCTTTTTGGACAGCGTCACCGCCTGTCGCTTGCCATGTCGCTGTGTGCCATACACGTTGACGTGAGCAGCACGCACCCTGTTGCTGCGCTGGCCATGCGAATGCAAACGATCTGTCGTAGCAAACCCTTGCCACGCATCCTCCTCATCTTCTTCCCCTTGCTCCCCTGCTCCATCGTACGCCATTCCATCCCAGTCTGCCTCCTCGTCGTCGTACTCCTCCTCGTGCTGCTGTGACGGCGCTTCACGCTCGCCGGTGTCCACCGAGGTGCGTCGTTTCCATCGCCGCTGCACTTGCTCGGGCACCTCTGCCCTACCCTCCTTCAGACGGGTGATGTTCAGTTCTTGCGACGCCCCCAGGGCCAGGCCGCTGTTGTTGGGTGCGTAGTAGCGGTAGCGAAGCGCCAGACGCTTGTCGTCGTCGTCCACGTCGCCGTCGCCATCCAGGTCACCCACCCCGTTGCGTGCCACCTCTTCACCCAGCTCCTGTGCCAGCAGAAAGTCCAGGCCGGGTGCTGTGTCAAAGTAGTTGGCATGTGCCGCTGGTGCAAGGTGTCGCTCCCTGGATTTCGGTCGCGTGTGTGCTGCAATGCCCTCGTACCCTCCCTCGTTGGCCATCATGCCGTACACTCCTGCCTCGTCCTCGTCCTCCTCGTCGCTAAACGTCTGTCCAAGCTTAATTTTCGGTGTCGGCGGACGCACAAACGACGACGACGACCCGCGCCGTTCGCTGCCTCCCACGCTAAATTGCACACTGTGTTGTGACTCGCTCGACGCCACACGTTTCATCCGCCTGCGTCGTGCACCTGTGTTGGCATAAAACACGTCCAGCAGATCTTGGTCGCTCCCTGTGCGTGTACAAAAGTGGACAAAAAGAACAGCGTTGGGAGTCAGTATGCATGTTTCACTCCCGGTGTGTGTGTGTGTGTGTGTGTGTGCCATCACACACACGCGCCACCAACCCGTCACCATCATCACCACACTCGCTGCATACTTTGAATCATGGCCTGCACCTGTCGCTCGGCCTCTTTCTCCTCTTCGCTGCGCGTGTCCTCCACCTCCAGGTCGTCGGCATACTCCTCCCGCTCCGCCTTCCACTCCTCGTACTTGCCCAATGCCGTCAACAGGGCGTTGCGCTGAGCCTCGCTCAGTCGCTGCGACTTGATCAACTGCCTGCAGATCAGCGTGCGCGTGTTGAGACGCAACGCTGCGTCGCTGTCTCCACTCATGGCCGACGATGACGCAAACGACGAACGACGGCGACGCACCAGCGACGACGACGACGACGACGACAGTGCCAGTTGGCCACGAGCGGACGTCGTCGACTCGATTACGGATCCAGCTCCACCGTCAGCTCCACCACGGCGTCGTTTGGCCTCGTAGCCAGGCACACTGGTCATGTATGTGACCACAGTGGGCACACGCACGCTGCCACCTTGTTGCTGCTGCTGCTGCTGATCACCGCCATCGCCGCCACCGTGCATGTCCCCGCCATCCACAGCACCCGCGGCAAAGCTGACCCCGTGCGATCCGTCTCCCTGCAGCAGCTCTGTGGCCACCACAGTGTTGGCATCCGCCTGCATCATGCTCTCGTACAACTCGATGTCTTCGGGACGATGCAGGGCACGGCCGTGCACGCCTCCGCCGCCTCCACGCACTTCTCCGGTGGGCAACACAAACAGCAGAGCCCCATGCGACGTCTGCACACTTGTCTCGCGCAGCGGTTCCAGGTTGAGGTCGTCCTCGTCCAGAAACGAGGCCGACTCGGGATCCTCATCGTCCGAGGCAAGCGCCTGTTCAAGAGCAAGCTCCTCTGCCAGTCCTGTGCGCAGGGCACCGTCCCGGTCGACAGCAAACAACATGCCATCGGGATCAACCGTGCTGACGCCGCCCGTGCGCACGTCGAGTTCGTAGGAGCCAAAGGCGTCTGCGGGAATGCGAGAACGACGGCCGACCTGCGCACGCACTTCTGCCTGCACCTCCAGCGATGCCAGGTCATCGAAGCGCACGCGTCCTTCGGCGTCCACCCGCATCTGGGCCCCCGAGTGTTGGCGCACAACAATGCCCTCGGTGACATTGACGTCGACCTGGGTGCCTTTGTCCACCTGGGTGGAGCTCACACGGTTGCCCTGCGCATCCACGTCGATTTCCACCTTGCAGAAGCCTGCACACTCGACCACCACCGATCCGTCGTCGCTGCTGACCATGCTTGTACCGTCGGCGTGGTGTACGGTCACCAACCCCGTTGTGGGATTGCGCACCACGGCCACCATGTCCTCGCGCGTGCACACCTCAATTTCCGTCTGCGGATCCACGGTCGTCACGCTCCCAATTGCTTCCATGTCCACGCGTTCGCCGTCCGCCTCCACGCCGTACCGTTCGCCCTCTGCGTTCGTGCACACCCATCGTCCGCGTGCGTCCTCCATCACCGTGTTGCCGTTGGCAAACAGCATCTGTCGCGAGCCGTCGCGCAGACGGCGTACCACCGTGCCGCCGCCAACCACCATGCGCCATTCCTCCTCCTGGGCTGCACCCGCGGGCACCCTGCGCCGTTGCTTCAGCGAACGGAACGTGCTTGCTCCGTGGCCACCCTTTACCTGGTTGTGCTCCGCATACAACATCTGCACACTGCCGTCCACACGGTGCACGCACGCCAACCCGTTGCGTCCAGACGTCACCACCACGGGCGTCTTTGTTTCCCGCTCCCACTCTACCGAACTCACCACACCGTCGCCAAAGCTAACAGTGCTTGTGCATCGCGACACCACCGAGCGTGCCACCGTCACTGTGCGCCCCTGTGCTGTGGACGATGCGGCGGCGGCGTCGCTGTTGGAAGCAGAAGCTGCTGCTCCTCCTCCTGCCCCATCCTCTGCCTCGGACGCTGCGTCGTCGTCGCCTGCCTGGTCGCCGCCTTCTTCATCCTCTTCGTCCTCCTGCTCGTCCTCATCGCCTTCTTCGTCACGCTGCAATGGCTTCTGGTTGCCACCCACAGTTTCCTCCACTTCGACGGTGCGCTGCAGCGTGTTGACGGTAAACACAGAGTCGCCGCGCAGCACACGCACATGGGTCGCCTTTTCGCCGGCCTCCTTGCCCTGCCGCACACGCACACGCACCACCGCCCCGTCAGAAGGGTAGATGTTCTGCTCCTCGTATGCCATGGACGCCGAGAGCCGGTCCACGTCGTAGATGGTGCTCTGCTCGGGAAACGGCGTCATCAGAGTGCTTCGTGCAAGCGCCGCCGCCGCCTCGTCGTCAATTTCTGCGCCCGTGGTTGTACCCACTGCATCACGCACTGTCGACGCTCCTTCTGTGCTCCCTGCCGCACGCGACACTGTAGACGTGCTCGACAGCGCGCTCTTGCGCCCATCCGTAGCTGTGTCGTCGTCCAGCGAGTTGCCATGGCCACGGTCGCTCTTGCGTCCGCTGCGTCCGCGTGCGCCGCCGCGTCGGTGCTTGCTGCTGCTCTCTCGCTCTGCCTCGGCCTTGGCTGCGGCCTCGCGTGCCTCGGCCTCCTGCCGCTGCAGTTGGATGTAGTGGCGGAAGGACACGCGTGCAGGCACCTGCAATGCGTGGCGTTCTCGCTGGCTGTGCCTCTCCTGCGGCACAGGGTTGCACAACGCCAGCAGCGTCAATCCCTCCTCGGCGTACTCGTAGGCCACCGGCAGGGCGTGGCTGTACATGCCCTGGCTCAGGGTCTGTGCCAACACACGCTCGTTCATGCTCTCTTGCACCGTGTATCCGCTGCAATCCCACTCCTGCGCTCCTGTGTCCGGCGCATGCAGCTCCAGCTGTTCCTCAAACTGAAAGTGCAGCAGCGCCTGCTCCACATCTGCTTCGCTCAGTCCCGCGGGGCAAAAGTGACGCAGTTCCGTGCGGTTGACACCGTGGGTGACTGCAAACGCATCGCTGCCATTGCCGCCTCCTCGTCGCCCGCCCGCACGTCGGCCTTCCTCCTCTTCCCCCTCCTCCTCATCATCCTCTTCACCCGCGGACGACGATGACGATCGTTCGCTGCGCCCGCTGCTCTCTGTGCTCTGCATGCTGCGCAACACGCTGCCGCTGCTGCGTTTGCTCCTGCTCACGCTGCTGCTGTGAGCGATGCCCTTCTTCCCCTCCTCTGCCGCCGCCGCTGCTGCTTCTGCCTCTGCCGCCGCTGCTGCTTTTGCTGCCGCCGCCTCTGTTGCCGCCGCTGCGTTGCGTACGGTGTCCAGACCTGCCTCCACCAGCCTGGGCACCACCCCACACACCTCCAGCATGTGCGCTTCGATGTCCTGGATTTCCGCCTCCAGTGCAGCGTTGCCCAGCGGCGTGTCCACCGCTGCCGTGGCAATATGGTCGCCGTAGTGCACAATTGTGGGCCCAGCCGCCGCTGCTGCTGCTGCCGCCGCCGCTGCGTCGTCAAACACGCCACCCGCCGCCTCTTGCATTGCCTTTTGATTGGCACGCGGCGACAGACCCGCGCTGCTCAGCGACGTCATGAACGGGTTGCTCTGCTTGGAAAACGACATGCTCTTGCTGCGCGGTCGTTCCTGCGACTTGAGACGCACCACATCTGTGCCTTCTGCCACCTTGCTTTCTTTGACCTGCTGGCGCCGCTTGGCCGTGCTCATCAGTCCATCAAAAGCACTGTCGATAAAGTCAACCACGCCGTTGGCCTGCTCCTCTTCGTGGGCGTCCACCGCGCCCTGCAGCCCCTCGGCATCAAGCTGTTCCACCTGCTCCAGCATGGCGTTCATCATCAGTCCGATGCTCACCCGCTCCTCGGGATACCTGTCCAGGGCCTTTTCGTAGTGGCGCGTGTATGCACGGCCGCCGCCCACCTGATACACGTGCTCCAGCGCACCGGGGAGCATGACCGTGTTTACGCCACGCAGCCACTGCTCATACTCCTGCTTCTTGTTCACGTACGCATACACCTGCTGCACCACGGCTTCTGCCACCTCTGCCATGTCTCGGAAGCTCTTGCCATACTCGTCGGGGCTGCTGTCGTCCTCGTCTTTCTTTCCCTTCTTGCTGCTGGCACCACTGCTGCTGCTGCTGCTGCTGCCTTCACCTGAAGACCCACTACGCACTTCGTAGTCCACATCGACAAGGAGGACGTCGTCCAACCAGCTGTACTGGCGAGCCTGCACGTTTTCGATAGCCACGGCGAGCGCGCTGCTGTATGTGGCTCGCACCTTGTCCGCAAGCTCTTTGGACACGTGCATCTCTGCCACCTTGGCACTGCTCACCTCCACATCTTCCCCTCGCTTGCTCTTGCTCTTGCTCTTGCTCTTGCGCGACGTTTTGTTGCCCGAGTGGCTGCTGTCGTGGTTGTCACCTGTGCCAGCACTGCTGCTGCCCCCACTGGCCCCACTGCTGCTGCTGTTGCCAGCTGCGACTGCGTCGGCCTCTTCCTTCTTTGCCAGCAATGTTTGGATGTCCTCCACGCTGGGCACGGCACAAGTCAGGTTGACCACCAAGCCCACTTGCACTCCGTGCGCGTGCAGCTCCTGCAGCTCCTCCAAGTTTGATGGGAAGCCCGTGAGTGCAAAGTACATGTCTGGTGCATCCTCCCCCTGGGGTCCATCGTCTGTGTGGTGTGTGCAGGGCGACAGGTTCGGTGTCAGGATCTTTGCGCGCACAAGTGACCGTTGCCCACGGCTCGTTTGTCACCCGCAGCTCGCTGCATGGCAAAGACGGGATGCGAGACGCATTGGTGTCGTTGCTTGGGGTCGTACTCCGTCCAATGACACACTGTATGGTGTGGATGCATGTCCATGGCACGCGCTACGACGGCACGAAACGCCGTTTGCTCGAAATCCCCCTCGCTCTCGTTTCTCGGCACTCACCTAGCCGCAGCGTCGAGACGACTTCGGTCTTGTCCTTCTTGTCTCGCTTCTTCTTCTTCTTTTCCTTGGGTGTGGAGGCGCCAGAGGCGGTGGATGTGGATGTGTTGAGCAGGGTGTTGGATTTGCCCTTGCGGACGATGCTGCCGGCCGTTGCCAGCAGGTTCCCTTCGTTGTCCTCCGCCCCATCCTCGCCTCCCTCGTCACCGTTCGACCGTGCGCTCTCGGGCGCATACTTGTAAGCCATGCATTCCTGGCGGGCCTGCTCCACCGCCTGCTGGAACAGCTGCGCCATCAGCGGCGCCGAAACGTGTGCCAGCGCCTTGTCCACCACGCTGGACAGCAATTTGCTCTCGCGCTCCGCCTTGCTTCCGCTGCCTGTGGCGCCACTGCCGCTGCTCTTGCCTCCGCGTGGCGAACGTTTGCTGCCCGAGCTGCCGCTGCCGTGTGTGTCGTCGAGCAGCGGTGCCAGGATGGCGTTGGGGACGGCGGACACCACCGCCGCCTCCACCGTCTCGTGAAACTCGGGCTTGGCGCCGTTCAGCAGAGCCTGGCCAAGCAGCTTCTTGTGGTCCAGCACATGGAACTTGTGTCTGCCTGACCCTTCGATGGCCTCCTGTAGAGCATGCTGGTCCACCACCTCGCCACCCTCCACCAGGTAGAACACGGGATTGAAGCGCTGTTCGTCCAGCGGCGTCGTCGCTGCCTCCTCCATACGTGGTTTCGATTGCTCAGCGTGCGCTCGTGCAGCCAACCAACACACAACCCATTCGTCGATCCTCATGGCTGCTGCGGACAAGTCCTCTTCCCAGCCTGGCATCACGCTCACCTCGCTGTACCTCTTTGTGTACAACATGGCGCAGGCCGCAGGCTGGTTCTACGCCGCCTACCTTGCCGCCCTTCATTTCCAAGCCCAGGGCGTCACCCTCGACACATTTGCCTCTGCTGCACCTGTGGTGGCCCCTCTTGTCCACAACCTGTGCCTGTTTAGCCTGGTTGAGATCCTCCACAACCTGCTTGGCCTCGTGCGTAGCGGCCTTGGCCCTCTTGTCGGCCAGACCCTCGCCCGCTGCTTCATGAGCCTCATTGCTCTGCAGTACGCCGACGCTGTACGTGTTGCCATCCCGTGCCCCACCGATCCACTGATGTGCGATGAGACGTTGCTTCCCTTGTCTGCACATGTATGCATGCATGCACGGGTGTGGTGAACGTGTGCGTCCGCCAAAAGGCCACAGCATGCGCTCCCACACCACACACACAGTTCTTAAGGCCCCCTTTTGCGGACGACACAGTGTCCCTTGCAGGCGAGGACTGCGTCGACGCCCACACACATACACTGGCACCCATGCGCGCACTTTTGTGTGTGTGTGTGTGTGCCTGTGTACGTGTCGTGTGTTTGTCCAGTCGTTCGCCTGCTCGCTTTCGGCCTGTACGGTCCAGCATTGCCCCACAAAAGGCGTCGAGTCATTGCTGTGTAAGAGAACCCCTATGCTGTCCTTTTTGGCCAGTGGGTGGACCCCTATGGTGCTGTACATCGCCCTCGACTCTTAATTGTCCCGTGTCGGGTGTGCGATTGCCTGTCTGCCCAGTACGCCCCAATTGCCTTTGCACTGCGCGTGGAGTTGGTAACCCGGCCTCTGTGTCCTCTGTGACGCATCTGTGCTGTCGTCCATCGCCCCGTGGTGGCCTGTCCTGGCTGTGTCGACGTATTCTGCCGCCTCCTCCGTCCTGGAGCTGTGTGTGCAGAGGGCGCCGTTTTGGTGCCTTGTCGGCCAGCCGGTGTCTAGGTTTGGCGGTCCAACATTTATCTCCAGCCCACCCTTCGCCCCCACCCCCGCCACCACCCCCTCCCATTCTTGCTGACAGCTGACTCTTCTTGTGTCACCAAAAGACATACACGCTGACGACGGTGCCGACGGTGAGCATCTTCCTCTCCGCCTGGATCCTCAGCGAACTCAACCGCTTCCCGACATATGCGCTCAAGAGCATCAACGCATGCCCTTGGATCCTGACCTACCTTCGTTATACCTTGTTTATTGTCCTCTACCCGCTGGGAGCTGCCGCAGAGGTGGCCTCCATTTTCATCAGCCTGCCCGTCCAGCTGCAGAAGCCGTTCCTGCCAGAGTACCAATTTTACGTGGTCAGCCACGTCATGATTGCACTCATCATCCCAGGCTTTTTCTACAACTACCTGTTCATGTGGAGGCAGCGCAACAAGTTCTTGAACCCCAAGGACGACGCCGCCACGCCCAAGCGCACGCGACCGGGCAAGAAGGAGGACAAAGAGACAAAGAAGGGAAAATAGAAACCGGGTGGGCTTGCATTAACCGCTGGTCACTTCATCCATGACTTGCACGGCTTTTTCCAAGGCAATCTGAACTTTGATGTCTTTTCGGAACGTGGTCTTTGTGTCGGCGAGGAGGGTGCGACAGCGTTGGTCCAGGAGGGCGGCGCTGCGTTCGTTTTGGGCCAGTTGGACAATGATGTCTGCGATGGACAGCACCATGGAGGTCTGTTCCTGAGTGGCGGTGTGCAACAGGACGAGGATCTGACGCAAGGTCTTTTTCGCAATACCCTCGCGTGCGCTGTTGATGTGTGCCAGGTTGGCCACCAGAGAGCAGGTGTGTTCCAACACTGTGCGTTCCTGGTGGAAGCCGCCGAGGATGCGTTTGCACATGGTGACGGCGTCGTTGTTGAGGATGTCAAACAGGCATCCTCGCTTGTCACTCATGAGACGCAACAGCAACAGGGCGTCGCCCATCATGCGCCATCGCTTGTGTTCCACCAGCATGTTGATGACACTCATCATGGCCTTGACGCCGTTTGCTGCCACCATTTGGCTCACCGCACTGCTCGAGCTCTTGCACTGCAGCAGCATGCGTATGCCATTGTCCACCAGCTTGAGGTCCGCTTGCATATCTTCGTCTGCCATCACCTCCATGACAATGGCCACCGATCCCATGGAAATCGTGAGTCCCTCCTCCATCGTTGAGTTACGCACAATATCCACCAGCTCCTGCATCCACTCGCCCATTTGTGTCACATCGCCACCACGTCGGATGCTGCGCAACACCGGCGCCGCACGTGTTTTGGCCACCGCACCTTCCAGCGGCTCTTCGTCGCTGTCGTTCTCCTCGTTCTCGTCGTCTCCATCTTCACCTCCACGCTTCCTTGGATCTGCCGACGAGTAGCGTCGATCGCCCTGCTGGTCATCACTGTCCTCATCCTCACTTCCCTTTCCTCGTGGCGACAGGGCAATGGTGGTGATGCGTCGGCGCTGCGAGCGGCCTTTGATTTTCTGCGCTCTGCGCATTGTCTTTACAATGGGTGCGGCCCCGGTGGCCCAATTGCCTGCCGGACCCGATGACTTGCGACGTCTGCCACGCATGGGTTGACCCGATGAGTCCAAAAAGGCCCCATCCGAGGAGGATTGGTCGCCGCCCGCAAGGTTTTTCTTGCTGTTGCTGTTCCTCAACTGCTTCTTCTTGCTCTTCCGCCGCTTCTTTTGCAATCCTTCGCCGGTGGATGATGATGACGACGAGGACGACGATGACGTCGATGTCGTGGACGTGGACTTGACCATGCCCCCCTTGGCCTGTTTCTGTTCCCACCATCGTTCCAAAGCGTTCCCCCCGCTGCTACTGCTGCTGGAGGTTCCATGGGCTCCTGTTGAGGAAGCGAGCGCGGTTGTATCTTGCATCACGTTGATGACACTGAGGCTGCCTGCCTCGCCGGCTTCCTCCAACTCCTGCATCCTCTTTTTCTCCTCGGCGCCTTCCACCGCCACCTGAGCGGCCATCAGCAAGTCCTCGCGCGTGTCTGTCTCTGCGTCCACCGGCTTTGGGGTGGTGCTGGTACTTTGATTCTGTGGAGACTTGGTTGTTGCTGCGGCGGTGCCTGCAGTGAGGGCGGAGCCCACGCTGGCCCTGCGTGACGAAGAGATGGAGGGAGAACGCAGTGGAGAGCGGTGGGGCGACAACGGTGTGGTCAGCGATGAGAGACGATTGGCAGTGAGGGGATTGCGCGTGTTGCTGCTTCGCCGCAGCATGTTGAGGGATTGCTGCTCCTGCATCTTTTCCGTCTCCTTCAACTCGACGCCAGCCAGAGTCTGCTGCAGATACTCGGACATGCGTGCCAGTTGACTGTCAGAGGAGGTGACGACAACGAGGTCGGGGATGGCCATGGCGCCTGTTTTGCGCAACTCCAAGATCACGGCGTTGCGCAGGGAGTCGTCATCGACGGCCAGAAGCATGGTGAGGGTGGCCAACACAACCTCGTGCAGCTCTTCCGTTTTGGAGATGCGCAGGAGTCGCAGGAGGGCACCCAGGGCGCCAATGTCCATCAACGGGGCAATGGCGCCTTCGTTGCCCTTGACTGCAGCCCACAGGAGCAGCACCACGGCGTAGGAAGTGTCGTCGGAACGGCCCAGCAGTTGCAAAAGGCGCTTGCCGTGCAGTTTGACCAGCAAGTTCTTCTGTGGGTTGGTCTCCATGACGTTGTACACGGTGGACAGCGTGCGGTTGAGCAGTGCCTCGTTGCTGCTGTACGCCTCGCGCTCCAACAGACGCACAAGAGGCGTCCAGACGCCTCGGTCGCGCATGTCCTTGCGGTTTTCCTGTACAGAGGCCATGTTGCGGAGGGCCGAGAGGACGCGTACCATGAGCACCTCGTTCTCCACGGCCTGGGGCGACTCGAGGACGCGCATGACAAAGTCGAGCGCCCCTGCGTGGACCACCAGGCGACGGTGTGCGCTTTTGCTCGCACGGCTCACATTCATGTACAGAGTGGCCATGTTGACGTCTGTGACGGAGCCAGCGCCCATGGGTCCGTCGGCGTCGTCTTGGGCCTCCAGAGCATCGAGAAAGAGGAGGCCGACATCGATGAAGCTGCGTGCCTCTTCCAACAGCCGTTCACGACCATACTCACTGGCAGAAAACTCGGCCAGGAGACACAGGGTGCGATCGCGGATCACAGGGGATCGTTTGTGGAGCTTGAGGGTGCCCACAAGCATGTCGAGGCCAAAGACCTCCAGCAAGCGTGGGTGGCAGCTTTCCTTCTCGGCCAGACGTGCCAGGATGCCCATGGCCGGAGCTTGCATGGCCTGGTCGGGCAGAAAGGCGGCCATGGCCTGGATGATGGGATCCAACACCGAGGCGACAATCTGGGTGGCGGCGTCGGGACGGGAGCTCATGTGGAAGAGAAAGAGGAGCATGCGACGCACGAGGCGTTCCTCACCGGCATACTCGTGCATGCAGGCAGAGATGATTTTGACGGCGTGGTGGCGCATCATCTGTTTGGCGCCTCTGCCGCTGCGCGCAAGGGTAGCCAGGAGGGCCAGGATGCGAGAGAGGAGACCCACGGGGTAGGAAGAGTCTGTGGCCATGCTCAGGAGGATGGGCACCAGACCCTGGTCTATGTACACGTCGCAGGTCTGGTCGTCGCGGCTGCATTGGCGTGCAATCAGGGTGCACGCCTGCTCACGGTTGGCAGGCACATCCACCTGCAACTCTTGGATGAGCAGTTCGGCATCGGCGGGACGGACGGCATTCTGTTGTTGTGATGATGGGTCATCGGTGTCTGTGTCAAGGTCCTGGTGGCACAGATTGTACATGACACTCATGCACAGCTGGCGCAGGAGGTGTTGGTCGGGTTGGGCGTGCATGAGGGCGAGGACACGAGAGTTTGCGTCAAAGGCGCGTATCTGGCGGGCACAGGCGTTGGAGAGGGCGAGGGAGGAAAGGGCGGCGGTGGCCTTTTCCAACACAGTGATGTCGCGTGATTGGGTGCGTGCCACAACCTTGAGCAGATGGGAGTGGATGTGTGCATCGCACAGCTGCTCGCGCACATCGTCGCTCTGGGCAATCTTCCACACGAGGGCACAGGCCTGTGTGCAGACGGGCAAGTTGAGGGAAAACGTCTCGAGGATGGAGGAGAGGACGCGTGCACACTCTGTGGCCACAGATTCAAAGTCATCCTCAGAGCTGGCCATGTTGTAGAGGGCAGAGAGGGCCTGAAGCAACACGCTGGGACTGTTTGTGTGCATGCGCAGGACCTCGGCGACGAGAAAGAGGGTTTGGTTGTCCCTGAGCAGCTGGCGGATGTCTCTGTTGACAGCCATGCGACACAGCAGGTTGCAGACACGCTCTGCGTACGCGACCTCGGTGCCGTAGGCATGGAGAGTGAGGGCGATGCGTTGGGGCACTTCCAGGGCCTTGATGACGTCGCGGGCCGCCTCCTGCTCGCAGAGGACGTCGAGGGCGGTGAGGATCTTGAGACGCAGGCGTTGGTCTGCTGTGGAGCCGAGCATGGAGGTGAGTGTGCTGACAATGCTGGAGTTGTTGTGGTGGATGAGTTCCTGGAGGGCGTCCGGATGGGCAGCCATGTTTGTGGCCAACACACTGGTGAGTTTGACGATCATGCGTCGCTTGGGATGGGTGATGAGTGCGGTGTAGATGAGCGGGATGCCCTTGCAGCGGTAGATCTGCTCGTGCAGGTCGGGTTGGGCCGAGATGTAGGCCATGGCGAGCAGGGTGCGTTCGAGGATGACGTCCACGCGTGCATAGTATTGGGATAGTTTGATGAGCAGGGCGATGCCATCGACGCGTTTGTCCTCCCACTGTGCCATGTGATTTGTCTGCGAGGCAAGGTGGGCAAGCACGTACACGGCTCGTTCCACCAGTGACTGGTCTGTAAACAGGTCGTCCTGTTTGACGCACTTGAGGATGTCGTGGATGAGTCCCACCTCGGCCATGCCCTTTTTGTTCTTTTCGTCGGAAACCATGCCAAAGAGGCAGCCGAGGCAGACAGAGACGAGGCGTGCGTCTGTGCGATACGTGGCCAACACAGAGCCGACAAACTCGATGCAGCCGTGTTGGCCAAGGCTACGCACGCATTGGTCCAGTTTGGAGGTGTTTGCAAACACGGCACACAGGGAAACGAGCAGCTCGCGGCGGACAAAGTGCACGCGGCCCACCTTGATCAGCTGCTTGCACATCCAATCTTCGACCACGTGCACACGCACAGCCACATTGTTGGACAGGTTGAGCAGCGTGTCACAGCCGGTTTGCATCTGTGTAGCGTGTGTGCAAACGCAAGGTGTGGATAGACGAACGGGAGTGTCAGGAATCGAGTCGGGTGCCGTTTTCAGCATGGGGAAGGAGGGATGGCACACGGGCACTGGACAAAGAGGGACGCGTGTGCATCATGCAATGCTGTGCACACTCACCAGTTCGGGGTTGTCTTCAAAGCCGCCCATAAAGGCGTCGAGGAAATCGAGCACATCGTTGGCGAGAAGGAACGCCTGGAGGTCCTTGTTCAAGGCGAGCACTTGCACACAGGTGCACACCGCAAGCTGAAGGGTGGCATCCTGGCGGAAAAAGCGACTGGCGTTCATCATGGCCTCGATACCGCCACAGCGTGCGAGATAGCGGCGGTTCTCGTCTGCAACGGGCGGCGGTGGGGAGTCAGATCGGGGGGCTGGCGTTTGCGGGAAGGGGGGACATGCACGCACCGGATTCGGCAGAAAGGCGGGCCAGAGTTTTGATGGCTTTGGTTTGGAGGTGTTTGTTGAGGGTGTCATCCGTCATCTTGTTGATGGTGCTGAGGAGCAGGAGCCGTTGTTCGTCGGCCTCCATGGACGACACCACGCGTGCAGTGCTCTCCACACTGCTGCCTTCCAGCAGATCGTCGTCGTCACTTTGTTCTGCCTGGGTGGATTGTGTGTGTGTGGCAGAGGAGGAGGAGGAGGAGGAGGCGGCCGCCGCCTGTTGGGCCGCTTTTATCTTGTCCGCCTGGTCCTCCGTGACCACGACGCCTCGTAACTGGGCAAGGACGGGTGAGTGGGGAGGTGACAAAGGGATGGGAAGAGGAAGGAGGACGTACCATGGTGGTGTTGGAAGCGCTTGCGCAGGCAGCAAAAGGGGTCGATGCGGTTGGGCGTGTGGTTTGTTGCTCTGGTGTGGGTGGCCGGTGTGTCAGGATGGCTGTTGGACAGTGAAAGGGCAAGCCATATGTTTCGTGGGGGCAGGATGTGGTCTGGATGTGCCAACATCCACTTTGTGATGGCGGTGAAGACGAATCGGACGGCGCCCGTGTCGCTGGCACAACGACTGCTGGACGAGCGTTTGGGGAACGAACACGCCGGGGAATACTGCAACGTGGATGGGCAGGGGGCCCATGGCCAGCGGAACGAGAGTGTGGGGACAGTGCGACGGTGGCGGGTGGTTCGGTCGGAAGGCTCCGGAGAGGTACTCGGGGTCACGTCGAATGGCCAGGATGTGGCACAGCTGCCGACACTCCATGCGGCAGGTGGCTACCGTGCAGTGCCTTATGTGCTTGGATGGGCGTTCCGGATGTCCATGGAGGTGTACGAAGAGGAATGGGGTGGGCAAGAGGAGAGCCGTCTGATCAACGCGCACACACGTGCCCTGGCGCTGAAGGCCGACGTGGCATGCGATCTGCGCATGCAACAGTGTTCAATGGACAGGCTGACAGGATTGGAAGGGAAGGAGGGTGGTGTGGAAAGGCGTCGTCGCGTGCGTGTGCTGTCGGCCAACTTTTACAACACCAACGGCGGGTGGAGGACACGCGTGAACAAACTGCGTGCGTTGATGGTGGAAGAGGCGGTGGATGTGGTGTTGCTGCAGGAGATGCGTTTCGAGAGTGGGCGGATGGAGCGATCGCAGGTGGCCGAGGTGATGCGCGGGCTGCCACGGGAGTGGGCGCATGTGCATGCGCCTGCCATGAGCTTTGCACACCAGCCAGGGTACAGGGAACACGAGGGGCTTGCGGTGCTGTCACGGCTGCCAATGACAGAGGTGCAGCGTTTGTGGTTGCCCAAGGGGGACGACGACGACAACCAACGGCTGGTGCTGATGGCCAGTGTGAATGTGGGCGCAGAGGTGCCGTTGCGTGTGTATGTGACGCATCTGAGCTTTGGGCAGGTGGCGCAGGAGGCACAGGCACGAGTGCTGCGCGCGTGGATGGCGAATAAGACGGCAGATGCGGGGATGCAGCTGCTTGCTGGGGATTTGAACGCAGAGCCAGACTCGGACACCATTCGGCATTTGCTGAGCGATGGCATGCGCGACAGTGTGGTGGAGGCGGGGGAGGTGGACCACGACGGAGAGGTGGAGTACAATGGATTCATGAACGGGGACACGTGGCTGGAACGTGGGCACACGTTCCATTGCGAGGCACCACAAAAGCGAATCGACTATGTGTTGGTGCACGGGGATGCGATGCGTGTGGCGAGGCACAGGCTGGTGGGCGACGTCGGAGAAGGGTGTGCACGTGTGGGAAGCGACCATTTGTGGGTGCTGGTGGATGTGGATGTGGATGTGGGAGTCCATTGACATGGGTCTGGTCACAATGAGGCCAGGGCAGTGCGTACGTCGGGGACGTCTGCGATGGAGTGGAGGAGGGGCAGGAGGTCGAGGAGGGCTGTGTCGGACGTGTCGTCGAACCAACTGGTGATGGCAATGGCATTCTCAGGGTGGAAGGCGTAGCTGTTGGGGCTGTTGTCAATGATGAGGGTGCGCGAAAGATCGCGGCCGAGGCGAGCAAGATCCTTGATGTAGGAGTTGTTGTGGTAGCAACAGGCCGGGCGGAAGAGACGACCCTCCACGACTTGATACTTGTCGAGGAGGTCGACGACGGGTTCGGCGTACTTGGAGAGGGAGGCGGTAAAGACGACCAGCTCGTAGTCGCTGGCGAGCTGCTTGAGGAAGGTGTCGACGTGGGGACGCTTGGACACGTAGATGCGGTGTGACTCGCGTTCGATTTGTACAGGAATAACATAGTCGGCGTTGGCCAGGTAGCGAAGGGAGCTGTGCACAAGGGTTTCGTCCAGATCGAGCACAAGCGTGGGCTTTGTGCCCTTGTGCGATGCCAGAGGCAGCAGCGAGCCCGTATTGTTGTAGTTTTTGGTCACCTGTGCCGAATCTGGCAAGGAGTGGTCCACGGGCGAACCACCGCGGCGTTTCTGCAGAATTTTTGTGTGTGGCCGCCGTGTGTGAGTTGCCACGCCGCTTTCTTTTGCTGTGTGGACAGGGTGCAACACACGGCGAGGGCAGGGACGGGTGGACAGGGGTGCGTATGGTCGTGTGGTGCGAATGGATGGCCTGTGCGTGTGTGGGAGGCGTGGAAGCGGAGGAACTCACTGCCAAATCTGGAATCGTCCCCGTGGTGGAGCGCTTTTTCCTGCCTCCAGAGGCCGAGGAGGAGGCGTTGGTGGGCAGTGGTTTGCGCGCACTGCTGCTGGACGAGGCGAGAGAGCTTTTGCTGGCGGCCGATGAGGATGAGGAGGCGGCAGAAAGGCCTGCGGTGGACGCAGAAGCTTCGGCAAGGGCGTTTCGTGAGTGGGCAAGCTGCTTGAGGCTGATCTCTTCGGCGCCGCCAGCCTGTGTGGAGGCGGAGCCCGAAGCAGCGGAAGAGCGTGTGCTGTCGCCCACCTGTGTGGACTCGCTGCTGAAGCAGCTGGCGAAGCAGGAGGACCAGCAACTGGAGGAGGAGGAGGAGGAGGAGGAAGAGGTGGAGCCAGCAGCCAAGGAAGAAGTTTGCGGGCTTTTCCTCTGCTGGGCGGCGCCGGCAACCAGAGGCGCTGTGGAGGGCTGTTTGGTGTCGTGTTGGGCCTCCAAGTCGATGTGTTTGTCTCTCTCATGCCTGGCCTGCTCCTCCTCGGCCTGGATCTTGTCAAAGTCGGTGAGGGAAAGGGAGCGGCCGGTGCGCAGGAGTGTCTTTTCCTCGGCTCGCGTCACCTGCGTGAGCACTGAGGATGCCATTGGCTGCTACGGCAGAGGGGCCCGTTGAGGGGTGGGCAAAAGGGGGAGGGAGGGGAAGGGGGAAAGGTGGGTTGGGGAGAGATTGTGTGGGGTGGCGCAGGTGGCTGCAGCCAGACCCCTTGTGTGTGAATTGTCATGTCCACTGTCAGCATCACATCAAAGTATGAAACGGGCGAGCGTTCCGAACGCGGCATCCCAGAGATCAAGTTTATCGTATGTTGGGCGTGGGGAGGGGGAGGTGGATGAGTGTGGGCCGTTGGGCCGTTTTCTGTGCAGGGCGATTTGCTGACGCGTGCGACGGTGCTGCGTGATGTGTTTTGGGTGTGGGGAACGTGTGGTGGGGCGTATGATTGTTGTTTGTTTGTGTGTGTGTGTCGGAACATGGTTGTGGTGGATCCGGGATGGTGTGGTGGGGTGGGACGCCTGTGTGTGATGATCAACTCCACAGGAGAACATTGGCGGGTTCCTGACCGGAGACGACACGACAGACGACGCCATCAACAAGCTGCAGGAGTACTACCAAAAGTACAAGCTGATGGAGATGAACCTGGTTGCACAGCGCTCGTCGTTGAAGCGCAAGATCCCAGAGATTGAAAAGAGCTTGGAGGCGATTGCCGTTCTGGCCAAGGGCGAGTCGTTTGAGACGCAGTACGAGGTGGCAGACCACATCTATGCCAAGGCAGAGGTGCAGAACACAGGCAGCGTGTGTCTGTGGCTGGGGGTAGGTTGTGGCGTGTGGGACGGGAGGGCGAGCGGGGGGCCAGGAAGCGGGGTGTTGGGAGGGGGGAATTTGGCGCGCGCTTTGACTCTGGGCGAATGCTGACGCAGGGGCGATGCACACGCGGGGTACGTGGGCCACACGGTGACGTGGGACGGGCATGGGTGGGCACAATGGGTATGTGTGGACACAGGCCAACGTGATGCTGGAGTACACGCTGGAGGAGGCAGAGGAGCTGCTGCGCAGGAACCTGACGCAGGCCAACGAGAACCTGGAGAAGAATCAGGTGGATTTGGACTTTACCAAGGACCAGATCACCACGTGCCAGGTCAACATGAGCCGTCTGTACAACCACGAGGTGAAGCAGCGACGAAAGGATCAACAGGGGAAGAAGGGCGGCAAGTGAATGGAGTGAATGGTGTTTGAACACAGAGAGAGAGTGTGTGTGTGTGGAGGGTGTTGATTGGGTGGCGGTGGTTTTGAATGTTGGTTTGCACACACTTTAGGTCGGGGTGGGGCTGCCGGCAGGGCAGAGGACAATCTTGGGCAGGAAGGTGTTGTAGGCGGCAGCGATGGCCAGGGCCATGAGACCCTCGATGATGGCAGCGCCCCAGTTCTGGTCCTGCTCGATCTCGTTGTCCAGGCGCTTGCCCGGGAGGAGGAAGCGGTCGACAAACAGGCGGATGAGAAAGAGGAAGATGGAGCCAAAGACAAAGGAAAAGGTGAATGCAAGGAGGGAGTCGGAGCCCTTGCGGATGGGGTTGGCCAGCAGCATGCCCAGTGCAATGATGGTGAGGCCAAAGCCGATGCCTGCGGCAGGGTTGCCCTTGACAATCTCGGCCATGTCGTCGTACTTGGTGCCAATCTGGTACAGGCGCATGAAAAGGACCAGGCAGACCTGGCCCAGAGCAAACCAAGTCACACAGGTGGCGAGGTCCTCCTGTGAATTGGGGCGGGGGAGAACCGGGTGGGGGGGGAAAAGAGGGTGAGTTTGCGCATCAATCCAGGAATCCAAAGCAAACAAAAAGGGCCAGCGGGAAGACGCGCCTGCAGGGGCGTAGGGAAGGGTGGGATGGTGTGTGGATACGCGTGCGGTGACGTACAGCAAAGTTGTCGGTGGTTCCAGTCATGGAGGCGCCTGTGATGAGGCCCGTGGCGATAAAGACGCCTGCTTCGAGGGCGCCGGTGGCGACGTTGGAGGAGGCGAGGGAGCTCTGGAGGTTGAAGCGGCGCAGGACGACCTTGTCGAGGATGAACTGGCACAGGAACTGGAGCACAAAGCCAAAGAGAGCCCAGAGGACGGCGTTGATGGTGGTGAGGCCTGTGTGCACACGATGTTAGCGGCCATGAAAAACAAACGTCACGCGCCAATTCCCTCTGGGAGCACGTTGTCACGCGTGCCAAGCCATGGTGGGGAATGGAAGCGACGCAGGGCCATGGTGGACGCAAGGAACAAGGGATGGAGAGGGCAGGGCGGGATGTGGCGACGTACCAATGTCAATGTAGTACTTGGAAAAGGCGCCCTGGAGGACAAAGCCAACGCTGATGAGCCAGCCGGCAAAGGAGATGCCCACAGACTTGTTGTCAGTCTCGGTGAGGGCCTTGTTGAGGTTGAAGGTTTGCAAAAGATAGTTGTTGCTGCGCTTGAGGATGTAGGGCAGGGTGTACACCATCTTGGCGATGGCCAGGAAGACGACAAAGAGACACAGGAAGATGAGGTTCTGCCACTGGAAGATCGAGATGGTGAGGGACAGGTCGATCAGGCGCTCAGACAGAGGCACGTCTGGGAAGGTGCCGTACTGAAAGGTCTCGTCGTTGTTGTTGTTGGACATTGCGAGGGACCGGGGGGGGGTTTTTGGTTGGAGCGGGTCGAGCCCGTGCGGGATTTCATTGTGGTTGTCTTGTCTCGATCCCTTGTGGCAGCAAAGCCAGGGATGGTTGGGAAAACTGTACAAAGAGATGTGGATTTGGATTTACCAGAAGGAGATGCTGCTCTTGCCGCCGGGCGGGTTGGAGGTGCGCACCGAAGTGTGCGGCTGGTTGGTGTTGGACTGCTGCTGCACGTTCTTGTTGGACGAGTTGTCGTCGTGGCTCAGCCAGTCGCCCGAGGTGGTCTCGTTGGTCTTTTTGAAGCTGGCAGCGTACTCGTCGGTGGTGGTGTTGTTTGCTGTGCTGTTGTTCTGTGGGGTGGGTTGGGGGGGGGGTGTCAGACGAGGTGGTTCGCAGGAGACGGTGGGGAAGCTGGACTCACTTGCGAGCTCACCTCACTGTCCGTGAACGCATTGTACTCCGAGTTGCCAAGGAAGATGGAGGAGCGTCCGCCGGGGGCCTGGTGAACCTTGACAAAGCGGCGGGAATCAGACACACCGGTCTCGTGGGTGCGGGGCTGCACGTAGCTGCCCTTGGTCTCGTAGGTTGTCTGCTCCTGCTCCTGCTCCTGCTCCTGCTTCTTCTCCACCTGGGCCTCCTCCTCCTCGTAGCCGCCGAGGGAGAAGGAGCTGGTGCTCTTGTAGGTCTGCTTCTGCTGGGGCTTCTCCTCGGGCTCATCGTAGCCGCCGAGGGAGAAGGAGCTGTTGCCACCCGGGGCCGCATGGACCTTGATGAAGCGGCGCGAGTCGGAGACGCCGGTCTCGTGGGTGCGCGGCTGGACGCTGCTGCCGGTGGACTTTTGCTCGGGCTCCTCGTAGTTGCCCAGCGAGAAGGAGGACTGGTTGTTGTTGCCACGGCGCGTGTACGACGGCTGCTCGTCCTGGGTGGTGTCCTGGGCATACGAGTAGGTCGACTGCTGCTGCTGCTGCTGCTTCTGCTGCGGCTTCTCCTCGGGTTCGTCGTAGCCGCCCAGCGAGAACGACGAGTTGCCGCCCGGTGCTGCATGCACCTTGATGAAGCGACGCGAGTCGGACACTCCGGTCTCGTGGGTGCGGGGCTGGGCATACTGTGGCGTGTGTGTGTGGGGGGGGCGGTGTGAGTGCTGGGAACAGGTGTCGGACAGCCGTTTTGAACACGGGCGCCAAAAAGCTTTTCGCGCGCAAAAGAAACGGTTTCTTGTGCACGGAACCCGTCAGGAATCCGTCCGGCGGCATGCAGCATGCAGCGGGGCACATGGATGGCACAGTTGCGTGTACACATGCTCGCTGCAATGCACTGGGGCGTTGGATACGTGCATGCATGTCTACTTACGCCGCTGGTGGACTCGTCGTTGCCGAGGCTGAATTGCGACTGGTTCTGCGAGCGAGAGCGCTGCTGCTGCTTGGGCTCCTCCTCGTAGTCGCCAAAGATGTTGGATGTTTGATAGCTCGGGTGACGGCTGGCCATTATTGAATGGATTTGTGTGTGTGTAGAAATTGGGGTTGGGGGGGCTGGCGCACGGCTTGCGCATCCACATTTTGCACATTTTTTCGTGAGGTTCATTTCAGGGTTTGGCATTGCCACCAACAACGACAGAGAGGAGGGGCGACGGAGCCTGGAGCACAGAGAGGACGACGCCGCCGTTGCCGTTTTCGCCGTACATGAGATGGTTCCTGTCAACGAGGCCGCCGCCAGAGGTGGAGACGGTGGGCATGTGCATGGTGTGCTGGCTCATGGAAGCCGAGACGTGGACAGTGTCGAACTGGACGTCGCCCTGCATGGTGGGCTGTGTGCATGTGGTTGCGTCGGCACCCGTGCACGCCAGCAGGCCGCACAGCTGCGCCACAAAGGGTTTGGCAAAGTGAAGGGTTCCATCAAAGGCCATGACGGCGTAGGTTTGGTGCTGGCCGAGCGACGAGGCGGCGGTGGTGAAGCTGACGTTGCATACGACGTCGCCGTGGCTCACCGAGACAGCAGCGTGGCCATGGACGCCAGGCTGCACGGTGGCACACACCCCAGGGATGAAGCCTCCACAGGGCGCCCCTGCGCGTGGGAGGTGGACTCGTGTGGGTGGAGAGTGAGTGGGTGGCGGTCGTTTGGTGGGGGTGGTGGGCACGTCTGCGACCAGCATGTACTCGTCCTGGGCCACACTGGCGTTGTAGCGCCAGGCCAGGGGTGTGCCGTCGACATAAATGCCGGAACCAGCCTCTGGGGCGGCTGCCGAGTTGCTGGCGAGGAGGGTGGTGTAGGTGCGCAGGGACCAGGCCTGCTGGATCTGCACCGCACCCATCCACGGGTAGGTGTTGAACCAGGACGACGAGAATGCATAGTGGATGACGCCGTCGTGGAGCAGCGTGCGTGTGGGCTCCACAAAGTCGATGTCAAAGCAAACAAACACCCCGAAGCGTTCGCCCACACTGCTGTCCGTCACAGCCACCGCCTTGCTTTCCTGAGGCTCGTCAAAGATGCCCGCGGGCACCCAAAGGTGCTGTTTGTGGTAGGTGGCACGCAGCACGCCCTTTTGGTCAAAGACGGCTTCTGTGTTGAGCTGCCTGCGTCCGTCTGCCGGACAGCCATCCACGCCTGCCGTGCATGGTTTGTACTCACAGAGATTGGCCACAAGCATGAGATTGTGTGCTTGTGCCATGCATGCCAGGCCGTTGAAGAGTGTGGCGTCCGTGGCGTTGGTTGGATCGCAGGTGAATCCGTCAACCACGCGTTCACACAGCCGGAATTCTGCATCTCGGCTGCGCACGTCCAGACCCAGACCGGCTTCGGGAAAGACGATGATGTCGACGCCCTGTGAGGCTGCAGTTTGGGTGTAGGACTGTTGGAGGGGGGGGGGGGGTGGGCAGGGGGGGTCAGTGGAAATTCCGGAGAAATGGAAGTTCGGGGGGGCAACGTACGTGATACGCAGCCAGGTTGTGCTGCTTGATGACCTGTGCAGAGTCACTCTGCATCCACGGGCTGTAGGAGACCACTGCGGCACGATAGTCGCCGTGGGCAGTGGCCACGCAGACTGCAAGGATGAGGAGGAGGGGGAGCCGAGGCAGTGTTGCGTTCATTTGGGTGTGGGTGGGCAGGCAAGATCGGCATGTGCCTTTCGCAGGTGGTCGCCCACCTGGTATCTGTGTACAGTGAGTGGTTGCTCAATGGCCGCGTCGCCGAGGATGGAGGTGTAGAGACGGCGTTGCCAGCGTGGCATGCGTGATAACCTGTCGTCAAGCTGCTCTCGTAGGGTGGGTGGCACGGGAGGACGCACAGCAAGGCGGTCGTGGCGTCGTTTGCGCTTCAGCTTGCGTACTTGTCGCTTGCCGCGTGCCGCTTCTTCTGCGGCGGCTTCGTTCAGCTGGCGGTGAACGCGTTGCACGGTGGCACGGTCCACGCTGCCTCGCAAGACAATGCCTGGTTCGTCCAACCAGCCGATGTCTTTGTATGGTTGCAGGAGCATGTGTTTCACCCTGCCACGGACCCCGTACGCCAGTTCGAGGATGTCCACCATGTCCTGGCGGTGTCGACGGCCCCCGTTGGCTCGTTTGACTCTGTGAGGAAAGGGAGGGTGGTGAGTTGCCAACTGGGTGATTGCACGTGGCATGGACGGGCTGGGGATGCGTACTTGCGCAGGAGGCGGCGGCCTCGTTTGAGGGATTCCCGCACGCGTCGCTCGTCCTGGTCGTCCTTGCGACGGTGAAACTCGCCCAGAGTGCGTTCGTAGATGTACGCTTGGCCCACGGGGTCAAAGAAGCGTCGGGATTGGCGGAGGAGGTCCCGGAACAGCCGCAGGCGGTCTCGGGTAGCCTCCGACATGAGGATGGGTTGGGTTGGGTTGGGTTGGGTGGATGAGGGTGTGGTTGTATTGTGCAGTTGAGTGTGTGTGGGAGGGGAGGGGGGAGGGGAGGGGGAGGGGGGTGTCTACAGCCGGCTCAGGTCGTCGTTGATACGTGCGACAACGGCAAGGACCTGGTCGCGCTTGGCTTCGAGAGGTCGCTTGAGCTTGTTGATCATCCCCTTCTGCTTGGACATCTGCGCCATCTGCTGGCCATAAGTGCTCTCCAGAGACTGTTTGTGAGTGTCGAGGCGGCCTCGGAAGACCTGTTTGGCCTCCTCGGCCTCCTTTTCCACATCCTGGGCCTCCTTGAGCAACATGGCACACCGTGTGTCCTTGGCGCCGCTCTTTCCGGCACACCGTGTGGCCGCCTGCTGCTTGCGCTGCACACTGATTTCAAACTTGAGACATTCGGCGTGGTACTGCAGCATCAGCTGTTCGTAGGCACCGATCTGAGTCAACATGTCTGCAAACTGCGCCTGCAGCTTGCTGTCCAGTGTCTCCACTTGCTTCAACTTGCCCTCCACTGCCGTAAGGTTGCCCTTGGCTCCCACCAGCTGAGTTTGCAGTGTTTTCAGCGCAGACAGCGACGCGGCGTCCCGCTTGGGTTCACCCAGGGCAAACACCACAAAGTCGTTCTTGTCCGTGGGCAGCAGTTTGATCTCCAGTGTCTCCCGACGCCGTCGCTTCTGGCCCGGGCTCAGCTTGTACGCAGCCCTGCCGCTGAGCTCGCCCGTGGTCTTGGGCGGCGTCTTGGGCTTCTTGGGCTGCTTGGGCTTGGCTTTGGGTTTGGGTTGTGTGGCTTTGGCCTTGGCCTTGGCCTTGGCTTTGGGTTTGGCCTTGGGACGTGGCTTGGCACGCGGGTTGGCCTTGCGCTTGGGAGGCTCGACGACGGCGATGGTTGGGTCCACGGCGGTGCGTGGCACTGCATGCGGTTGTCGCTTGCGGCCTCGTTTGGGCAGGGGTGGCTGTGTTTCGCGCTCGTCGGACATCAACGGCACCTCTTCGCTCTCGATGGCATCCATGCGGTTGGACTGTTCCGGGTCGGGTTCAATAAAGTCGTCTGCGTCGCTGACGTCGCTGACCACGTCGCGCAACGAACGGCCCACCCCTGCCCGTGTCTTTGCCTTTGCCTTTGCCTTTGCCATGGTGGCGTCGTGTGGCACGAGATCGTCGTCGTCGCTGACCACGTCTCGCAGGGACTTGCCACGTGGCGTACGTGGCACGAGTTTGTCGTGGACGTCGTCCTCCACGTCGCTCGGATCGTCGCTCACACGGCCCATCATCGGATCGTCGTCGACGTCGCTCACATCACTCACCACAATGTCGTCGTCCTTCCGCCGCCGCTGCTGCTGCTGCTGCTTCTGCTTCTGCTGCGCAAGCTTCTGCTTCGTGTTGCGCCCTCGGTCACTCATTGGGTCATCCACAATGACCACGTCGTCGCCGCTGACATCGCTGACATCGAGCAATGGATCGGCAGTCATCTTCCGCTCCTTGCTCATCACATCGACGTCGCCATCGTCTTCGTCGCTGACCACATCGTCGTCTTCGATGCGGTCGTCCTCGTCGCTGACTCCTGCATCCGGATCCTCCTCCATTTCTTCCATCTGTTTCCTGCTGCGGCTGCGTGTCTCGCGCAGCGTGTCCATGCGACTGCGATGGGGCGGCGGTGCGTCGCCGTCGTCGTCCGACAGCGCCAAATCGCTGATTCCACCATCATTGCGAGTGGACCCCTGCGTGGCCTTGGCGGGTCTCTTGTTCTTCTTCTTGTTGCTGTTGTTGTTGTTGGTGGTGGTGGTGACCGAGGGCCCACGCAGCGATTCGTCAGAGGAGATTTCGTCGTCGCTGACTCCTTCCACATCCGATTTGCTCAGCCGCATGCCGTTGCCTGCGTTCAACTTGCCCATCACAGGCTGCTTGAACATGGCGTCGTCCTCCACGTCACTCACCCCTCCTCCTCCTCCCCTGGCCCCCTGTTTGGCCTTTGCCGGTCGTACCTCACGCAACAGTTCCTTCAGGGACATCGGTTCGTCGTCGTCGTCGTCCAGCGATGAAACGCCGTCGTTGCTTTGTGCGCGTGCGCGTGCGCGTCGGCCCTTGGCACCCACCCCCAGGGACACCTTGGGTGCCACAGGTGGGTGTCGTCCTTGTTTGATGTTGTTGAATCCACTCCCTTCGTCGCTTTGCATCCCATCGTCTTCGTCCTCTTCGTCGTCCATCATGTCGTTGCGCATCTCCATGCGTCCACGTGTCGGTGTGCGTTGCTGACGTCGGTTGCCGCTGCCGCCGCTTGCCTCGTCCGAACTCAACCCTTCCAGGGTGTCGCCACCGGACAGCTGTGCCTCGTCATCCTTCAGATCCAACGGCACACGCTCCGCCTGTCGTTGGAAACGAGAGCGCAGTTCGCGTGAGTCGCCGCCGCCGCCGCCGCGTCCGCCTGCCCTTTGGCCGACTTCCATGGGTTCCGGGTCGTCCTCCATGTCCTCGTCTCCATACATGTCGTCCCGTTGCATCACTCTGGCCCTTTGTCCACCCATGCGTCCTCCTCGTCCGCCCATGTCTGCCTCGCGCACATACACAACACGTGTGGGCTGGTCCCGGTGGTCCATGCGTCTGCCAGCCGGCGCCTCGTCCCGCACATACCGCATGTTGCGTTCCTCCTCCATGCGACCCCTCCCTCCGCCGCCGCGTGTCTCCATACGATCCTCCACCACGTCGCCATAGCCTCGTCCACGGCGTGGCTCGTCCCGTGCGTACCCGCGTCCCCAGCCGTCGCCTGCCGCGTCATCATCATCGTTCCCACCTCGCACGTCAAAGCCGTTTCCTCGCCCGTACCGTACCTGCTCCCCACGCGGCGCCTGTCTACGCTCCGTCTCGGGCGCCTGTTGCCAATAGTCGCGGCCTCCCACGTCGTTGCGTGCATAGCCACCGTTGCCGTAGCGCTGTTGGTGGTGGCCATTCCATTGCTGCTCACGTCGGCCGCCGCCCCACCTGTCGTCGTCCTGCACCCGCTTCATGGGCGGTCCCCGGTCGTCGCGACCGCCCCAACGTGCCTGCTCCGGGTGGGCCTGGCCATAGCCATGGCCGTTGTTGTTGGGTGGGCCTCGGTCATACCGGGGCTGGCCCCACTCCTGCTGGCGCATCTGCTCGGGCGCCCGTTGATCGTACATGGGCGCGCCACGGCCTCCGCCTCCGCCGTAATACTGCGCATGCGCAAGCAGTACCAATGCTGCAAGGACAATCAGTCGCAACATGTGGCCTTTTTCGATGGCTGCGCGCGTGTGGGTGCAGCGCAAAGTACGATGTCGCAAAAGGATAACAACGAGCATGGGCCGGTGGGTGAGGAGGCTGAAGCAAAGACGGCAAAGAAACCAGTGCGAAAGGGAGGGAAAATCAAATTGAAGCGAAAGGGAGGCGGACGGAAAAAGGGCACGGGTGGTGGGGAAAAGGCGTCTGCGTTGCAGCTGCAATTGCCGGAGGAGGAGGTGCATGTGGTGGTGGTGGGCGCAGGGTACGCAGGGGTGACGGCTGCGCAACAGTTGCATGCGTACGGTGGGGACAAGTGTCGCGTGACGCTGGTGAGCAACCAGTCCGCAGAACGGTTCTGCTCGCGTCCGAATGTGTTTTTCCGGCTCAAGCTGGACACAATGGACGGCGACAAGGTGCCGTATGGATACATTGACGAGGACGAGTGGGCAACCAAACACAACGTCAGTCTGCTCGACGCACAGGTGCTGCGTGTGGATCGGGAGGCACGCACCATCACGTACAGCAGCAACAAGGGACCGTCAGAGGCACAGGAAGCAGACACGCTGGCGTACGACAGACTCGTGCTGGCGTTGGGAGGGCGGCCACGCGTGTTGGAATGGCAGGTGTGCAGCGAGGCCGAGGTGGACGGCGGCTGGGTGGCCGCGGAGGACGACGCCAACAGTCGCAACGCAGAGGCACAGCAGACGGTGATTGCAGAGGGCGGTGGCATCGAAGCGTGTGTGAGTGGGTTTGTGGCGTCGATGCTGCCACACGCACCGCTGCCTGTGTTTCCGGTGCGGAATCCGCAGGAGAGTGTGCTGCTGCACGCGCTGCTGGCCGCTGGGGCACATGTGGTGGTGGTGGGCGGCGGCGCGTTGGCGTTGGATCTGATCAGTTCGGTGGTGGACGGCGGGTTGCTGGAAGGCGAGGGCCGCGGGACGTTGACGGTGGTGGTGCGGCGTGGAAAGCTGGGATGGCCGCTGATGCCGCCGGCACTGGCAGAGATGGTGAGTGCACTGCTGGAGGCAAAGCAAGGGCTGCGTGTGTGCTGCGGGGCTGCGGTGGCGTCGTTGGTGACAGAGGCAGAGGACAGCTCACGGCTGGTCGGGGTGGTGCTGGAGGACGGGACGCAGATTGCCTGCGCGGCTGTGGTGCAGGCAGTGGGGGTCATGTCGAATCATGAGGCGTTGGTTGTGGAACCGCCGTTGGATGCGAGCGGTGGGTTTATGGTGACGCCGCGCATGCAGAGCATCACGGATGAGGCAGTGTTTGCGGCCGGGGACTGCGCGGTGTTTCCGGACGCGTGGAGGGTGTGGAAGGACAGCAGGGGCCACAGGGAGATTGTAGAGGCGATGGAAGCGGATGCGTTGGGGTTGGATAGCGTGTGGTGGAGCCAGCCAGACGCGACGACAGTGAGGAGGAATTGGTTTTGGGCAAACGAGAGCGGGCGGATGGCGGCAGCAAATGCGTTGGATGGGCGGTGCAAGGGGGAGGAGGTGGCAGGGACGCCGTTCTTTCAGTCGTTTTTGTTGGCCGGGTTCAATTATACAGAGGTGGGGTTTGGGAAGCCGGAGCTGGGAGGGGTGTTGTTGGAGGAGAGGGAGCGGTGTGAGGTGGGTGGGGAGGAGTTTGTGGTGTGGGGTGGGGGAGAGGGAGGAGGAGAGGGAGGAGGAGGGGAGGTGGTGGTGTTGGAGAGGAGTGTGGGGTTGGGGGAGGACGGGGGGCCGACGTACACGAGGTATGTGTTGAGGAGGGTCGGGGGTGGGGAGGAGGGTGGAGGGGAGGAGTGGGAGTTGGTGGGGGCGGTGGTGTTTAATCGGCACAAGGTGGGGCTGGCGGTGAGGAAGAGGTTGTTGAGGGGGGAGGGGAGGGGAGGGTCGTGGGCGGAGGCGGTGGGGGTGTGAGGGGGAGGCGGTGGCGGTGGAGGTGTGTTCATTGGGTCTTAAAGGTCTCTACGCTGTCAAAGTGAGAGCGGATGCGTCGGACGTCTTGCGGGTCGACCACACAGATGGATTGTTGGGTCCAGTCGTCTCGGTCCACCTGTAGGTTTGGAAGCGAGAGGGTTTGTGCGTCTTGTCGGATGTACAGCACCGCTGTGGGGCATTCGTACGCCGCATCGAGAAAGGCGGTTTGGAGCGGCGTGGGTTGTGCGCCAAACAGGCGCTGGTGCAGGCTTGTGGCAAATTCAGCTGCGTTTGCGTCGTCTGCTGCCTCGATGTGTCCAATCGCAGCGATGGCAATGTTGCTCTCGACCATAGACTTGGCCATGCGGGAGCTGTTGCATCCATTGAGGACAATCAGCTTGCGCGGGTTGGAGAGATCCAACATGAGCTGGAGCCACTCGCCTTTGAGGTGTCCATCATCGATGTAGACACCTTGCACGCCCATGTGTGTGCAAAGGTGGACAACGTGGTGCACGGATGTGCGCAGTCGTTGCTTGATCACGTCGATGGGTGCTTGGGCGACTGCGTTTGCGGTGTCCACGGTGGAAGGGAGGCTGGTCATCAGGCTGTTCGTTTCGTGGAGGACAGCATGGAGGTCCGCTTTGTCCCCGGTGTACACACAGCCGAGGATGAGCAGCTTGTCTTCTTGGGGAGGGTGCGATTCGTCAAGTCGCGCCTGGAGTTCTTGCAGCGCGTTGCGAAGGTTGTTCAGCTCATCGGAGTTGCTTGAGGAGGAGGCCCTGTTGTCCAGTTCGGCGTTTGTTTCGTCCAGGTGAATGCGGAGCGTTGCGGCCTCGGCGAGGGATAAGCTGGAGGCGACTGAGAGCTCGTTGACCCAGCCGAGGATATCCTTGTACTTTCGACCAAGGAGCTTGATGTTGCAAACGGAGGCGTCCAGTCCCTGTTCCAATGTGTCGACGCGGCTGTTCACACTCGCAATGGAGCTTTCGTGCGTGTTCAGGCGATTCTTGAGCTTCCATAGCTCCTCCTCGTCCTTCATCACGCGTCCATACAGCAGGGCCTGTGTCTTCAGGTGGACCATGTGCACGTGGCAGGACCCACACTTCTCCTTGTCCACCTCCGCCAACTCCTGCACATCCACACGCAGCTCATGCTGTGCCCAGTCCATCCGCAGCACCTCCTCCACCTCTCCACTCGCCAAGCACCGGTGACACAGCGGATAGCACCTCAGTCCACTGCCCAGCCCATCACACAGCCCACTCTCCTCTGCCACACTCCGCACAAGTGCCTCCACTTTGCCCATCGTCTCCACCACATCAAACCAGTCGTCGTCGTCGCTGGCTACCACCACGTCTACATACCGCGTGTGTGGCTCATGCACAAGAACAATGTGCGGTGCATCCCGGGGCCACACATGCATCCAGTTCAAGCGCACTTGCTCTGGCACCCTCTCCTTTCCCACACCGTCTGGGAACGCCTCAATCAGCCGCACCTGCACCAGATTGAACAGCGCAGGTGGCAGCATGTGCCACTTCTCTGACTGCCATGCCTCGTCCTGCTGCACCTGCTCCTCATCATCTCCTTCACCTTCCTGACCAGTCACCACCCACACAAACCGCCGTCCAATCCGACATGTGTTCTCCGCCATCCACTTCCGAGGCAGCTCCATCTCCATCGTCCGCAGAAACGGAAACACAAGCGTGTCTTCTCCCACACGTGCACACATCTCCACCTCACACAGCAGCTCCAGCAGCACATCCGCAGCCTCGAGGCTTACGGAGGTGGAGTATCCCATCAGGCTTGCGTGGATCCTGCCTACTTGCACTCTCAATGCGTCATCCCATTGCACCAGCCCGTGGTGCTTCCCTTCCCCGATCTGCTTCCCTTTGTCCAGCCCTTGCACCTCTGCACCACTCACAAAACCTCCCATCAGCTTCGCCAGCCACACAGGGTCCAGCACAACCACACCTGACCCTCTGTGCCACACCACTTCCTGCATGTGGTGCAGTTCCTCCAGCGATAAATGAAAGATCCGCCCACTCATGCTCGGAAAATGCTCCGCCATCTCCTCATTCCCCTTCACCATCGCCTCCAGCTCCTCCACACGCATCCACGGCTGTTCCAT
Organism: Mantamonas sphyraenae; assembly: GCA_026936335.1. Taxonomy (NCBI): domain Eukaryota; family Mantamonadidae; genus Mantamonas; species Mantamonas sphyraenae. The sequence goes on from JAPMXV010000003.1 coordinate 342,548, forward strand.
CTCACCACTCTCCCTCAGTCCCTGCACATACTTCTGCAGCTCCACCGTCCCGCGTGGCACCATCCTCTCCTCTGCCAGTGCCACACTCGCTTCCTCCAGACTGCCCAGCAGCCCATCCACGTTGCCCTTCCACACATCTCCATCCACCACAAACACTCCCTTCTCTGCATCCATACGCAGCTGCTCGTACCTCTTGCTCTCCTTCCACCCTTGCACCCACCCTTGCACCATCCCACGTGCCTCTTCCCGATCCATCCTCTCCCCCACCTTCACCGTCTCTCCCAGATCTGCATGTGTCACCACAAACCACATCTGCGGCTTCTTCTTCCCTGCCACCTTGCTCGCCACCTTGCTCGCCACCATGTCCAGCCACACCTCCAGCTCCGCACGTGCTGCCTCCATGTCCACCCTGTGCCCACCTGCCACCGCATCCCACACCACCATCGATGCCACAAGCACAAACACCCCGCCCTGGCCCATCAACAGGTACTGGTGGCCCACCCAGTACTCTGCCTGGCCGCCATAGTCACTGATACGCACACGCACATCCCCACCCTTCAGATCAAACTCATACACATCCATGCTGTGTGTCGCATCCGTCGTCCTCTCTTTGCAATCCAGCCCCCGCTTCAGCACCTTTTCGAAGATACCCCAAGTCCACTCTCCCCACGAGGTGCTCCTCTTCATCGTGTCAATCAATGTTGTCTTGCCCTGTCCTCCATGTCCCAACACCTTCCAATTGACCCATTCCCACGCAGTGTCCATCCTTCCCAGATACTCCACCACCGCCTGCGCCCCCTTCTTCACCACGAACCCTGGCACATCGTCCAGCGCCTCATCATGCTCCAGCAGCAAGTGCTCCAGCTTCCCCAGCTTCGCCATTGCCTGTCTGGGCAGTACCCTGATTCCTGATCGAGTGAGGTCCAGCACGAGCAGATGCTCCCACTGGCCAATCTCCTCAGGAAGCTCACTCACCACTTCCTCACCCTCTGCGACAAGACAGAGAGCATGTTTGTCAACACAGTGCAAGCTAGCCAGCTGCTCTGCCAGATCTTGGGTTGATGTGAACGACACGAGGCCAACTCGCTCGGCCCAAGCACCCAGCATGGCCTTGTGTGTGTGTGGATGTCTTTCAGCAGCGATGGTGAACGCCACCACGCTCGGGAAAGGATCATCTCCAACGAAGGCGCCACCAGCAATGAGAACTCTTGCTGTCTCTGTGTGCCCGTTTTGTGCTGCAATGTGCAACGGTGTCCGTCCGTTCTCCGTTGCCTTGTCCACGTCTGCTCCCCTGTCCAGCAGCATCGTCGCCGTTTCTGTGTGCCCGTTCTCTGCTGCACCGTGCAACGGTGTCCATTCGTTCTCCGTTGCCTTGTCCACGTCTGCTCCCCTGTCCAGCAGCATCGTCGCCGTTTCTGTGTGCCCGTTCTCTGCTGCACCGTGCAACGGTGTCCATCCGTTCTCCGTTGCCTTGTCCACGTCTGCTCCCCTGTCCAGCAGCATCGTCGCCGTTTCTGTGTGCCCGATCTCTGCTGCACCGTGCAACGGTGTCCATCCGTTCTCCGTTGCCTTGTCCACGTCTGCTCCCCTGTCCAGCAGCATCGTCGCCGTTTCTGTGTGCCCGTTCTCTGCTGCACCGTGCAACGGTGTCCATCCGTTCTCCGTTGCCTTGTCCACGTCTGCTCCCCTGTCCAGCAGCATCGTCGCCGTTTCTGTGTGCCCGATCTCTGCTGCACCGTGCAACGGTGTCCATCCGTTCTCCGATGCCTTGTCCACGTCTGCTCCCTTCTCCAGCAGCATCGTCACAATCTCTGTGTGCCCGTTCTCTGCTGCACCGTGCAACGGTGTCCATCCGTTCTTCTGCGCCTTGTCCAACTCTGCTCCCTTCTCCAGCAGCATCGACACAATCTCTGTGTGCCCGTTCTTTGCTGCAATGTACAACGGTGTCCGTCCGTCCCTCTCCGCCTTGTCCACGTCTGCTCCCTTCTCCAGCAGCATCGTCACAATCTCTGTGTGCCCGTTCTCTGCTGCACCGTGCAACGGTGTCCATCCGTTCTTCTGCGCCTTGTCCAACTCTGCTCCCTTCTCCAGCAGCATCGTCACAATCTCTGTGTGCCCGTTCTTTGCTGCAATGTACAACGGTGTCCGTCCGTTCCTCTCCGCCTTGTCCACCCCTGCTTCCTTGTCCAGCAGCATCGACACAATCTCTGTGTGCCCGTTCTCTGCTGCAATGTACAACGGTGTCTGCCCGTACTTGTCCGCCTTGTCCACCCCTGCTTCCTTGTCCAGCAGCATCGACACAATCTCTGTGTGCCCGTTCTCTGCTGCAATGTACAACGGTGTCTGCCCGTACTTGTCCGCCTTGTCCACCCCTGCTTCCTTGTCCAGCAGCATCGACACAATCTCTGTGTGCCCGTTCTTTGCTGCAATGTACAACGGTGTCTGCCCGTACTTTGTCCGCCTTGTCCACCCCTGCTTCCTTGTCCAGCAGCATCGACACAATCTCTGTGTGCCCGTTCTTTGCTGCAATGTACAACGGTGTCTGCCCGTCCCTCTCCGCCTTGTCCAACCCTGCTTCCTTGTCCAGCAGCATCGACACAATCTCTGTGTGCCCGTTCTCTGCTGCAATGTACAACGGTGTCTGCCCGTACTTGTCCGCCTTGTCCACCCCTGCTTCCTTGTCCAGCAGCATCGACACAATCTCTGTGTGCCCGTTCTTTGCTGCAATGTACAACGGTGTCTGCCCGTCCCTCTCCGCCTTGTCCAACCCTGCTTCCTTGTCCAGCAGCATCATCACAATCTCTGTGTGCCCGTTCTTTGCTGCAATGTACAACGGTGTCCGTCCGTCCCTCTCCGCCTTGTCCACCCCTGCTTCCTTGTCCAGCAGCATCGACACAATCTCTGTGTGCCCGTTCTCTGCTGCAATGTACAACGGTGTCTGCCCGTACTTGTCCGCCTTGTCCACCCCTGCTTCCTTGTCCAGCAGCATCGACACAATCTCTGTGTGCCCGTTCTTTGCTGCAATGTACAACGGTGTCTGCCCGTACTTGTCCGCCTTGTCCACCCCTGCTTCCTTGTCCAGCAGCATCGACACAATCTCTGTGTGCCCGTTCTTTGCTGCAATGTACAACGGTGTCTGCCCGTACTTGTCCGCCTTGTCCAACCCTGCTCCCTTGTCCAGCAGCATCGACACAATCTCTGTGTGCCCGTTGTATGCTGCAACGTGCAACGGTGTCCACCCGTCCGCTTCCCCTTTGTTCACCTCTGCGCCCTTCTCCAGAAGCATCGTCGCCGTTTCTGTGTGCCCGCTGTCTGCTGCAAAGTGCAACGGCGTGGCTTCGTCCTCGTCTGCCTTGTTCACCTCTGCTCCCTTGTCCAGCAGCATCGACACAATCTCTGTGTGCCCGTTGTATGCTGCAACGTGCAACGGTGTCCACCCGTCCGACCCCCCTTTGTTCACCTCTGCGCGCTTCTCCAGAAGCATCGTCGCCGTTTCTGTGTGCCCGTTGTACGCTGCAATGTACAACGGTGTCCGTCCGTACTTGTCCGCTTTAACCACCTCTGCTCCCTTCTCCAACAGCACCTCCACCGTGTCTGTGTGCCCCTCCCGTGCTGCAAGAAACAGCGCAGTCCTCCCATCTCCATCTTGCATCCCAACATCCACCCCCTCATCCACCAACCTCTGCACCAACTCCACGTTGCCTGCTTCCGCGGCCTCTAAAAGCTCATTTCCGCTCATCACGAGAAACCCTCTCGACCTCTTTGCCCTGACGTGTCAGCACCCCATCCCCGACCACCCTCACCACCACCCACCACAACCCTCCAAGAGCCTTCAACCTCCCACTCACCCTGTTCAATTGCATCTGTGGCCGCAACACGGCACCAACAAGTTTCGCCTCCCTCCCCAGCCTCTCTCCACCCCCTCCAACCAACTCCTCTAGTTTACTCGCCAATGACACCAAGGTACCTCCCAAGCCAGTACGACACCAGCTATCCGTTGGGCTCGTACTCTGCGTGTCCGCTGCCGCAATCCACCTGGAACGGGTCGCCATTCCATCGGAACACGCACAGATCGCGTCCTCATCCCCATACCCATGGCTCCACCATATACTGTCCACTCCCATCGTGAGTGGTGCACGTGCGACCAGCATCTCCTCCTCTGACCCCTTCTTCCTTCCCAAGACCCATTCCCCCTCCCCCTCCCACACCACCATCAACCATGGGACACAAAGCTGAGCTCTTTAATCGTCCTTCTTGGATCCACCACCACGCAGACGACCCGTGCGGCGGGCTGCAATCAGACCCACCTTGCGACCGTGCGGCGTGTCACGACGCACCGTCGAAGCATGACCAATATGCTGATGGTTACCACCACCATGCGGATGCTCCACCGGGTTCATCGCCACACCACGCACATGCGGCCAGCTGTTGCGCTTCACACGGTACTTGTGGTACGCGCGGCCTGCCTTCAGCATCGGCTTGTCCATGCGGCCACCGCCTGCAACAATGCCAATCATCGCACGGCAGTTCGAGTTCACCGTCTTCTTGCTGCCCGACGGCAGCTTCACACGCGTCGTACCGTTCTCCTTGTGCGAAATAATCGTCGCGTAGTTGCCCGACGCACGTGCGTACTTGCCACGGTCTCCCGGCAGTGCCTCCACATTGCAGATGATCGTACCCTCGGGGCACGACGACAGCGGCACAATGTTGCCGATCGACAGCGTCGCCTTCTTGCCTGCGTAGATGAACTGGCCAGTCGAGATGCCCTCCGCAGCAATAAACAGCTCCTTGTCCACCTTGTAGCGGTACGGGTTCTTGAAGTGCACGCGGATCAGAGGTGCTCCACGTCCCGGGTCGTGCTCCACAGAGCGAACCACTCCCTTCAGGAAGCCGCGGCGCTCACCGTAGTCCAGACGGCGGTGCTTGGCCGCGCCCAGGCGGTGGTGCGTGTGCGATCTGAACACAGATCCATAACCTTTGCGCTGACCTGTGTGTCGTCGAGTGCAGTGCCGCCGTGGATGTGTGTCAGACTCGTCCGCCTGCGTGTCTGCGTGCCGATTCTTTCCCGCCCTCTGCGTATTTGCATGCACCTCCACGCTCCACCCACAAAACCGCCCCTCCCACACATGGCTGTGTCGGTCTGGGTGGCGCTGGACATGACACACGCTGCAGTGTATGCTGGTGTGTCCTGTGTCGCAGTGACCATGATCGTATGTGTCTGCCTGCGTCCCAGTCCCTCGCAACCTGCGCTTGCAGGAGGGGCTTGAAAAAATGCACGCCGTCCCGCTCACGCTCCGGCCGAGGCACAGGCACAGGGGAAGCAGACAGACACGTGGGACGCACGTGACGCATGCGCACAGGGTGTTCCATGCGCTGGGTACGTGTGTGTCTGCCGTGTCGTGTCTGCCTCGTCCTGTGTGCGCGTGGCAAGGCGTGCGTTTGTCTCGGCCGAGGCGACGCGGATCTTGCACAGGCGCCAGCGCGCGGGAGACGCATGGAAACGGGTGGGACGAGGTGTGGACGTGTGGGGTGGGGTGGAGGCATGCAGGGGAAGGTGGTGTGTGCTCACGTACCTCGGATAGTCTTTCCCATGGTTTGTTGTGTTGCTGGGGGTCGGGCGCACGGGCCATGGGGGTGCATGAGCTCACTCAGTCCTCCCAGACGTTTCTCCAAGGTGTCCCGTGTGACAGGCGAGACCTCTCCCGTCTTGGGTGGATGCATGCATGCGCGCCCATGGAACCAAACACGGACAATGTCGGAAGGCCTTGACGCCATCCTGCGCTGCTGCATCTGCTTGTCGCGCGTGTCGCACGCAGTGATGTGTCCAAAGTGCAGCCAGATTGCGTGTCGGGACTGCATTGCGGTAGGTGGTGGGGCGTGTGGCGGCGGCGTTCTCGGGAGACAGGAAACTCACAGCCGGATCTCCACAGCCGTGGGTTGTTCAGCGCAACGCGTGTCCTCAGTGTCGCACAACACTGGAGTTGACCGATCTGGTCAAGGCGAGGCACCTTGACGAGCTCATGCAGGTGAGCAGGGAAAGCGGGAGCGCGCGTCGTCCGTTGCCACAAATCCGGCACCCGCGCATGGCTGACACAGACTCGTGGACACACAGCAAATCCAAGCCCTGGAGGAAAGACAGCTGGAACAAGCCAGCAAGGCAGCTTCGGCGTCTCCGTCTGATCCGTGCTCAGTGCACGAGTCGATGGCGCTGACGTACCATTGTTCGACCTGCGACACGGCCGTGTGCTCCGACTGCGCCATGTTTGGCGAACACCAGGGTCACTCGTTTGAACATCTGAGCGATGTCTACCAGCAGGCAGTGGAACGTGTGCATGCGTCGTCGTCGGTGCTGCAGGACCGCGTCAAGACAGCGATGGGTCGGCTGTCCGAAGTCAACCAGACGGTGGAGACTCTTTCACGCAGCAAGGACGTGTGCGCCACAGAGATGAAGCTGGCGGTGGAAGTGATGCTGCGCAACCTCGACGACCAGCTCAAGGGCAAGTTGCTGCCGCTGGTGGAGCTCAAGGCAAACATCACTGGCCAGGTCGAGGAGATCGACCAACTGCTCGAGAGCACGCACGAGACTGTGTCCAATGCCACGCGCAGTGAGTTTGTGACCCGTTCCAGGCGCATCCTGAGCGAGATCGAACACTGTGCACGCCAGGACATCGAGTCGCTGCCACCGGTGGACAAGGCGTTTGTGAACGAGATCACCCCGGGATATGAACTGGGCGAGATGCGCATTGCCAACTACGCACAGGTGCGCCAGCAGCAGGAAATCATGTACAGCGGGGTCCTGGCGGCCAGTGCAGGGTTGCGCTGGCGTCTCAAGGTGTACCCGGATGGCAATGGAGTCGCCAAGGGCAATTTCATCTCTGTGTTTCTCGAGCTCTGTGGCGCGCCGCACCGCGAAGCACAGCGCTTCGACTACCAGCTGGAGGTGCTTCATGCCACAGATGAGCGACTGAACATTTCGCGCGCGTTCTCTAGCGTGTTTATCCACGGGGAGTGCTGGGGGTACAATCGCTTCTTCAAGATTGCCAATCTGCTGGAGGACGGCTATCTGCACGGCGACGGCGAACTTGTGCTGCGGTTTTCAGTGCGTCCACCGACGTACCATGACGCAAGCGTGTTGCAGGATGCATACATCAAGTTTCTGGAGGAGGATCGGAAGACGCAGCATGAACTCGTCGAACGATTGAATCATCTGGTGGACAAGATGACAGAGAGCAGCCCAGAACTGTCGTCGACCCTCGACGCGCTCATGGCGAGCACTGTGGACGCGGTGGAGGTCGTGGAGGTGGCTGGCGAAGACACGGGGGACAAGGTAGAGGAAGTGGACGTCGAGGACGAAGGCGAAGGGGAAGAGGAGGATGACGAGGACGAGGATGAAGAAGAGGATGACGAGGACGAGGATGGAGGGGAGGATGCGGACGATGAGAAGGATAGCAAGGACAGCACGGGAGAATTGTCAGAGACAACGTCGTCGGGCGAAAGCGTCGGGAAGCAGCCACAGCTGTTGTTTCCGATGGAGGCAGTGGCCATGTCTGGTCTGGATGACACAGACGACTCCAATTGAAATGTACAGTGAGCTCATGCACCCCCATGGCCCGTGCGCCCGACCCCCAGCAACACAACAAACCATGGGAAAGACTATCCGAGGTACGTGAGCACACACCACCTTCTCCTGCATGCCTCCACTCCACCCCACACGTCCACACCTCGTCCCACCCGTTTCCATGCGTCTCCCGCGCGCTGGCGCCTGTGCAAGATCCGCGTCGCCTCGGCCGAGACAAACGCACACCTTGCCACGCGCACACAGGACGAGGCAGACACGACACGGCAGACACACACGTACCCAGCGCATGGAACACCCTGTGCGCATCCGTCACGTGCGTCCCACGTGTCTGTCTGCTTCCCCTGTGCCTGTGCCTCGGTCGGAGCGTGAGCGGGACGGCGTGCATTTTTTCAAGCCCCTCCTGCAAGCGCAGGTTGCGAGGGACTGGGACGCAAGCAGACACACACGGACATGGTCGTTGCGACACAGGACACACCAGCATACACTGCAGCGTGTGTCATGTCCAGCGACGCCCAGGCCGACACAGCCATGTGTGGGAGGGGCGGTTTTGTGGGTGGAGCGTGGAGGTGCATGCAAATACGCAGAGGGCGGGAAAGAATCGGCACGCAGACACGCACACGCACGAGTCTGACACACATCCACGGCGGCACTGCACTCGACGACACACAGGTCAGCGCAAAGGTTATGGATCTGTGTTCAGATCGCACACGCACCACCGCCTGGGCGCGGCCAAGCACCGCCGCCTGGACTACGGTGAGCGCCGCGGCTTCCTGAAGGGAGTGGTTCGCTCTGTGGAGCACGACCCGGGACGCGGAGCACCTCTGATCCGCGTGCACTTCAAGAACCCGTACCGCTACAAGGTGGACAAGGAGCTGTTTATTGCTGCGGAGGGCATCTCGACTGGCCAGTTCATCTACGCAGGCAAGAAGGCGACGCTGTCGATCGGCAACATTGTGCCGCTGTCGTCGTGCCCCGAGGGTACGATCATCTGCAATGTGGAGGCACTGCCGGGAGACCGTGGCAAGTACGCACGTGCGTCGGGCAACTACGCGACGATTATTTCGCACAAGGAGAACGGTACGACGCGTGTGAAGCTGCCGTCGGGCAGCAAGAAGACGGTGAACTCGAACTGCCGTGCGATGATTGGCATTGTTGCAGGCGGTGGCCGCATGGACAAGCCGATGCTGAAGGCAGGCCGCGCGTACCACAAGTACCGTGTGAAGCGCAACAGCTGGCCGCATGTGCGTGGTGTGGCGATGAACCCGGTGGAGCATCCGCATGGTGGTGGTAACCATCAGCATATTGGTCATGCTTCGACGGTGCGTCGTGACACGCCGCACGGTCGCAAGGTGGGACTGATTGCAGCCCGCCGCACGGGTCGTCTGCGTGGTGGTGGATCCAAGAAGGACGATTAAAGAGCTCAGCTTTGTGTCCCATGGTTGATGGTGATGTGGGAGGGAGGGGGGATTGGTCTTGGGGAAGGAAGAACGGTCTGGAGGAGGAGATGATGGTCGCACGTGCACCACTCACCATAGGGAGTGGACAGCGTGTGGCCAGAACCATGGGTATGGGGATGCGAACGCGATCTGTGCATGTTCCGATGGACAAAGGCGACCCGTTCCAGGTGGATTGCGGCAGCGGACACGCAGAGTACGAGCCCAACGGATGGCTGGTGTCGTACTGGCTTGGGAGGTACCTTGGTGTCATTGGCGAGTAAACCAGACGTGTTCACCCTCCTATCATGAACATGATCCCAACTCCACCATCCATCCACCCATCCTTGCCATCCTTCCCACCTTCTTCCACCTTCTTCCCCACCCCCCCCACACCCACCGCATCCACCCATCCACCGAATTCCCACCCTCCATTCCATTCTTCCAATCGGCCTCCGCCCCAACTCCGACTCCCCGCTCTTTCGCTCTTTCGCACTTTCGTGCTCCGCCGAATTCAGCGTTCCCGCCCTGAAAAGCGCCCGCTCGCCGATAGCGCCCACAGCACCAGGAAAACACACACACACACACAAAATGGGCAAGGCTTTTAGCAAGGTTTTCAACAAGCTCTTCAAGATTGGCAAGGGTGCGTCATGAGAGGCAGAGGCAGGCATGGTCACAGGCCATGTAGCGAGGTTGAGAGCGGCGTGAGCGAGCAAGCCGGGGCCTGACACCGTTTTCCCTCCTCCAACCACCCCCCGCCCTTTTCAAAACGGACAGATGTGCGCATCCTGATGCTGGGCCTGGGTAAGTTTACACATGAGCATGCAGAAGCGAGTTCCCGCCATGCTGCGCAGCACTCTGTATGCCCCTTGCATGCGTGGGGTGCGCGTTTGCGGGCCGGGAACACGCGCAGCCCCGGTTCTCCGACGCAAATTCGCACCGGATGCTTTCTTGGGCGAGGGCGTTTTACACACGCGGTGGACACGTACTGACGCACTGGTTGCACGGTGTTCCCCACAGATGCTGCGGGCAAGACGACCATCCTGTACAAACTGCGCATGGGCGAGATTGTGACGACCATCCCGACGATTGGGTTCAACGTGGAAACGGTGGAGTACAAGAGCATCAACTTCACGGTGTGGGATGTCGGAGGACAGCACAAGATCCGCCCGCTGTGGCGCCACTACTACCAGAACACGGACGGTCTGATCTTTGTGGTGGACTCGAACGATCGCGACCGCGTGGACGAGGCGCGTGAGGAGCTGCACGCGATCCTGAACGACGACGAGATGAAGGATGCGCTGCTGCTGGTGTTTGCCAACAAGCAGGGTGAGTTTACACGGGGAGGAGAGAGTGTGGAGTGTACAGGGCGAGGGTGCCACGGGCTGGACGAGTGCAGTGCATGTGTGTGTGTGGCGGAGGAGAGGCGAAAAGGCGGCGCAGGGGAAGACGAGGCGCTTTTTTTCGCCTGGCAGAGCCGGCCGGATAGACGAGGAAGCAGGGACACAGACGAGGAGGCACAGGTGCATGGAGCTGTGAGAGTGCATGGAGAAGAACGGTGGCACATGTGCATGGCCGGTGCGGTGTGGACCCGCGCAGAAACGGGGTGTGGAAGAGAGGCGAAGCGGGAGAAAGCATTTTTCCCCTCTTGGGGCAATGCGCACACAAACGCAGCTGGCAACAGACAAACTGACACCGACAATGGCACAATCCGACTCGCATGTGAATGTTGTCCGTCACACACACACAGATCTGCCGGATGCCATGACCGCCTCGGAGATCACGGAGCAGCTGGGCATCGACAAGATGTCGAACCGCGACTGGTACATCCAGGCCACGTGCGCCACGTCGGGCGACGGTCTGTACGAGGGTCTGGACTGGCTGGCTGACCAGCTCAAGAGCAAGCAGTAATCTGTTGATCTTTCCCCCCCCCAAAAGAAATGAAAAACGCAAACGTCGCTATCAACACAACCCCTACCCCAATCCAACCCAACCCAACCCCCCCCCCACCCTCCAGTCCATGTCGTGGCAAGACACAAGCAACACGTCGCTGGGCTATGGCGGCCTGAGCGACAACGACACGTCGACAAGCTCGTTCTCCATGTTCCGTGCCGACACGAGCACACGGCTGAACAGCTCTGTGAGCAGCTTTGCCAACACATCCTTCAACACAAACCACCGTGGCGGCGGCGTCTCCACGTCCTCCTCATCCATCGACGTGGAAGCGATTGGCGAACGGCTCAAGGCGAGCACCGCGTACCTGGAAAACAGCGGCAGCACACGCCTGTACGACGTCAGCAGCAGTGGCGGATCGGCTGATTTGTCGTCCAAACGATACAGCAGCGGTGGCAGCAGCACGCTGAGCGGCACTCCGAGCGCTTCCAAGGGCAGCCGGACTTTTGGCGCCAAACCGCCCAAGCGCGCCTGGGATACCAGCAGCGGCTCCATCAACACCTCCTCCGCCTCTGTCACCAGCCATTCCACACACACGCTGAGCACAAACCAGACTGTGCACCGCATGACTGCCCTAGTCGACGCCGACGCCGACTCGCGCGTCTGCAAAGCCATCTACGACCTCCTCGCCCTCGACGTCCAGCCAGACGTCATTGTACAAATGCTCGAGGCGATGAAGAAGCAGGCGGAGGCAAAGAGCCATTGAAGAAAACAAAGTGTCCATTGATCCCCACGCACTCACTCACAACGTCTCGCACGTCTCGCGCAAAAAGTTGCCAATCACCAGAGCGAGCATGATGGCGGCCGAGCCCTCCACCATGGCTGCGCCCCAGTTCTTGTCGGTGACAATCTCCTTGTCCAGGGACTCGCCGGGCAGGATGAAGCGGTCGGTGATGAAGCGCATGGCCAGGAGCACGAGGCCGCCCAGGACGTACCACACCCAAAACGCCACAATCGACGACGAACGCAGCACGGGCGCAGTCACCACAATGGCCAGTGCCACCAGGTTCAGACCAAACGACAGACCTGCGGCCGGGTTCTTGTTCTCCAGCTCCGTGTGCACGTTGAACTTGCTCTTGGACGTGATAAACTCAAACACCTTGGCGTACAGCAGGAAGCCAATCTGACCAAAGACAAAGAACAGCACCGTGCTTGCAAGGTCCTCCTCAAACACAGTCGGCTGACCCGACACGCTGGCCATCGTCGTCAGGCCCGCGCCAATGATCGACCCGGCCTCCACAGCTGCCACCGCCACGTTCGAGTCGTTCACAAGCGACTTGACGTTGTCCTCGCTGCTGCGCACAATCAGCTTGTCGTTGATAATGCGAGCCTGTGGGGTTGCCCTCCTGTGTCAGCACGGCGTCCTTTTCCCTTTGCACCTCCCGCGCCTCCCTTTTCCCTTTCGTCCTCTGCCTTACAATCGTCAGCAGGATGATGCCCAGCGCCTGCGTCCACACAATCGTCAGAATGTTGGCCTCGGGCGTACCGTTGAGATCGCCCATGGAGCCGACCTGTGTGTGTGTGTGTGTGTGTCACCGTGTGCGTCGTTGCCGAATTGTGTGAGTTTGCCGTTTCCCCTCCTTTTGCTCCCTCGCTTCCTCCTCCGCGCCTCCTGCGCCCATAAACCTACCAGCACCATGCCCATGGCAAGCATCCAGCTGCCAAACGAGATCGCCACCGCCTTGTTGTCGTTGTCCACGAGTTGTGTCTGTGTATGGCGAAACAAGCGCCGTCGAATGTGTGGTCTCATGTGTCAGGGAACCGCCTTCTCCGTTCTCCTGCCCCTCCTCCTCCCTTTTCCCATTGCCACGCCCGTTGGCCCGCCTCCCTCTTTGTGCTCCCAAACCCGCCACTTCCACCCAACTTACCTGCAGCGAAAACGCCTTTGTGTCCCAGCAGCCCTCCTTGGCCAGCGAGATGTAAAAGGGCACCGAGTACAAAGCCCGCGCCACCAGGAACGACAGCACCATGATCACCAGGTACACCAGGTACTGCCACTGGAACAAACTCAGACCAAACTCGGTCTCCGTCATGCGGTCGCCCAAATCGGTTTGCAGAAGCACAGACAGCATCGTTTGAACAAACCCTTGGCTCGCCGTACGCTCGACCCCCATCACCTCTCTCCATCCCGTGTCCTCCCACCACTTCCCGTCTCCCTACCCCTCCCCTCCCCCGCCACCATCCTCCCTCCCTCCCTCCCCATCCACCTTCCTCCCCCATCTCCTCCAAACAAACCATGTCCACCAGGGTACGCCCAACCAACCCCTTCCTTCTCCCACCACGCCCAACCCACCCTACTCACCCCTTCCCTGCCTCTCGCCCTCCAGCCGAGCGTGCTACGGCAAAAGTTAACCCAGCGCACAGACTCCATGGCGTCCCTGACCACAACCATGACGCAGGGGCGCAAGATCGCCGCCCGCTCTGCGCAACGGTCTGCCGAGGTACGTCTCCCCTCACACCGCACCCACACCCATCACCCACCCACCCACCCACCACTCACACTCCCCTCTCTCACCCTCTCTCCACCTTGCCACCCACCCTGCCCCACACGCCCCACACCCCACACAACCAGGCCGCACAGGTCGAGGGCGCTGAAGAACAATCCCGCAAGTACGTTTCCCACCCCCTTCCCACCCCCCTACCCTCCACCAACACCCTCCCCCCCCCCTCCCCCTCCTCCCCCCTCCTCCCCCTCTCCTCCCACAGCACACAAATCGAAAAGGAAATCACCCGCGAGCAGCTCGTGCTCCTCAAGCAGGCGTTTGACACCGCCGACGACACAGGCGTCGGCGCCCTGACGGAAGAAAAGTTCATCAAGGTGTTTGGCAATGTGATGAGCAACCTCACAGAGGAACAGATGAAGATGCTGTACATGAAAATCGACGCCAACGGCGACGGCAGTGTGGACTGGGACGAGTTCTGCACCTTTATGCTCCTGGGCGACCAGAACGCCGAGGAGGAGGCCATGACCCAGGACATGATGGAACGTGTCCAATTCATGCCCCAGAGCCAGGGCAAACTCAACCAGCCCATGAACTATCACCGCGACATGATCGACGGCATTGTCTACCTCGACAAGGTCGACCGCTACATCACCGCCGGCCGTGACGGCTCCATCCGCGCCTGGAACGGCCACGACCTCCACTTTGACTGTGCCATCAAGAACGGCAGCGCGTGGATCACAGACTGCATCCACATCCCGCGCATCGAAAAGTTTGCCGTCAGTTCCATCAACCGCTCCGTCTCCTTCTACGAATACTCCACCGAGAAGGATGCCAACAACGAAAACAGGGTCCAGCTCGACCTCGCCTACCGTGTCATGGAGCTGGAAAAGTCGCCGCTGTGCCTCGACTACGTCACCATCCCCGACGAGGACGACAAGCACTTTCTCATCTTTGGCGACGACGAAGGCGCCGTCCACCTCATCCAGGCCAAGGGCGAAAACGGCGAAATGCTCCAAGCCAAGGCCAGCGACAAGGGCGACCTCGGCTCCCGCTACTCCGGTGGCATCCGCAAGGCCAAGGGCAAGGGGTCCCAGGTCGGCAAGCACCTGGAAATGTTCACCTCCCGTTCCGCGGAAAACAAGACCTTTGACCTGCACCGCGACTGGATCACAAAGGTGCAGGCCAGCGAGAGGCTCGACGACAACATGGCCATCCTGTCCTCCTCCCTCGATGCCTCGCTCAAGCTCACAGACATCGAAACGGGCAAGAGCAGCCGCTACAAGCTCAAGTACTCCCGCCACGGCATCTACTCCTTTGACATCCATCCCTTTAGCAAAAACTTTGTCAGCTGCGGCCTGGAGCGGTACATCCAGCTGTGGAGTGCAGGCTACCAGTTTCCCAGCAGCAATCTCGTCGGCCACACCACCTCGGTGCTGGACGTCAAGTACATCAGCGAACACCAACTGGTGTCGTTGGCCTCGGACAAGACCATCAAGGTGTGGGACCTGCGCAACAACAAGTGCATGCAGACCCTGCAGGACAAGACCGTGTACACCCCCGAGGACATGATCAGCTCCATGTTCTACAACGAATCCGTGCCCTGTCTCATCACAGGCACCACCCGTCCCGCCGCCTGGCACGTCAAGAACAAGCTCAACGTGAGCGAGGAGAAGCGTTCGCACACACACCCGGTCTCCTCCGCCCTCTACTCGCTCAACCTCCACCAGGTCGTGTCCGGCGACGAGGGCTCCAACATCATTGTGTGGGACCCCAGCACGGGCCAGCGCCAGTTTCGCTTTGGCGAGTGCCACGGCACCTCCAAAATCACCGCCATGTGCTTCGACTCGCGCGGCCGCCGTCTCGTCACAGGCGCCCACGACGGCTCCATCAAGGTGTGGAACTTCAACAACGGCCAGTGCCTGTTTGAGCTCAGCATGGAGGACAAGAAGGAGGTCACCGACCTGCAGTACGTCACCGTCGGCGCCAACGGCTACGTCGTCGCTGTCGGCTGGAACAAAAAGATCACCCTCTGGCTGGATGCGCCCAAGAAGCGCGACAAGGCCGCACGCTCCTACGCAGGCCACGACGACGACATCCTCGCCGTCACCTTTCAGGAGCCCAACCTCCTCGTCACGTCCAGCTACGACGGCGAAATCATCCTGTGGAACTTTGACACGGGCTTCAAAAAGAACAGCCTGCGCGCTCCCGACTGGCGCGACCTCACCATGGACCAGCGACCCATTGTCGGCCTGCAGTTTCTCCACAAAAAGAGCAACTGCCTGGTCAGCTCCGGAGCCGACGGCTTCCTGCGCTTCTGGAACACCCAGACGGGCGACCTTGCCATCGAGGTCAAAGCCCAGCACCAGAAACGCGCCAGCATCGTCGCCTTGGCCACCGATTCCACAAACAGCTTTTTGTTTTCCGGCGACACAAAGGGCATGCTCAAGGTGTGGGACGTGAGCAAGGTCGACGTCGAGAGCGACACCACCAGCAAGTCCATGGTCATTCCCGTCCACTCGTTCTTTGCCCACCGCGACTCGATCGTGCGCATCGAAGTGCTGGAACAGAGCGTGGACATGCCCTCTCTCATCCTCACCTCCTCCCTCGACGCCACCGTGCGCCTCTGGACCTTTGAGGGCAAGTACGTGGGCATCTTTGGAGCCGACAAGTGGGATCTCAACGACTCGGCCGCCTACCAGGACATGGTGCCCGCAGACATTGCCGCCTACGAGCAGAAGCTCCACGAGGACGAACAGGACGGCGAGGGTGGCCTCGGCGACTCGCACCACGACCTCGAGGTGGACGAGGAGGACGCACAGAAGGAGGCCGAGCGACGCGCAAAACTCGCTCGCATGAACACTTTTCTCAACGACATGGACGCACGCCGCGGCTGGTCGGGCATCAATCTGGCCTCCAGCAGTGGGGGTGGGGGTGGTGGCTACTCGGATGGGTATGGCGGAGGCGACGGCGCAGGGGCGTCGTCGTCGTCTTCCTCCTCGTCCTCGTCCTCATCATCATCCACAAGCGGCAGCACGTCCTCCACCTCCTCCTCCGCATCGTCGTCGTTGCCAGCAGAAAAGACAAAGGGTGGAAAGGGAGCCAAGGGCGGCAAGGGAAAGGGAAAGGGCGGCAAGGGAAGGAAACGGGCGACCACGACGACGTCGTCCTCGACAGGGTTGGGATCAAAGACAACCGGTGGCCCCGAAAGGAGACTGCGCAGGGAAGGAGTGGTGTACAGTGGACTGAACGAGTACACGTCGGCCAGCGGCGGAAAGTATTCGTACCAGTTTGGCGACTCGGCGCACTCGCTGCCCATCTTTGAGCCCAACCCGGTGGTGGTTCCACCCGAGTATGACTTTGCCTCCGACACCCTCACCCTGGCCACCACAGAGCGGCCCAAGCGCAACCGCTTTGCCCCCAGCATGGACGATAGCCAAGGCAGCAGTGGCAGCAGCGGCACCGGCACCCTGTCCAGCAGCGCCTTTGGCGGCTTGTCACGCATGGGCACATCGAGCAGCAGCAGCGCAGGCGGCAGTGGCAGCAGCAGCAGCAGCAGCAGCAGCTATGCACAAAACGTGGTCAGCAACTACGACCGCAGCTTGTGGGAAGGCAGCAATGTGTCCGAGTTTGCCGAGTCGCTCAAGGCCCAGGCCAAGGGCGAAGGCCTGCCGCTGTGGGACTCGTCCGACGTCAACTCTATCGGATTTGGCTCGCGCAAGATCAAGCTTCGCATGCACCAGCAAGAGCGAGAGAGGAAAGGGCGAAGGTGAATCAGGCAGATCATACACTTGTTCCTCACGGGTCAACCATGTCAATCTCCTCAATGCGGCTACTGCTGGAGGGAGGGTGCAGACGAAACACATGCTTGTGCTTCAAATTGAGCACCAGGCGGCCAGGAGGTCCTCCACAAAGCCGCGGCTTGTTGCTGCGGCGCACGCGCTTCTTGGAGCCGGGCAGCGTGAGCTGTGAGAGCTCGAGCGGGAAACCGGCAAAGGGGTCGCCTGCCATGGGACTCTTGAGGGCAGGCGGCAGGATGGTGCGTGCGCGCGACGGGGCTGTGGGCCGCGGCACCCAGGTGCGGTGCTTGGAACGGCACAGCTGCTTCCACTGCTCCATGGAGCGTGTGTGTGTGTCGGCCATGACAAAGAGGTCGTGTGCAAACAGGCTGTAAGGAGGGCGCGGCAGGCGCATGCGCTGTTGCAGGGCCTCCTTCTTGGGATCCCAATTCATGTAGCCACGGCAGCGACGTGCCGCACAGTAGCACACCAGCTTGTCGTGCTCCTCCATCTTGAACATGTAATCGTACGAAATCTCCTCGCCCTTCTTGATGGTGCGTGTGGCCACAATCACAATCTTCTTTGTGTACGGCCCGTCGCTGATCACACGCGAGCGTGCGTTGGGCTCGCACGAGTGGTTGATGAATCGAGCCGGTCCTCCACGCAATGTGGCGTCGATGACCACGTCGTCGTCCACGCGGAACATGTAGCAGGCAATGCCTCGGCTGTTGTAGTACTCCTCCCGCTTGTCGGTCATCCAGTACCGGATCAGCTCGCCCACATACTCCACCACAATGCTGCCTGGCTGGATGTCCTCCTCGGCAAAACAGCCCCAGCCGTGGATGCGTGACTTGCCCGGCCTGCACTTCAGACGCCCGTTGCGCCTTCGCATCTCCTTGGAATACTCGCCGTACTTCTGCTGCTCCACATCCAGTCCCAGTGTCGCCCCGCCTGCGCGTGGCCGCGGCATGGTCGTCGCCGCCTCCGCCCCTTCCTCCGCCACCTCCGCCACCTTTGGTTCGATTGCCCGTTCCTTTGTACGCGCACGCTCCTCCATCGTCACGCGCGCCGCCTTGCGTGTGCGTGCACACGATGCTGGGTACTTGCGTGTGGGCATGCGCATGACCACCCTGCGTTCCAGTGCACGGCCCATCGGCATGGCCAGATCCTGTTGTGCGCGTTCCAACATTTTGCCCACCACCTCGCCTTGCAGCCCCGCGTGGAACACTCGGTTCCCATTGCCTCCTCGTCGGCTGCTGCTCCCAGTGCCACTGGGTGATGTCTTTGACGTCGACGTCGACCCTGGCGTTTCCTCCTCCCTGCGCTTCCTCTTTTTCTTGCTGGAGCTACTCGACGGCGTCTCGGTCACATATGCCTCGTCGCCCGCAATCATTGCCAGGAATTCGTCGTCGTCGTCGTCGTCGTCGTCGTCCAACTGCAGTGCCTTGCCGCCGCCTTGGAAATCGTCGTCGTCGTCGTCATCGTCGTCACCCCATCCTGCATCCATCGACACCTTCTTCTTGCGCTTCTTCTTGCTCGGCGACCTCCTCTTCTTTGCCGGGCTGCTGCTCTTTGCCGTGTCGCGTGCGCTGGGCTGCTCGCTGGCGCTGGCCGGCTTTGGCGTTGCTTTGCGCTTGTAGGGCCTGGACATGCCCGACTTGGAACTAAACACAAGCGTGGCGCCGGTATACTTTGCAATGTGGCCGTCGACGACGTCCCATTTGTCCGTGATGATGGGCTGGCCTCGGCTCATGTCCTCGATGCTCTTGTAGTACGAGTCCAACGTGTCCATGGGCGCCCGTTCCCTCAACTGCTCGCAGTCCGGGTGTTCCTCCTGCAGCATGCGTGCGCTCCTCAGCAATGTGTTCACCCACTGTCTGTGCTCTTCGCTTCCCTCGGGGATTCTGACCGTGGGTGTCCAGTCGCGGCTCATGTACGTGGACAGCAACAGCAGCGAGTCGTCGTCCAGCACCTCGCCAGGCACAAGCACGCGTTCCACTTTCCATCCGTGTTCGAGGCCATACGCAAGCACAGGGTGGTCGGGCACGGGCTTGGTCACCTTCTCGTGCGGGTTGTTGGCCATGTACAGCATGGTAACCAAGTCTGGCACATACATCCCAGACGCAAGCGGCCCCGACACAGAGTGTGATGATCTTCCCGATTTGCCACCGTGCACCCGGTAATTGTGGTCCATCAGCTGCTTGAACAGCGACGACGTCGAACGCGCCGTCATCATCTTGTCCGGTTCAGCAATCTCGTACAATCCCCACGATTCGCGGGCGTTCCCGTTGGGCTTGAGGAACTGCATCACCCAATTGCCACAATTTGAGTTGACTCGATTGATCACAATGCGCGTGCCCTGCTTGTACGCGTACTTGGTCGCCGCCGGCACCTCACATCCTTCGTCACCCAGGCTCATCAGTGCATAGTGGTCGAATTGCATGGGCAACATCACTGCAAAGCCCCGCTTCTGTCTCAGGTCCACGTCGCGCACGTCCGTGATCGCTGGTTTGCGCAGCGAGTTTTTGGCGCGAGATTCGCGCCTTTCGCTGCGTGCACTCCGCTGGCTCTTCTTTGCCACCTTGGCCTCCTTTGCTTCCTCCGCCTTGTCCGTCTCCTCCTTGCTGGCCTTCCTCTGCGTTTGCTCAGGCGCCTGTGCCTCTTCCGTCTTTGCCTCGCCCTTGGCAACCGGTGTTCTCCTGGCGGCGGGTTTGACGTGTGGACTGCTTGCAGCAGACGTCAGCAATTTCTCCAGCGTGCTCTGCACCATCGATCCCGACGCCTCCGCATCCGTGGCCGCCTTTGCACGTTTGCCCTTCTTGCTCGACTTTTTGGCCTTGGGTGTGCTCTGTGCCTCGGCAGCGTCCTTGGAAGGCGTGGCCTTGCCTGACACCTGATCACCACCTTTCGTTTCGCTCTTCTTCTGGCCATTCCCGTCTCCATCCTTCTTTGCCGGCGCCGCCCCAGCCTTTGGTGTCGATGGTTTGGCCTTTTGTGCGCGTTTGGGTTTCGCTGCGGCCTTTCCTTTGCCCTTGGGCGCAGCCGCAGCCTCTTTCGCCTGGTCTTCATCTCCTTCCTGTTTCGTTTTCCGGCTTTGCTTGCCCCTCTTGGTCGCCGGTGCCTTTGTTGCTTGCTTGGCACTATCGTGTGACGCTTGATCTGCATCGACGCCGCTGCCCTTGCCTTTCTCTTGCGCATTGTTGGTCTTGGGCTGTGGATTCTCGTCCGCACTTTTTGCCGTCGCGGCCGACTTGGACCCCTTGCGCGGCTTCTTGCCTTCGCTGGAGGCGCGCGGTTTGCCACGTCCATTCTTGGATGACGACGTTGCTTTCGAGGCAGGCGTCACACGCTGACGTTTGCGATCGCTGGCAAGACTGGCCGCTGCGGCCTTGGCCTCTTCGGTTTGCGGCTGCTGCTCCTGCTGCTCACCCTCCTGCGCATCCTTGCGTTTGCGTGTGCCTCTGGCCTTGGTGCGCTTTACCACCCCGTCCTTGGGGGGGGCGTCCACCTGGGGTGTCTTTGACATGGAAACGGGGGGCTCTTCCGGCCAAAGTTTGCGTGGTTGGGCGCGTGCATGGATGATGGGTGCTGTTCATTGTGCTGCATGCGCTCAATAGTACGAGGGTGGAGCCTCGTTGGACTGTCCCTGTGCCTCCTGGCTAGTGGAAGCCGCAGCGGGAGGATATTCCTGCATGGGCACGGGCTGTCCAACGCTGACGGGACGTGCGGCCCTGTTGTGTGTGGGTCCGCTGGCATAGTTCTTGCTGCTCTTTGTGGATGCATTGTCCGAAGCCGCCTTTTCAGCGGCAGCCTTCTTCGTGCGGTGGCGCTTGATAAGCACGCCGGCTGTGGCAATGGTGAGGGCGCCGCCGACGGCAATGAGAGCCCAGGCCCAGCCGGGAACGCAGCAGCACTGGGGATCGCCCAGAGTGGAGCCGTCGGCGTTGCAGGCCGCATCCGAGATCTTGGACGAGGTGGAGCCACTGGCGCACGGGTTGTCGTCAAAGTTGATGTTGGAACTGCAGCCGCTGACGCCGCAAGTGTCGGAGCCGCGCAGCACCTCGATCTGGCACTCGGTCAGGTTGAGGTTGGGGCAGACCTTGGATCGCTGCTGCAGGAAGGTAAGGGCCGTCTTTGAGTCAGTGAAGTTGACGAGCTCGGACATGAGCACGTCGGTGCCGGCCACACCGATCAGCAGAGGCGGGCTGCGCGAGTTGTCGTACGCAGGCAGCGCGGCTGTGACCATCTGGCCCAGACCCGAGGCGTCGGTGTACTCTTCCGTCCACACCGTCTGGTTGTTGGTGATGCCCGCCGCAAAGTACTGGTAGTATGCAGTCATTTTGCCCAGCAGATTGCCACCGTCCTCGATCTTGGTGTGCACGCCCTTGTGAGCACACGCGATCAGTTTCGGGTCTGTGCTTGTTGCACCACTGCCCAAAGAGTAGGTGAAGATGCGTGCGTCGATCGCTGCCGTGTTGCGGTTGTTGATCAGCGTGCGCGCAGCCGGGCCGTTGGGCGAGTTTCCGTCGGTGAGAAAGAGGATGGCAGCTGTGTGCGTGTGTGCGTGTGAACGAGTCAACCACACCGAGTGAGTGAGTGGGTGCTTGAGAGCAAGTCAAGTGGGACGGGCACAACCCAAACGGGATCGTCGGCATCACTCACTCTTGCAGTTGGACGTGGCCTCCTTGGTACGCGAGGCATCAATCACATCAAAGGCCTTCTTGAAGGCCACCTCAAAGTTCGTGCCTCCACCAGCCTCCAGGGCGGTGATGTAGTCCGTCATTTCCTTGCGGGTGACGTTGTTGGCCTGCTTGAGCTCAGCACTGGCCGACGAGGCGGTGTCGGAGAACTGGACGGATCAGAATACAGGGTTAGTTTTCGCCGCGGGAGGGGATGCCACATCACAGCACACACACACACACACACAACGACCAACAACACGGGGAAACCACTGGCGTGGGAATGACTGTCATCAAAGGCGCAAACGTACCTTGACGACGGTGACAAAGTCGGCGCTGGTGAGCGTTCCGACGACAGAGTTTGCAGCCTCCTTGGCAATGGTGAGACGCTTGTTCTGGGCCATGGAGCCACTGACGTCGATGATGAGGATGACATCCTTGGGACCACTGCTTGCGGCGACGTACCAGGGCCGCGTGCGTGGGTCGTACGCGCTGCAACCTCCCAGGTCGGTGCGCGGCCAGACGTTGCCCGGGTACTTTCGGTGCACACCGTGCTTTGTACCAAAGTACGTCCACTTGGTGTTGGCCAGCTCCTTGTACTTGCTGATAAACAGCGAGTCCAGCTCCTTGGTGTAGCAGGCGCTTTCCTTGACACCTGCGTCCTTGCGGTTGACGGTGCTGGGAATGTAAATGCCAGACGAACCCAGGAGCACAGGGCGGCCGCTGTGTGTATGTTGTGTACGTGGTACCACAGCATCGGCGAGTGCACAGACGGCGATACGTCGCAGTAGATGTGGCGCAGTGAGTAAAGGGTCAGCTGGCGCAGGAGGGGCTCGGGTGTGCACGCGGCGGGCGGCAAAGGGAGGGACACTCGGAGCCACCACAGCCTCAAACGGCGACGGAGCAAGCGACCGTGGACTGCAGGAGCAGGCAATGCACAGTGCACGCTGCACAGTGGATGGGGGATGGGAGGGCAAGGACAGTGGGGCAGAGGAAGGCCGGACAGCCGCACACGCGGGCTGGGAGCATCTTGCGTCCGAGCGGTCTCAGCGAAAAACGGCGCAAGGCGCGCTGGGACAGGTTGAGGCGGAGGCAAAAACGTACGTGCAGTCACAGTTCTGGCCCTGGCCGAGATCATCGACACAGGTGGTGTTGAGGCCACCCAGGCACAGATCAGCGCCGAGGCAGCTGCAGTCCTTGGTGCACCTGGAGGTGTGCAACGTCTGGGCGCGGTCTCGGATGGCCTTGACCAGGCCCTCGCGCTTGTTCACCAGCTCCTGCAAGGAGTTGGCCCACACCATGGCACACAAGACGCACAGGAGCACAGCTCGAAGTTGTCCCTTTCGTGCGTGCGACATCGAGGGCAATGAAATGAATAGTTTGGTGACAACAGCGACGTCTCTGGCCTTCAGCATCCACTTGGGTGTCCTCGCTGTCCTCGTGCCCGTGTGGTACGTCGGCTTCGACTGGTCCTACTTTTCTCTCCATCCCCTCAGCCTCGTCACTGCCTGGGCTCTCGTCACAGAGGCCCTGGTGGCGATGCGCTTGCGAAGTACGCCTCCTGCGCAGCCGACCCACACGTGTTTGCCTCCCATCTGCTCACACATCTTCTGTACACAGAGTGGGCGCCCAATGTGGTCACCTACAAAAACCTGGAGTTTGTCCATTTGGTCGTTGCCGCAACGGCTGTGTTTGCCGCTGGCCTTGGCGGCGGCTTTGTCATCGAGCACATCAAGTTCACCGAAGGATACGCCCACTTCAAGTCCTGGCATGGCATCCTGGGCGCCCTGGCACTTGGCTTGTCTTTTGTCACCGCCTCGGGAGGCCTGCTCAACTGGCCCAAGCGCGATTCGCCCACAAAGTCTGAGCGCGTGGCTGCCGCCCAGGCCTTTCAAGCTCACCGCCTCGTCAATGTGGCGTCCTACCTGCTGTGGGTCGGTGCCGTCAGCACGGGTGTGCTGTGGACCGGTTGGGGCCGCCGCAACCTTTCGGGCTACCTCGGACAGGCTGTCTTTGCCGCCATTGCCGTCACGTCCACCCTGACCCTTGTCCTGAGGTTTTCAAGCCCCAACGGTGGCAACAAGGGCAGTGACGACAGCAAGAAGCAAGGGGAGGTCAAGAAGGACGAGTGAGCCCCAAGTGCGCAAATGGATGTCCATGGCGTTTCCACGCAGTTCTTGTTCGATGGGGAATGGTGGTTGGGGGTGGGGGAGGGAGACGATGGGGCTTGGAAGGTGATGGGGAGGATGGTGGGGTTGTTGCTGCGACGTTTGCGTTTTTCATTTCTTTTGGGGGGTGTGTGATGGGACAGATCAACAGATTACTGCTTGCTCTTGAGCTGGTCAGCCAGCCAGTCCAGACCCTCGTACAGACCGTCGCCCGACGTGGCGCACGTGGCCTGGATGTACCAGTCGCGGTTCGACATCTTGTCGATGCCCAGCTGCTCCGTGATCTCCGAGGCGGTCATGGCATCCGGCAGATCTGTGTGTGTGTGACGGACAACGTTCACATGCGAGTCGGATTGTGCCATTGTCGGTGTCAGTTTGTCTGTTGCCAGCTGCGTTTGTGTGCGCATTGC
This sequence comes from Mantamonas sphyraenae, assembly GCA_026936335.1. NCBI lineage: Eukaryota > Mantamonadidae > Mantamonas > Mantamonas sphyraenae. The sequence goes on from JAPMXV010000003.1 coordinate 366,990, forward strand.
CCCAAGAGGGGAAAAATGCTTTCTCCCGCCTCGCCTCTCTTCCACACCCCGTTTCTGCGCGGGTCCACACCGCACCGGCCATGCACATGTGCCACCGTTCTTCTCCATGCACTCTCACAGCTCCATGCACCTGTGCCTCCTCGTCTGTGTCCCTGCTTCCTCGTCTATCCGGCCGGCTCTGCCTGGCGAAAAAAAGCGCCTCGTCTTCCCCTGCGCTTCTCGCCTCTCCTCCGCCACACACACACATGCACTGCACTCGTCCAGCCTGTGGCACCCTCGCCCTGTATACTCCACACTCTCTCCTCCTGGTGTAAACTCACCCTGCTTGTTGGCAAACACCAGCAGCAGCGCATCCTTCATCTCGTCGTCGTTCAGGATCGCGTGCAGCTCCTCACGCGCCTCGTCCACGCGGTCGCGATCGTTCGAGTCCACCACAAAGATCAGACCGTCCGTGTTCTGGTAGTAGTGGCGCCACAGCGGGCGGATCTTGTGCTGTCCTCCGACATCCCACACCGTGAAGTTGATGCTCTTGTACTCCACCGTTTCCACGTTGAACCCAATCGTCGGGATGGTCGTCACAATCTCGCCCATGCGCAGTTTGTACAGGATGGTCGTCTTGCCCGCAGCATCTGTGGGGAACACCGTGCAACCAGTGCGTCAGTACGTGTCCACCGCGTGTAAAAGGCCTTCGCCCAAGAAAGCATCCGGTGCGAATTTGCGTCGGAGAACCGGGGCTGCGCGTGTTCCCGGCCCGCAAACGCGCACACCACGCATGCAAGGGGCATACAGAGTGCTGCGCAGCATGGCGGGAACTCGCTTCTGCATGCTCATGTGTAAACTTACCCAGGCCCAGCATCAGGATGCGCACATCTGTCCGTTTTGAAAAGGGCGGGGGGTGGTTGGAGGAGGGAAAACGGTGTCAGGCCCCGGCTTGCTCGCTCACGCCGCTCTCAACCTCGCTACATTGGCCTGTGACCATGCCTGCCTCTGCCTCTCATGACGCACCCTTGCCAATCTTGAAGAGCTTGTTGAAAACCTTGCTAAAAGCCTTGCCCATTTTGTGTGTGTGTGTGTGTTTTCCTGGTGCTGTGGGCGCTATCGGCGAGCGGGCGCTTTTCAGGGCGGGAACGCTGAATTCGGCGGAGCACGAAAGTGCGAAAGAGCGAAAGAGCGGGGAGTCGGAGTTGGGGCGGAGGCCGATTGGAAGAATGGAATGGAGGGTGGGAATTCGGTGGATGGGTGGATGCGGTGGGTGTGTGGGGGGTGAGGGGAAGAAGGTGGGAAGGATGGCAAGGATGGATGATGGTGGAGTTGGGATCATGGTCATGATAGGAGGGTGAACACGTCTGGTTTACTCGCCAATGACACCAAGGTACCTCCCAAGCCAGTACGACACCAGCCATCCGTTGGGCTCGTACTCTGCGTGTCCGCTGCCGCAATCCACCTGGAACGGGTCGCCATTCCATCGGAACATGCAGATCTCGTCATAGGGCAGCAGTTTGCGCACATTGGGCTTGCCACCCCGGTCGGGATCGGGTCGCCAGATGATGTCCAGCCGGTGCGAGTTGTGCACGGGCCAGTCGATCAGCTCCAGCGGCCACTGCCTCAGCGTCTCGATGCCTCGGTCCAGCTCAAAGTTTTTGGCGCCACTCATGCTGTAGATGAGATTCCACAGCGGGCTGGCCACCTCGCTGCTGATGCGCCATTCGCGCTCGAGACCCAGCATCATCTCTGGCCAAGCCGTGCGCGAGCCAGACCACAAGTACACAAAGAAGGGCAGCAGAGTCAGTTCGTCGTCGCTATAGTTGTCGTCGTTGGGAATTTGAATCTTGCAGTTGACCACGTTCAGTGCGTAGCCGTGCTTCTCTCGAAGCAGCGCGCTCGCGTCGCTGAACGTGCTGTCGTTGCCGCTCAGCGCATACGCAGACTCCAGAAACGCCAGAATCTGCACCGAGTTGGGTCCTCGCTCGTCAAAGTAGTACATGTTGTCGTTGATGTCTACCCAGTTCCACCGTCCCCACTTTGTAGGCTCGCCAAACTCGCCAATCAGATAAAAGTTGTTGGCCACAATGTGGTGCATGACATCGGTGACAATGCTGGTGGCTCGTTGCTTCTCCTCGGGCGTCTCTGCCACGAGGTGAGCAAACACGGGATACGTCGCCATGTGGCCTGTGATCTGATCCGACGACGTTTCCCCCTTCCAAATCCACCCCTCGTCCGTCGTAGAGTTGTACCAGTTGCCCGTGCCCGGTGCAATCTCACCCGTCTTGGCAAATGTTCGTGCGGGATAGCCCTTGATGCCGGTCAGCTTGGTCGCCATGCGCTCCATGCCTTCAAACGACATCCACGCGTTGCGCTTTGCATCTGCATCCCGTGTCACCGCCCAACGGAACGCTTGCGACAGCACGTACTGCCCTGTCCACAACGCATCCGAGTCGGCTGGATGCTTGGTCACGGTGCTTGTGTCGCCAAACCGTGGCAACGACACATCCGACACCATTCCGTATCGCACATGCCGTGGCACAATCGTCTCGAAATGGGCAGCCTTTTGTGCCAGAGTCCATCGCTGGACATCAATCACAGCCAACCCGGCGTCGGTGACGGCCCAGGCTGTGGGCAAGCCGTCCTCGTACCACACGTGCAGGTCCAGCACAGCCTGGCCCGGGTGCCAACGAGGGCCGTAGTAATACGACCACACACGGCCCGAGGAGGAGTGACGATCGTAGCGCACGATGCCCTTGGAGGTGCCCATCCAGACCTGGGTGCCAGCTGCATCCATGCAGGACGTGGTGTTGAACGGCAGACCCTGCATGCCGCCAATGCGACCCAGGGTCATGTTGGGATACTGCATGTTGAGTGCAGGCAGCGTGCCGATCCACACAATGTCGTCGTCGTCGGTCTGGGCAAACGAGGTCACAGTGGCGTCCACGTTGCCCGTCACCCACTCGAATCGCCACCCGTGGGCATCTGTGCGTCGCCAATACTTTGTTTCTGTGCCAACCACGAGTGCACGCGAAGATGCAAGCACCGCAGACACTGGCTCCTGGCCCAGCGCCGCCTCGTGTTGCAGGCCGTCGTGCGCGTTCCACCAAAACAGGCCGTGCGGCGTGCCTACAAACGCATGCTCCTCTTTGGACGCCCATGCGGCGCAGGTGATGTGTGACAACGGTGTGTCAAACGCATGTGTGGTGCATGCGGTGTGCACAGACGCGCACACGTGCAGGGCGTGCGTGTCCAACAACACAAATTCCTGGCCGTCGCCGCCGCCGCGCAGCAGCCGTGTCTCTGCGCCCACAGACACGCCCAGTGCGGTGTCCACCCGTTCGTACTTGCTGTCGCCCAGGCCTTGCATCAGCCACACGCTGTCGTTGGTCAGCAGCAGTGCCGAAGCCCTGCCCAGAGGCAGTGCCGTGCGCACATTACCCACCGCAAGCTCGGGCCACTGACCCACAGGCGCTTCGCCTTTGAACGTGTACCGAAAAGCCACCGGCTGTTCGTACGGCGTGTCAGGCACCACCACGGCCGACGCACATGCAGCCAAGAGGAGCACAAGGGGCAACAGAGTGCGAGGGGTCATCACAGCCTTTTCTTCTGCCTCACTTTGCGCACGCCCACCCTCCATTCTCCTGTCACTCCTTCCTTGCAAGATACACGTAGTGGACACCCTCATCCTCGGGGTCCTCGTGGACGACGCCCTCGGCGCGGGGCTTCTCCAGCGTGCGTGTGTCGACGGCCCACTTGTACTTGGCCTTCTCCAGATAGGTGCTGCGCAGCGATGGCCGCGCATACGACACGCAAATGTACAGACCGCCCGGTTTGAGCACACGGCTCACCTCGGACAGCATCCGGTCGGCTGCCTTGGCGCTCGACGTCGAACACAGCACCGAGTCCAGCGTCGCCTTGTCGATCACCACGTCAAACTCGCCCGTGTCAAAGTCCATCTTCTTTACATCCATGCATGTGACTGTCCGTGTGTTGTGGTGAGCCAATCCCCTCCTCCCGCGTGTCAGCTGCGCCGGCAAACACAAGCGTTGCTAACGCTCCCCTCTTGCCCCACACACACACGCACGCACGCGCTCACACCCACACACACACACACACACACATGGATCAAACAAAACAGACGCAACATACACACCAACCCGTCCTTCTCCTGTGTGCGTGAGGCCATCTGTTTGATCACCACGGGCGAGATGTCGATGCAGTTCAGCTGTGCGTAGCCGTCCTGAAACATGTCCTCCTGGAAGGCTGAAACAGGCCAGGATCCGGGCAAACAGGATTGCAGGTGCATGTCAAAATGCACGTGCACGTGACCAGCGTCTCCATGTCAGCAGTGTGCTCCAGTCCAGCCCGCCACAGTCGCCTGCACAAGAAACGGGCGCGGGCGTCACGAGAGGGGTGCCGCCAAAAACTCACTGCCGTTGCCGCATCCCACCACCAGAATGTTGGCATCCTTGGCCACCAGTTCGTTGATCATGTCACACATGTCCTCGTACGTCTGATACCAGTCGAACGGCTCTGCATCACTGTCCACCCGCCGCCGACGAGTCCCAGGTCCGTCAGTACCTGCACCACAAGCAACAAGCAACCCCACCCCGGCTCCTCACTGTCCCCCTTTGCTACCCCACCTTTCAAACCGTTCGTTCCAGTAGTCTTCCGACCCGTAGTTGGCCACGGACGAAGAAGACATTTGCAGGTTCGGTTTGATTGAAACGCGCGAGGATCGCGACAGGTCCGCCAACACAAAAACGAAAAAACCGCGCAGGAACGGCCACAACCATGCAGTACCGCACCATGTATGTGATGGCCGCATGGACCATCTGCATTGTTGTCTTTTCGTCGATCTTTGCCGTTGCTTGCCTGGCTCTGTTTGTGCTGGACCGCCGCCGGCGAAATGCGCAGGTGTCAGGCCAAGTGCCGCCCAGCAATCTCAAGCGTCTCCTGCCACGCATGGTGGCCTGTCTCATCGCCTATGTGCTCGGGTCCCTTCTGTTGACCCTCAGCGCCTACGACTACATGTCGCCCATCATCTCGTGGATCTTGATCAGTCTGCTGACCATCCCGACGACAGTCCTGCTGCTCCCCGACGGTCTGACCCCGCTCCTTTCCTCCTCCGACGATTCCATGCGCATGGACGAGTCCCTCACCATGAACAACGTCAAGCCGCGCTTTTCTGTGACCAAGGAACTCGGCAAGCGCTGGATGGGCAACCGCAAGATGGTCATTGGCCTCGCGTTCGTCCTGACGCTCACCAGCCTCCTGCTCGCCGTCCTCACCGACGGTGCCTGCTCCTGTGCCCAGCCCAACACCTTTTCCTTCCGCTACCAGCGCCAAGCCCTGCCGCCCGCTTGCCCCGTGGGTGCCCCGTGCCAGGTGTACCTCACTATGACCCAGGACATCAACCGCGGCATGATCATCAACTTCCACAGCGGCGCCTGGTCAAACTCGACGCAGTTCACCGTGCAGTCGCAAATCCGGTATGGCACCACCACTTCCCTCGATCCCTACGACCTCAACATCACTGCACGCGCCTACAACCGCTACTTTGACCGAATCGAGGAGCCTCGTTTCGTACACACCGCCGTCCTGGACAACCTCCAGCCCGACACCGAATATTTCTTCCGCGTGGCCGCTGCCCCCTCCGAGAAGGATGCACTCAACTGGTCGCCAGAGTACAAATTCCGCACCCCGCCGCTGGACAACGTGCGTTTTGTCACAGGGGGCGACGTCGGCCTCTCCGACAACGCACAGAAGCTCATGAAGGTGGCTGGCCAGATGAACCCGCACTTTATTGCCATTGGCGGCGATCTCGCGTATGCAAACTCCCTCGCCACTTGCTACCGCCGCTGGGACGAGTGGCTCAAGATCCTGCCCACAACCCAGGACGGCCACATGATTCCTCTCATCGCCTCCATCGGCAACCACGAGGTCGGCGGCTTTGGAATCCCGCGCAACGAGGTCGTGTTCTTCCCAGAGTACTTTGGGCAAAGCGACCAGGCCTTCAAGACCGGTGACGAGCGCCTGACGGTGAGTTGCAGTGTGTGTGCGCAGATTCCCTGCGCTTGTTTCTCCCTCCAGCCTCTTTCAGACCACCAATCCCCACTCACACACACAAACTCACAACCCGATCACCTTTCACGTCCCTTTCTGCTCCCACAGTACTGGAAGCATTACGTGGGCAACCACACGGGCCTTGTGGTGCTGGACTCGGGCTGCACCGAGCCCCTCACCGGACCGCAGAGCGACTTTATGGACAAGACTCTGGGTGCATTCAACGACAAGACAAGCTCCGAGTGCCGCAGCAACACGCTGGCGCTGTACCACGTGCCTCTGTTCCCGTCTGTGCGTTCCTTTGCCGAATCCAAGCCCAACCGTGACGCCTGGATGCCTCTCTTTGATAAGCACGGCCTCAACGCCGCGCTGGAGAACCACGACCACTACTACAGCCGCACCTTCCCCATGAAGGGCGGCAAGAAGGTCAGCAGCTCCACAGAAGGCACCACCTACGTCGGCGACGGCTCCATGGGCGTCAATGTCCGCCCTGTCAGCGCCCCCAAGGAGGACTACCAGGCTGTGCGCGAAGCAAAGAACTTTTTCTTTGAGGTCACTCTCACCAAGGGCTCCATGTCCTTTGTCACCTACGACCAGGACGGCAAGCAGTTTGATCAGTTTGTGGTCGCCTCCTCTCGGGCCTGCGACAACGGCAACTGATCGCGTCCTTCTCCCTCCACGTCGTCAGTCGTCGAAAGCACCGCCTCGCAGTGGTTGGTGCATGCAGGGAGAGTTTTGTGAGAAAAGAAATGCAGAACAATCCAACCGACATCACGCACACACCCAACCCAACCCACGCACCAATGTCGGGAAGGAAAGCAGCGAGGAAAGAGGCGCAAAAGAAGAAAGAAGAGCTGTTTGCGGCAGAGGTGGCACGCAGAGAAGCGGAAAAGGCAGCCAAGGCAGCCAAGAGAGGCAAGCGGCGAGATGGCAAGACCTTTGACACGCCCAAGCCGTCCTTTCTGGACTTTGGCGATTGGAATGGCAAGACGCCGCTCGCCCAGCTGTATGAATGGTGTCAGAAGAACAAGTATGAAAAGCCGCGGTTTGCACAAGCCAAGTGCAGGACGCAGGGGCGACACCGCTGCCGCGTGGTGCTCGTCGACAAGAAGCGCAAAGAAAGCACCTTTGTGACCGACGAGGACTACAGCAGCTTCCAAGAGGCCAAGTACTACGCAGCCACAGTGGCCTTGCATCACTTTATGGGCGATCGGCAGCTGGACCGCATCCTGCCGCCCGTGTTTGTGGAGTACTGGAAGGAACTCGGCAAGAAGGCCAGCCTGCGTGAGGTGCAGGAGCGAGAGCGGGCTGAACGCGAAGCAAAGGCGTAAGTTGTGTGTGGGGGGTTGTATGTGCGTGTCTTTATTGTGGTCGATGCTGGAGCTGTGTGTAGCGACGCTGACGCGCTCGGAACGATGCGGCGGACTCGGAACACAGCGAGGAAGCACGGAAGCGCGAAGAGGAGCGGTTAGCCAAGCTGCCACGCGTGCATATGGATGAAGAGACCCGCAGGCGAGTAGAAGAGGCCATCCGCATCAACAGGCAGCTGTACACGGTGACGGAGAATGCCTCCCAGCTGTCGCAGGCCTTGCAACAAGTGCATTCCGACACCGGCGGCAGCAGCAGCAGCAGCCACAGCGGAAGCGGTGGCAGCAGCAGGCGAGGTAGCAACACAAGCGGAGGTGTCGACAGCGACACAGTGGACAAGTATGTCAAGCGCCTTGTCAAGCTGGGCTTCAAAAAGGCCCACGCACGTCAGGCCTTTTCCAGCGGCGGTGCCAACAGTGTTGACGACGCCCTCGACTATTTGTGTCTCAATGTCCCTGAGGACGAATTGCCCATGGCCTTTCGCCCCAACTCGGACATTAAGCTGGAGACCAAGCGTGTGCTAGTGTCGTCGTCCTCTTCTTCCTCCTCCTCTTCCTCCTCCTCTTCTGGTGCGCAGTCTTCTGTCAATCCCGAAGACTTTGAGGGCCTGGAGCCGTTGATGGAGGCTGGATTCGCCATGGATGTGGCACTGGAAGCGTTGCGGGAGCACGGCGACGAGGAGTCGGCGCTGATTGCGCTGCATACAGACATGGTGTTGCGCGCTGTGGGTGAGACAGACCCCATTGTCCTCATGGACGCGTCTGCAGAGAGTATGGAGGCCGAGACGGTTGAGGAGGCGCGTGCAGAGGAGTTGCTTGTCCTCGAATCCATCTTCATGGACGAGCTGCAGCAGCACGAAACGGCCAATGGCTCGCTTCAGGTGGTGCTACAAACAGAAAACGGCACTGTGCGCATGCTTGTGCCCAAGCACAACCTGTACCCCTTCCAACTGCCTGTGCTCATGTACCAGGACAGCGCCCTGGAGCCAGCCATGCGCGTCCACGTGAGCGCAAAGATGAACCAGCATGCGCTGGGCCTTCTGGGCTCCCCTATGCTCTACGAGTGTGTCATGTGGATCCAGGACAACCTGCAGGCCACCCTGGACGAGCCTCCGCCCATCGACGAAAGCGTACCCCTCCTCAGCAGTATCCAGCTTGAATCCAGCGAAACCGCAGACGAGGACGATGATGCCACCAGCATTGACACTGTTGAGCAAGACGACGACAATGACGATGACGATGATGATGATGATGATGATGATTCGGGGTCCAGCCGCGGGGGCCGTGCACGCGATCGCGGGCGCGGCAAGGCAGGACGCTCGAGAAGCAAGGGCAAAGACAAAGGCAAGGGCAAAGACAAGGGCAAAGGCAAGGGTTCGAGTCGCAGCAGAAGCCGAGGGAGGCACAGACGCAAAGTGCTGGATCCAGAGACGAGGCAGCGGCTGGAGGAAGCCATCCAAGTGGACACAAAGAAACGCGACAAGCTGCTCAAGGTGCGTGAAAAGCTGCCTGCGTATCAGTGCAGAGAGGAGGTGCTCGAAACAATCAACAAGCACCAAGTGACGGTGATCAGCGGAGGCACGGGCTGTGGCAAGACGACGCAGGTGCCGCAGTTTATTCTGGAGCAGATTCTGCTGAGCAAGTCGCGGTACAAAATTGGCGACATTGTGTGCACACAGCCACGACGACTGGCGGCCATTGGAGTGGCGTCGCGCGTAGCGGAGGAGCGTGGCGAGCAGATCGGCTCCATGGTGGGCTACCAGGTGCGCCTGGACTCCAAAATCAGCCAGGTAACACGTCTGGTGTACTGCACCACAGGCATTCTGCTGCGCAGGCTTCAAGGTGACGGACAATTGGACGGCGTCTCCTGCGTCGTTGTGGATGAAGTCCACGAACGCTCCATGGACGTCGACTTTCTCCTTGTCCTGCTGCGGGAGCTGGTCAAGAAGCGCAAGGATCTCAAGGTCGTGCTCATGAGTGCCACTCTCAACGCAGAGCTCTTTGCAGAGTATTTTGGAGGCGCAAAGGTGCTCGAAATCCCAGGGCGCACCTTTCCCGTAAACACATTCTTCCTCGAAGACGCAGTCGAGTACGCCGGCTTCTCACTGCCCAAGAACGCGGAACACGGACGCGGGGCGCTGAAGCGAGAGCTGCGCGACGTGCAACTGCTGCGCGAACACTTGGGCGTGGAGATGGAGGAGTACGTGGGCTCCAATCCCAAGCGACTGACAGCAAGCGACTATGTGGACATGGTGCGAGCCCAGTTTGGGTCTGCATCGTACGACGCTGTACAGACAGTGACATGGATGGACAGGGAGAGTGTGAACTACGATCTGATCGAACAGCTGGTGTTTGCCATCGACGCCAACAATCGCAACTCAAAGGACGGCGACGGTGCCATTCTTGTGTTTATGCAGGGTGTGGCAGAGATCAGCACCGTGTGCAGGAGACTGGAGGACCACGCACGCGGCCAGGGCAAGAGCTCCAAGTTTTGGATCCTGCCACTGCATAGTGGGCTAACCACGCAAGAGCAGCGGCAGGTGTTTCGCACACCTCCGAACGGCGTGCGCAAGGTCGTGGTCAGCACCAACATTGCAGAGACGTCCATCACCATCGACGACGTGGTCTTTGTCATCGATTCGGGCCACATGAAGGAGACGCAATTCGACGCCGCCAGCAACATGTCCCTGCTGGTGGACACGTGGGTGTCCCGTGCCGCCGCCAAGCAGCGTGCTGGGCGTGCTGGACGTGTGCGCGAGGGCGTTTGCTTCCATCTGTTCACGTCGGTGAAGCACGAAAACATGTCTGCACACCAGCTGCCCGAAATCATGCGTGTGCCTCTCGAGCAACTGTGCCTGCAGATCATGGCCATGGGCATGGGATCGCCCAAAAAGTTCCTGGCCAAGGCACTTCAGCCGCCGGACAGCAAATCGATTGCTGCTGCCCTGCAAAGCCTGCTCAGCCTTCAAGCCATCACGTCCGAGGGCCGCATCACCGTGCTGGGTGAGCATCTGGCCAATCTGCCTGTGGACGTGCGCTGCGGCAAGATGATTCTGTACGGCGTCATGTTTGGGTGTGTGGAGCCGGTGTGTGTCATTGCGGCGCAGCTGAGCGTCCGCTCCCCGTTTTTGTCGCCCATGGACAAGCGCAGCGAGGCAGACGAGGCCAAGCTGCAATTTGTTGTTGAGGAAGAACAGAGCGACCATTTGACGTTTTATCACGCGTACAACGACTGGCAGCAGGCGCACAACCGTTGGAAGTTCTGCCGCGACGCGTTTCTGTCGCACACCACCATGCAGAACATCCATGAGCTCAACTGGGCGTTTATGGACACGCTGGTTGAGGGAGGCTTTGTGACGCCTGCCGCTTGCCGGCTGATGAAGCGCGGCGGTGGCGGAGGAGGCGGGAGCAGCAGCAGCAGCAGCAGCGGCGGCCGTGGAGGCAACAGGCAGGCGGCAGGCGAGGTGGAGGCACTGCGAAGCAATGCCACAGACGCCAACGTGATCAAGGCCGTGCTTGCCGCAGGGCTGTATCCAAACGTCGTCGAGGTGAAGCTGCCCGAAAAGACGTACGTGCAAACCGAGAACGGGACGATCCTGACGGATAACAAGGACGCGAAGAAGGTTCGGTACTACACTCGTGAGGACGGCCGTGTCTTTTTGCATCCGTCCACGGTCAACTTTAGCGCCAAACACTTCAAGACGCCGTACTTGGTGTACCTGAACAAGGTGCACACATCCAAGATTTTCGTGCGAGACACGTCTGCCGTCACGCTGTTTGCACTGCTTCTGTTTGGCGGCCAATTGAAGATCGACCACGAAAAGCAAGTGATCACCCTGGACAACTGGATCCGGTGTCGGGCCAGCGCTCGTGTGGGCGTCTTGGTCAAGGAGCTCAAGACGGAACTGGACAGGCTGCTCAGCTGCAAACTCGCCGCCCCCGAGCTGGACATCGCCAACACAAAGGTCATCCAAGTGATTCGTGACGTGCTCGACGACGTGTGGGGTTCATGAGGAGCAACATGGGGGATCAGAACCCACACGAGGCAGCGCGGCATGCTGTGGATCCTACCAGACGAGGTGATGCGACGTGTGGACGTGTGTAATGAATGCTTCGCAGTGGGCACAGCAAAGCTCTGGCTCAGCTCCAACCCATCAAACAAAACTTGATGTCGTCGTCGTCACGAAAATGAACCGAGAGGAATGGACCACAGAGTTCTTGCTCAATCCCAACGATCAAACACGTGGACACTTTGTGCCGTGGCGCGAGGTGCCCGAGCAGCTGGATGTGAGTTTGCGGGAAAGAGGTGGAGCGAGTGAGTTTGCGGGAAAGAGGTGGAGCGAGTGAGTTTGCGGGCTTTTGTGAGGCCACCTTCACAGCCTGTGCAGCTGACAGAAGCGATCCACACGGACAGGCAAATCTCGATGACCTGAACAGGATGTTGGCGAGGTTGGATGATGTCAGAAGCAGCATGACGGGTCCACTGAAGGCCATCCGAACCTTGCTGGACTGTGCTGCTGTGAGTCTCAATGCGTCACTGTGCACAATGCTGGGATCGATGTTTCTCACGAGCTTGCTCACTGATGAGACGTTCATTGGCTCCTTATATGTCATTGCCGCCAGTGCAGGACTTGCTGTCCTGGGCTTCATCGCTCTGATCGTTGTTCAGCAAACGGGAAAGCGGAAGCTGAAGCGGATCTTGCGCGACGGCGTTGATGGCATGGAGAGTCGCGTGCTTGGGATCGACATGGTGCGCTTTGCGCTAGGTGGAGAACCCAGCGAGGTTTCTTCTGCTCCGTATCGACGCGTGGACGGTGCGTGGGCTTTGCTGCATCGCACGAACGGCGACGAAATCTCCATGTTCCATGACTTCGAGGCCCTGCCAAGGCCAGGCTTCTCTGCAACCAGTTTGAGCGTCCTCAATGAGGCGGTGAACATTGCCAACCGAGAGTTCAAGGCATACAACCGGCAGCAGATGGTCGGAAACTTCTGCTTGCTCCCTACTGTGGGAGGAATCACCGTTCTCACCGCGACGACGGTTGGGTACATGGCCAAGGAAGTGGCTCAGGCAATATGCTACATTGTTTTCCCTGTTGTGGTGTGTCTGATTCTGGCAATTCTGTACGTGCAGGACCGCAAGCAAAAGGCAGCGTACAAACAGAGAATGGCCGACAGGTTGGTCCAATGGGAGCAACGCAGCGAAGGTGTGCGCGTGTGCTACATCGAGGAAGGGTACGCACCACGATTGTTGTTTGCGGGTCGCCAAGACCAGCGCGTTTGAGCGCCACAAACGTCGGCTGCAAATGAACATCGATCCTGCCATACACCGTACACATCAATCACGTGTGGCATGGCACACGCGGTGCCAGACACACCTTGCCTCGTCGCATCCACTGTCATCGTCTGCGTCAAACACATCGGGGCGCCCTTTCAAGGTGCCCCTGAACACCAGTGGCCCTCTGCGCCAAAAAACCCGTGCCTGACGTTTCTGCCACCAGAAACCCTGTCCTGCTCCAACACAACACACATCGCCCACACCAAGCCCGTTCACATGGTGCGCGATGTACTCGTCGTGCTATGGGGGTCGTGTGGACGCTTTGGAAAGATGGAAACCCTCCGCCCCTCGGGCTCCCACCCGACCTTCCAACATCATACCCACGCCACCCATCCATCCAGCCGTCTCACTTCCGTGTCCCCACACTCGTCCCCACCACATGCCGCCCCGAATCACTGCGTCTCCTCTCCCACGACGTCCCGCACTCGCCGCATCGAACAAAATCCGTCCCACACCGGAAAACTGAAAAAAACACGAACTCTTCACCTCACTCCCGCCCACTTTTCTCTCAAAAAACCCCGCCTTCTTTCCCCACCTCCAACACACACCACCCATGTGTCCATGACCGTACACAAATCACACCCACCACCTCTGTGGTGCCCGACTCCCTCTTTCTGTGCAATCGCAAGCATAGGCGCCCACGCAGAACACCTCGGAGGGTTCTCGTCCTTGCCCAAACATCCAGCCTTGCACACAGGCTCCCTGGCCCAGGCGCCATCATGTCCCCCCCAAACACCATCACTACCCCCCACCCATCTCGTTCACATGCCACAGACACCCCCCTGCACCTCAAACCTGTGTGCAATACTCTGCCCCAGCGCAACAACACAAAAAACTCTCACCACGTCGGCCGGAGAGAAAAAAAACACGCACTATGAGCGCGCGACGTCGACGGGCAGCGCTGAGATCGCGGCTGTGGGTGATTTGCAATGACTACTGGGTGCTGTTGAGTGAAAAGGCATACCGAAGGCTGTGCCAGGACGAGTGGGAGGCAGATGGCGGAGGTGTGGACAGGAGCGAGCGGCTGCGTGTGAGCGAAGCGGAACTCCAGGCCATTGGGGGCGTCCTGGAAGCACGGCCGCTGTGCAGTGCATGCAGCATGGCCGAGATGGAACACGAGCAACCACCGATCCGTAAAAATTGCCGACGCAACAAACAGCGGTGGAAGTGTGCGGCTGGCCACTGGACGACGAGCCTGCCGGTTGAGGAATTTGCGGGGTTCGATTTGCAAAGTGGCAACAACGCAGGGGGCCAGGGACGAGGCGGGAAGCGGCGGAGCAAAAGGCAGCTGGAGAAGGCCCAGCTGTATGGAGAAGACGACGACGGGAGCGAGTCGGGGTCGAGCGAGGAATCGTGGTTGAACAGGCTGCAGCGTGTGGATGGAGACGTTTCGGGTCACGAGGGAAAGGCTCCGGCAACAAAGAGGCAGCGAGTACACAGCACGAGCAGCACACAGAGCTACGGAGTGACAGATGTTGGGCTGGAGAGTGGACATGTAAACATGCCATGGATGGCACAGGAAGACAGCTGGACACAGTTGCTTGGGATGGGGAGCCACAGGCTGGGAGTCGGAGGGTCCGGCCACGACGGGGCTTGGATGCTGGATGGATTGAAACCATCACCGGCCGAAAGCGAAAGCAGCGGGGCGCACAGTCCAATGTCCAACACAGGTGGGCAACAAGGCGCGCAAATGGGCAAGCAGGGAGGCATGGGCGCCCAGGTGGAAGGAATGGGCTCTGGAAAGTCGGGCAACGATTCCATGGAGCTGCAACTGCTGTATCAACAACAGCAGATGTTGACGGCACAGCAGCAGGCGTGGCTGATGGCCATGCAGCAGGCACAGCTGCAAGCTCAGGCACAGGCGCATGCGCAATTGATCGTACAGCAGCAACAAGAACAAGCTCAGCAACGACAGGGCGGCCAACAACCCGCCGTGGCATCCAAGCTGGCTAGCCTGGCGCAGACGCTTCCCACCATCCATGCAGGAAGCACAATGATGTTGCAGGGAGCAACCGGGGCAGCAGCAAACAACAGGCTGGCGACGCTGGCGGGTCTGGGAGTGAACGGCTTGCTGGGCAACTTGCCGCAGGTGGCTGCGGCAGCAAGCCAAGAGGCACAGGGAGCGGGGCACGGGAACAAGGGGCAGGACGAATGCACACGGAGCAGCATGAGTGGACCGGGCAAACCGGAGCCGAATGAGGAAGAGGTTGTGGAGGACAAGGACATGTTGAAGGCGGCGCATCTGCTATTGGAGAGCTTTTGTGGCACCGCCAAGACGAATGAAAGCAAGTGATGCGTGTGGATGGGACAGCTTTGAACATAGGTTGCATTGATTTCCCTGGACGGACAGTGGAGGTTGCCATTGACGCCCAAAGTTTGTCGTCAAAGGACTTTTCCCCAGTGTTGCGGCGGTCACACAGCCTGTGACTCTACTTCAACAACGTCACTGTCTGCGGCGCTAACGTTCATCCTCACCGCCGTGCCATCGTTGCTGACAAGGCCGCCTTTGCGTACCTTTGGAGGGCCGGAACTTGTGGTGTCTGTGTCATCCTGCTCATCCTCTTCCTGCTTTGCCTCCTCTGCCTTGCGCCTTTCCCGCTCCTCTCTGCGAGCCGCACGTTCTGCCCGTTTCCTGGCTTTCTCATCGGCCCGGTGTGCTTCTCGCAGCTCAATCTCCCTCTCCGATCGCGCTTTCAGGGCCTTCCAGTCTGCTTCGACCTGACCCATGAGTGTGGCCATGGCCTGGCGAATGCGCGGATCGATTTCTGCCTCCTCCTCAGTCTTGGCAATGCACGCCTCGATCTGGATGGAGCTCATGGACGTCAGTTCGTCCAGGCCCAGCTCTTCAGACAGCTCCACCTCGCTCACTGCCCCCGGTAGGTCTTGTTTGTTTGCGAATCTGTGCACACTCCATGTCAGCATATGTTGGCAGGCGCCCAGCACAAAGACGAGTCCGTCGTCGCCGCAGGGACTCACATCAACAACGGCTTGCCCTGCACCGTCTCTGTGTGGCATGTCTTGTGTAGTTCTGCTTTGGCTTCGGCAAAGCGCTCGCGGTCGGCAGCATCGACGACAAAAATCACGCCTTGCACCTGTGGCAAACGGCAGGAGGGGAAGGTCTGCGTCAGCAACGCGCGCGGATTAACGGTTTCGCCGGCGAGGTCGCCCTCGCTGATCGTCACAGAAGGAAACGGCACACACAAGAACACGTCCCCAACTCTCTACGCCGCGTTTGCCTTCAACCTACGTCTGCGTAGTACTCGTTCCAGTAGCCGCGGATGCGAGCGCCGCCGCCGAGGTCGTAGATCTCAATCTCAAAGTCCTGGTCAAACTCCATGCGCTCGTTGGAAAATCCCCACGTGGGCGCTGTTTCGGTGACATGTTCCCCCTTGATGGAGCCCAGCAGAGTGGTCTTTCCAGCTGCATCCAGCCCCACCAGCATCACCGTTGCCTTCTTCTCTCCCTTTTCCCTCATATACTCATACAGATTGCGCATGAGCTGGAACTGTGAACAGGGGCGTGTGGAGTGGGTGTGAGTGACGCAGACAGGCAGCCACAGAGGCGTTGGGACACATGAAAGGTCATGTGGAGCAAAACGTACCATGGTGGAAGACTTTTTGCTTTGCCCCGGCCCCGCCAGCACACACACACACGACATGTCCTTCTTCCGTGGCAAAAAGAAAAGCAGCAGCAGCAAGAGCAGCTCCGGGTCCACCTCCACATCCAACAGCGGCAGCAACTCGGGCTCGTCTGGCTCTTCAGCCGCCAAGAAAGTGTTTGCCAAGTACTCCGGTGAGTTTGTGTGCAGCCCCCACTCTGTGTCGCTGCTCGTCCACTGTCGCGCTTTCCCTCCCTGTTCCCTTGTGGCCGTATCGTGGCTGGGAGAACCGCAGTTGCAGCGTGGGGTAGGCCCTGGACCGGGGGCCGCACCCGCGGTCCCGATCAGCCGCAGCCGGAGTTCCCGTCGATGCTAACACACTCCGCTCGCCTCCATGCACCTATACCACGCCATTCCGTGCAGACGAAGAGACCGGAAACATCGAGGTTCAGGGGTACATGGAGCTGCTGGGCGACCTGAACATCGAAGACCCGAACGGCGTGAGTTTTGCCCGGCTGTCGGGAAGTGGGGCGGTGGAATCCCCTCCCGGCGCGTTGGCGCGTCCGACAGGAGTGTGTGAGCCTGCGAGACAATGGTTGGTCACTGACGCGGCATTGTATTGCGTTTCACCTGCATCCATGGCATCGAGCAGATCGAGCCGTTTGTGTTTTCCTTTATGTGCGACGCCAAGAACATGGGCCAGATCACGGAAGAGGAGTTTACCACGGGCATGACCTCCGTGGGAGCCACATCGATCACACAGCTGAAGACCAAGCTGGCCGTGCAGGTGGACACAGTGCTCAACGACCACACCACATTCAGGAAGTTCTGGAAGTACGTGTTTGTGTTTCTGTGCGACCGGGAACGACAACGCAGCGTGGAGATGGAAAAGTGCCAGATTGTGCTCAATCTGGTCAAGGACCAACTCCCCCTCACCGAGTCCTTCCTCCAGTTTGCCGCCGAGAAACAGGTAAAGGGCCTGACCAAGGACCAGTGGAGCTCCTTTGTCGACTTTACCGAGGCCGACATGGCCGACTATGACGAAAGCGGCGCATGGCCGACTCTGTTTGACTCGTACGTGCGATGGGTCAAGGGTGAGGACAAGGACGAAACCAAGAAGTGATGTGGGCCTCGACAATCGCAACAACAAAACAAACACTCCCCCTTCCCCTCACGACACCATGTCCAGTGTGTGCATTGGAGTCCACTTTCCCGACCCAGACAAGGCGTTCTCCAGCCCACACGCATGCACAAACCACACGAAAGGCCACACCACCCTCAGTGCGTCGGGTGTGCTCGTTTCCCAGCGCCAAGTGCTCACCGCCGGCGCCGCGTTTGTGCCGCTTGTCAACAACCATGGGCAATTTCGCATTGATGGAACACAGGTTTTGGTTTACATGCAGTCGGCACGCAGTGGGGTGTGCGGCTGGGTGCCTGCACAGTTGCGTGGCCTGCACTGCGTCGACTCCTTCCGCAAAGCGCTGTGTCGCACGCTGCGAGGCTCCTTTGAGTGGTCCCCAATGGCAGAGACAATGCCTACGCAAACCACAATGGGTGGCAGCAGCAATGACAATGACCACAGCGAAGTGGAGGCGCTGTCGGACGTGGAGAGCACGGCAAAGCTGCTGGCCACCGTGGCTGTGTTTGACCTCGTCGGCACACAATGGTTTGTGCGCGACCGCCACGGCCAATGGAGTGGTCATGTGTTGCTGGACGAGGACCTGAACATGGCCACATGGGATACAGAAAGCATGGGGCCTGTGGAACTTCTGGACACGCCCATTCTGTGTCGTTGCAGCCCATTTGGCGTAAGCACCATCGACTGCTTGTTTGATCTGCGCAAAAGCGGTGTGGTGGCCAACGTGGTTGATGACGCCCTTCTCATCACAGATGTCAACGCGGTGCCAGGGTTTGAAGGGTCGCCAGTGTTTGACGCAGTGTCAGGCAAACTGTTGGGCTTGCACACAAACGGCATCACACGAGCCGATGGCTACCAGCCTGCGTTTAGTGTGGCCATGGGTATCCAGGCACTGATGGGGGCTGTGTGTGCGAATGGTACCGAGGCACACGTGCGCATACAACGCACGGCTTCCTGGAGCCATCCGTGCGCTCGTGGATGCGTGATGGTGGTCGAAAACACAACGTGGGCATCGGGTTGTGTGTTGCCCAACGGTCTCGTCCTCACAAACGCCCATGTGGTGCGCAAGACCCGAAATCCAACGACCATCTTTGTCCAGGACAACACCTACCAAGCTGTGCCCGCACGCTTGCTGTGGAGATCCGATTGTGCGCTGGACTTGGCCGTGTTGGCCATCGAGTGGGAGTACGAAGAGGTGCACGACATGTTCAGCAGCGTGCAGGTCCCCTCGAAGGAACCAAGCTACGATGTCGGCATGGCGCTGCTCAACATCGGATACCCTTCGTTTGAACCGCACGCCAAACTGCACCCCAGCATCACACGTGGACAGCTCTCGCGCGTAGTCCACGACGACAACGGCCGTGCCGTGCAACTGATCACCGAAGCAAACACGCAACACGGCAACAGCGGCGGCGTAGTCGTTGATGCACACACAGGCGACATGATTGGCATCACCTATGCTGTGTTGTCCTATGTGCGCAACAACACAAAGGCATCTGTGTCTGTGCCGCACATATCACTTGCGCTCCCCGTGACTGTGCTTCGGCCCGTGCTCGACCTCAGCTACAGTGACGCACGGGACAACGACACCGTGGTCGCCATCATGGAATCCATTGTACATACCTATGCCACCGCGCGCACAAACATGCTGTGGTCGACCCTCGGCGTCACAACTCCTTCGTCGTTCCATGCCGCACGAGCCAGACTATGACGACAAAATGAACTCAGTGCATGCTTTGCCAGGCGAGTTTATTCCAACACGTTTCACTCTTAGCGACTGGGGCCGACGTGGTAGTTCTGCGCGAGCGGTTCGCGGATGGTGCTCACCTTTCGACGCTTCTGGTCCGACCCGGCCAGAGCCGAGTAGTCCTGCGACTCTTGGGACTCCTGAAGCAGCGAGCCGAGGGCAGCGCGTGTAGTGGTGCTGATCTCGGAGATGTCGGCCAGTTTGCGCTTGCCCAGCGGAGAGCGACGCATCTGCAACACACTGCTGCCGATGACCTGCGACTCGGGTGTGTTTGGCGTTTCAGCCATGGCCTCTGGTGTGCCTGTGTGTCCACCATCCTCCTCCTGCTCGTCTTCACTGACATCCTCGGTCATGCTGGCACCATCGTCGTCGTCCTCCTCCTGTGTGTTCAGCGCGTTGTCTCCGTCACTGGACATGCTCGTGGCTTGCAGCTGCACGCTGAGACCTTCCATCTGCTGCATGTGGTCGATGGCTGCCAGATGTTCTGCGCTAATATTGTCCACCACCGAGGTGCTCTTCAGACGTCGATCGAGCTCATCCGCAAGTCGCTTGCGCACTCCGCGCAGCTGAGTCATGCCGCGCAAATACATCGTTGAGGCTCCGTTCTTGCGGCGCACCAACCTACACGCCACAAGTTCTCCCATCGCCATGTCGTACACATCCCTGGTCACCTCGTCGGACAGTGCAGCACTGACACGCGCATAGCTGATGGATCCCTTGTCCCAATCCATCACCGCGCGCTGTACACGCATCACCGCCTCTTCCAGCATCGAGACACACTGAACGACCTGCGCATAGGCCTCTTCATCCACAGCATCCATCTCCTCGGTCACTGTCTCAGCAGGCTTGCTGGCCTCCACGGACATCTGGCTCGACTCGGTTGTGGCCTGGGACTCGACGATCACCTGTTCCGGGGTGCCCTTCTCACGCTGGTCGTCGTCCAGCTCGTCTGCAAATACATACTGGATGCTCTTGCGTGTGCCTTTGTCCGTCTGCGAAGACGGAGTCGACCCACTGCGCTTGATGCGCAAGATTCCGTCGTCAACCATCGTGTGGAAGATCGCTTCGATCACCTCATTGCCCATCTCGGGAAAGCGCCGCTGGACATGCGCCATGTCGGGAGAACCGTGTTCACGGATCAGAGAGATGACCGTGCGATACAGATCCTCCTGGCCCTGGCCCTGGTCACGGTCATCCTCGCCTGTCGCCGCTCGTTGCCGCTCCTCTTCGTCGTCGTCCTCGTCCAGGGGTGGCTCCTCCATCTGCGCATCCATGACTGTCTGGATGCGCAGCTTCATGCTGCAGTACGGCGTCTTGATTTCGCCGATGCGCATTTTGAACGGATCGCGTGCAAACACCAGCTTGTCATCGGAACTCGCAGCCCGGAAGAATGCCGGCTCGTAGTCGGCCGGGGTGCGCTCGTCGTAGTACAGCAGCTTCATAGTCAGGAAGCGCTGGTCGGGAATGGGCACCAGCGTGGAAACCAGCGAGTCCAACACACGGATCATCGACACTGCCGCCTTGCGGATGTTTGCCTTGCTGAAGTGGCTGATGTCCGGCAGGCTGCCCGACCGACTGGTTTGACCCTCGGTGTTGGTGTGGTCCATGTCCATGTTGATGTGGCCGTCGCGGGTGTACGAGATGTTGAAGTGGTAGCACTCCACCATGGTGTCCGGGTTGTCTGCATCCAGGTAGATGCCAAAGACAATTCGGCGCAACTGTGCATGTGCAGAGAGGGTGTCAGACGGAGCCATCGACACATGTGCATGGCAAGAGTGGGCATGTCGATCCTTCCCCTACGTAATGCTTGGCCAGGGCGTCGAAAACACCCTTTTCCAGCCAGTTGACCAAGATCTTGGCTTCCTTGTCACCCTGCCGCGGCTTGAGTGTTTTGATAGGTTGCCCCGCAATCTGGTGGTCTTGGAAGCATTGTGAAGGAAACAGCTGCCGCAGGTAGCAGATGCATGAGATGCTCGTGCGCAGCAGGTTCCTGAGATTTGCTCGAAATAGGAGTTGTGTGTCAGGAACGCACTTCCGTAATCAGGATCGCCCGTCAACACCTACCGCACAAGAATCGCCGACTGCTCACGTGTAGGAGCAGCTTGGACGCGCGTCATTTGAGCCGTGGAAGACTGTGGTACTGTGTGTGTCAACATGCGGCCAGGTTTCCCCCTTCGGTTTCCTCGCTCGCACTGACCATTTCTTTTGGACTTCTTCAAACAAGAAACGGATCTGGTTTGCTTGCCCTAGACTGCGCACGCAAATCCCGTTCTCCTCAAAACCATTCCATGAGCACCACGCAGCAATCACCGACTCCGAGCCAGATTCAAACCTCTCTCGACCATGCTGTGCAGGAGATGGAGGCCCACGTGCACAAGTATCTTGCCGGAAAACGAGATGAGCTCAAGCAGCTGTGCGCTCGCAAAAAGAATGAGCTCGAAATTGCAGAGAAGGAGCTGACCGCGCTACGCGCCTCCAACCATCGCAAGCGCAACGCCATCTCTGCCCTTGTCGGAACTATGTGAGGCCCATGGTCATCCAATGCAACCCATGTTCAAAGCTGTCCCATGCACACGCATCACTTGCTTTCATTCGTCTTGGCGGTGCCACAAAAGCTCTCCAATAGCAGATGCGCCGCCTTCAACATGTCCTTGTCCTCCACAACCTCTTCCTCATTCGGCTCCGGTTTGCCCGGTCCACTCATGCTGCTCCGTGTGCATTCGTCCTGCCCCTTGTTCCCGTGCCCCGCTCCCTGTGCCTCTTGGCTTGCTGCCGCAGCCACCTGCGGCAAGTTGCCCAGCAAGCCGTTCACTCCCAGACCCGCCAGCGTCGCCAGCCTGTTGTTTGCTGCTGCCCCGGTTGCTCCCTGCAACATCACTGTGCTTCCTGCATGGATGGTGGGAAGCGTCTGCGCCAGGCTAGCCAGCTTGGATGCCACGGCGGGTTGTTGGCCGCCCTGTCGTTGCTGAGCTTGTTCTTGTTGCTGCTGTACGATCAATTGCGCATGCGCCTGTGCCTGAGCTTGCAGCTGTGCCTGCTGCATGGCCATCAGCCACGCCTGCTGCTGTGCCGCCAACATCTGCTGTTGTTGATACAGCAGTTGCAGCTCCATGGAATCGTTGCCCGACTTTCCAGAGCCCATTCCTTCCACCTGGGCGCCCATGCCTCCCTGCTTGCCCATTTGCGCGCCTTGTTGCCCACCTGTGTTGGACATTGGACTGTGCGCCCCGCTGCTTTCGCTTTCGGCCGGTGATGGTTTCAATCCATCCAGCATCCAAGCCCCGTCGTGGCCGGACCCTCCGACTCCCAGCCTGTGGCTCCCCATCCCAAGCAACTGTGTCCAGCTGTCTTCCTGTGCCATCCATGGCATGTTTACATGTCCACTCTCCAGCCCAACATCTGTCACTCCGTAGCTCTGTGTGCTGCTCGTGCTGTGTACTCGCTGCCTCTTTGTTGCCGGAGCCTTTCCCTCGCGACCCGAAACGTCTCCGTCCACACGCTGCAGCCTGTTCAACCACGATTCCTCGCTCGACCCCGACTCGCTCTCGTCGTCGTCTTCTCCATACAGCTGTGCTTTCTCCAGCTGCCTTTTGCTCCGCCGCTTCCCGCCTCGTCCCTGGCCCCCTGCGTTGTTGCCACTTTGCAAATCGAACCCCGCAAATTCCTCAACCGGCAGGCTCGTCGTCCAGTGGCCAGCCGCACACTTCCACCGCTGTTTGTTGCGTCGGCAATTTTTACGGATCGGTGGTTGCTCGTGTTCCATCTCGGCCATGCTGCATGCACTGCACAGCGGCCGTGCTTCCAGGACGCCCCCAATGGCCTGGAGTTCCGCTTCGCTCACACGCAGCCGCTCGCTCCTGTCCACACCTCCGCCATCTGCCTCCCACTCGTCCTGGCACAGCCTTCGGTATGCCTTTTCACTCAACAGCACCCAGTAGTCATTGCAAATCACCCACAGCCGCGATCTCAGCGCTGCCCGTCGACGTCGCGCGCTCATAGTGCGTGTTTTTTTTCTCTCCGGCCGACGTGGTGAGAGTTTTTTGTGTTGTTGCGCTGGGGCAGAGTATTGCACACAGGTTTGAGGTGCAGGGGGGTGTCTGTGGCATGTGAACGAGATGGGTGGGGGGTAGTGATGGTGTTTGGGGGGGACATGATGGCGCCTGGGCCAGGGAGCCTGTGTGCAAGGCTGGATGTTTGGGCAAGGACGAGAACCCTCCGAGGTGTTCTGCGTGGGCGCCTATGCTTGCGATTGCACAGAAAGAGGGAGTCGGGCACCACAGAGGTGGTGGGAGTGATTGGTGTACGGTCATGGACACATGGGTGGTGTGTGTTGGAGGTGGGGAAAGAAGGCGGGGTTTTTTGAGAGAAAAGTGGGCGGGAGTGAGGTGAAGAGTTCGTGTTTTTTTCAGTTTTCCGGTGTGGGACGGATTTTGTTCGATGCGGCGAGTGCGGGACGTCGTGGGAGAGGAGACGCAGTGATTCGGGGCGGCATGTGGTGGGGACGAGTGTGGGGACATGGAAGTGAGACGGATGGATGGATGGGTGGCGTGGGTATGATGTTGGAAGGTCGGGTGGGAGCCCGAGGGGCGGAGGGTTTCCATCTTTCCAAATCGTCCACACGACCCAAAAAGCACGACGAGTACATCGCGCACCATGTGAACGGGCTTGGTGTGGGCGATGTGTGTTGTGTTGGAGCAGGACAGGGTTTCTGGTGGCAGAAACGTCAGGCACGGGTTTTTTGGCGCAGAGGGCCACTGGTGTTCAGGGGCACCTTGAAAGGGCGCCCCGATGTGTTTGACGCAGACGATGACAGTGGATGCGACGAGGCAAGGTGTGTCTGGCACCGCGTGTGCCATGCCACACGTGATTGATGTGTACGGTGTATGGCAGGATCGATGTTCATTTGCAGCCGACGTTTGTGGCGCTCAAACGCGCTGGTCTTGGCGACCTGCAAACAACAATCGTGGTGCGTACCCTTCCTCGATGTAGCACACGCGCACACCTTCGCTGCGTTGCTCCCATTGGACCAACCTGTCGGCCATTCTCTGTTTGTACGCTGCCTTTTGCTTGCGGTCCTGCACGTACAGGATTGCCAGAATCAGACACACCACAATTGGGAGAACGATGTAGCATATTGCCTGAGCCACGTCCTTGGGTAGGTCCCTAATCGTCGTCGCGGTGAGAACGGCGATTCCTCCCACAGCAAGGAACAACCAGAAGTACCGGACCATCTGACGCCGGTTGTATGCCTTGAACTCTCGGTTGGCAATGTTCACCGCCTCATTGAGGACGCTCAAACTGGTTGCAGAGAAGCCTGGCCTTGGCAGGGCCTCGAAGTCATGGAACATGGAGATTTCGTCGCTGTTCGTGCGATGCAGCAAAGCCCACGCACCGTCCACGCGTCGATACGGAGCAGAAGAAACCTCGCTGGGTTCTCCACCTAGCGCAAAGCGCACCATGTCGATCCCAAGCACGCGACTCTCCATGCCATCAACGCCGTCGCGCAAGATCCGCTTCAGCTTCCGCTTTCCCGTTTGCTGAACAACGATCAGAGCGATGAAGCCCAGGACAGCAAGTCCTGCACTGGCGGCAATGACATATAAGGAGCCAATGAATGTATCATCCCTGGGGTTGCTCGTGAGAAAGATCGATCCCAGCATGGTGCTCACAGACGCATTGAGACTCACAGCAGCACAGTGCAGCAAGGTTCGGATGGCCTTCAGTGGACCCGTCATGCTGCTTCTGACATCATCCATCCTCGCCAACATCCTGTTCAGGTCATGGAGATTTGCCTGTCCGTGTGGATCCCTTCTGTCAGCTGCACAGGCTGTGAAGGTGGCCTCACAAAATTACCCGCAAACTCGTTGGATCCGTCCCTGTCCCGCAAACTCACTCGCTCCACCTCTTTCCCGCAAACTCACATCCAGCTGCTCGGGCACCTCGCGCCACGGCACAAAGTGTCCACGTGTTTGATCGTTGGGATTGAGCAAGAACTCTGTGGTCCATTCCTCTCGTTTGTTTGTCATTTTCGTGATGACGACATGCCGTTGGGCTGAGTGGGGCCCTTGAAGGGAAATGGCTTTGTGGGGTGGGTGTGCATTGAATAGTTGCATGATGCATGTATGCATAAAGGACAGTAAACAGGGTGGGATTCATTCACTGTGTTTCGGTGTCGCCCTCGATGTTTTCCTCGTCGTGGAACAACACTGGGGCACCCTCGATCATCTCCTCCACACAGTGGATGAGGAGATCGTGTGCGGACATGGGCACACGCCACACGGTGTTTGTGCCATTCCCGCGCCAGCTGGTGCTTCGAGGTGGAAGGCCTGAGGGGCCGTCGTCCTCGATTGCATTCTGGGCCATGGAGGAGGAGCCAGCTGCTCCCTGGCTGCTTTTGCGTCGGCCGGCGAGTGCAGACGAGGTTGCTCGCGCGTGGGAACCAGAATCAAAGGCGGTGCCGTCATCGTCGCCTGTCGAGTCGTTGTCGTCGTCCAGCTCGTCAAAGTCGATAGCCTGTGCCTCGGTGGCAAACAGAGTTGGTGCAAACAGGGTGGCCAGAGTGGGTCCGGTCAGCTGGTTGCGGCTGGTATTGAAGGCCAAGCGGTTGAGGAGGAAGAGGACATGGTAGAGAACGTTGCGTTGCGGATCGGCCAGCATGTCCACGTACTGGGCCAGAAACTCGGCTGTAGCCACCTCGTGCATGGCATCAAGCTTCGAGCTGCGGTTCTTGCGCATGTGTGCGCTGACAGCCTGCTCCACGTCGCTCAGCGCCACCTTGGCAACGGCAGGCGTGAACACAGGTTCGGGCAACATGTCCAGGTAGAGCTTCATGAGCGAGGCCACCTCATGAGGCCCCACGTGTGGTTCTTCGGTGAGCACAACCAGCCGCTCGCAGTCGTACAGTTCGCGCAGGTGTTCCACCATCACCTCGTCGGTGGCGCTCTTGCGGAACAGGTCTGGCGTGTCCATGCCGTGCTTCTCAAGGAATTCCAGGCAATCTTGCAGGGGGACGGGAAGCACGGTTGCTCGCTTTCGTTGCAGAGCCTTGTTCAGCTCGAGCCCAAACACGGCTGGGAGCAGGATGACGGCTGTGTCGCGCACACGACCGGGCAACAGTACCATCAGCGCACCCAACCAGTGTTCCAGCTCATCCTGCGAGCTGTTCTTGTGCAACTTGAAGCGCACGAGCTTGGGGCCCTTCTTCTTGCGCTTTGATTCTTCGCGACGCTCCAGGGAAAAGGTAAACACGTCGTCCTTGACAGTGATGCTGAGGAAGCGCTTCATGGACGTCGACTCCTTGATGTCGTCGTCCTTTCCAAAGAACAGTCGTGTGTTGTCCCTGCTCACGCGAAGGACAACGTGGCGCCACGCCAGCCCCGACTTTTTCTGCACGTCGATACCCACGTGCAAGGCCTTTTGCTGGTCGTCCGTGAGCACCTCTTCCGACTGGTCCAGACTCTTGTTCACGCGTGGCTTGTAGTACTTGCGTGTCCTGCCTGCGCGCTGTGTGCGCTTGGTTCGTGGAGCACGTGTTTTCGCGCGTCCGGCGCGCGAGTGCCGCGAGTCGACGGTCGATACCGTGAATGCCGTGCTTACGCTACTCACACTTTCAAAGCTGTTGGCTCGCTCGCGTCCACCGAGCTCGTCGTCATCGCCTTTGGCCTCCGAGGCGCCGTGGGAGGCCTTGAGCGCAAGCGCTGGACTAGACTGGATCTCGGGCACCTGAAAGTTGCGTCGCTTGAGCTGCTCGTGGATGCGACCCACAAAGTATGGGTACTCGCGTTGGACGTAGGGAAGGACGCTGCGCCACGCTTCGTCCCACAAGTCGTCTCCGGCAGCCTCGTAGTCGCCGAGGATCTGCAGGGTGATCGAGTCGTCCAAGGTGAGGGATGGGTCGATGACAAAGCGGGTGGTGATCTCGTCGCTCATGCTGTAGCGCTCGCGGCGCAGCTGGATCTGCTTGTACGACAGAATTGCCTCACGGAAACGTACGAGCACGCCGATCTTGCCTTTGACCTCGTCGGCGTAGGTGCAAAACACCTTGAGCCACGATTGGTGGATCTGGTCGCCCGTTTGCATGCTGTCGAGGATGAGCGAGACGTCGTTGGGTGGCGCAGCCAGGTGTTCAAGCAAAAAGGTCACCGCCTGGATGTCCTCAAACATGTGGTTGTACGACGAGTACCTGGGAAAGTGCACTCTGTGTTCGTCCTCCACGGGAAGCGTCGAGCGCTGGCGCGACCGCTTCCGCCTCCTGGGCCCCGGTTTGCGTGCGGGTTTGTCCGCAGCTTGCGCGGCGGCCATCTCGACATCTGTTTGCTCAGCAGGGGCAGCAGCGTTTTGCTGCGTCGGCTTGTATGCCGGTGTTGGGCTGTCTGCAGAAGGGCCTGCGTCTGTGCTGTCTGGGTTGTCCTTGGTCACAGCTGCCTTTTGCTTGCCGTAGGATGGTCGGCCCGCCTCAATGTCGTCAAAGTTGACGCTGTGGGTGTTTGTCATGCCAATGAGAAGAGCCTGTTCGTCGTCATCGTCGTCAAAGAAGCCGTCGTCGTCGTCTTCGTCGTCGGAATCATCCTCAAAGTCCGAGTCGGACCAAACCGAGTCGTCGTCGCTGTCGGGGTATTCTGTTTCGTCGTAGATGAGGCGGTCGTTGCTTGCGGTGCCACGCATCATGACGCGCGAGCGCCAAAGGTTGTCGACGAGCTGTGGCAGCTTGCAGGGGCTGCAGATGACGACCAAGGCAAGGACCCACGGCCAGACGCTCATGACGAGCTTGCCTAGCACGGCGTCGTCGATGAGAATCTTCCAAAAGTTGTAGTAGACCAGGTGCTCGTGGGAGGGCGAGTTGCGTGCGACGACAAAGAGAAAGTTGAGGCAAATCGGATGGAGGGTGCTGAGAAGGTAGTAGCAGATTTTGAGGAGGGAGGCGTTGTCCATGGAGGAGTTGAACCGCAATGGGTAGACGTTGACGGCCTGGAGGGTGCCGAGTTCAAAGAGGGCGATAAGGACGCAGACGGAAAAGTAGATGAGGAAGCCGAGGGCAATGAGGACGGCGAGATATGGCACGTCGGCAGCGAGGTCGACCAGGTTGGCAATAACAAGGGCATCATCATGGGCGGGCGAGTGGCGTGCCCACAGCTGAAAGGCAATGGCGCACTCTGCATAGACGAGGAGGGGCACGAGAAGCGCGGAAGCGACACCGAGGACGGCCGTGACGATTGTGACTGGCATGAGGCCGTACGTGGAGCCTGTGGACCAGGGATGGTCTCTGATTTGCTTGTAGGTCAGTTTTGCGCGTGCGTACTCGGCAGTGATTTCGTCGAGGTCGCGCTGGGTGCGGCGGAGCTGCTGGACGTTCTTGGCGAGTGTGTGCTGCTCCTGCTTGAAGAGAATGGTGGGGTCCCTGCGCTGCACAGGAGCCTTTTTCTTCTTGCGGCGGCCCTTGATGGGGGTCTTTTGCGGGCCCTTGCGAAGGGGCGTGCGCTCTGTGGCGACGAGGTGCTGGTTGGCAAAGGCGTCAATGTTGACAGTGCCGTAGGGGTGGTCAATGAGGTGATCGTAGAGGGCAACCATGACAGAACTGGTGTGCGTGAAACGGTCACGCTGTTGGATGGCCTGGGCATGGGCGAGCTTGACCATGAAGCGCGCTGCGTCGCGTTGGTCGCGCAGCGTGTACACGAGATCTTTGGCGGTCTGCTTGCGTCGTGTTGGGGCCCAGCGCCAGATGATGGTGGGCAGATAGGCCATGCCGGTGCCCATGAAGGTCATGGCTTCAAGGAGGCCGACCATGTTGAGGAATCCACGGACAAAGACTGTGTGTGTGGGAGGAGCAGTGCGGGGCAGGGGTCAGTGGGAGGTTGCCGGTTGCAAGTGAGGCGCCCAAGGCGGTCTGGGGCGAAACTGACTGTTGAGACGGTGCACCCAGGTGTGTTCCCAGTCTGCGGGGTCGGGCTCAGAAAGCCAGAGATAAATAAAGAATGCAGTGCCGAGAAAGGCGGCGCGAACGGTGAGCCAGGAGCGGGCCCAATGTTTGAGGCGCTGACCAAAGGTGAGGTAGCCACTTTTGAGGAGGAAGAGAACGATGGAGGAAAACTGCGCAGTGGCTTGGGTGACCCAATAGAGATAAAAGTAGGCCTGCAAGAGGGAGTCTGTGCTGACGAGGTCTGGATTGAGGCCAGCGTTGCGTCCGTCCCGCACCCACGCTTGCTGGAGATCCATGGGGATGACAAGCCACATGGTGACCATGTTTGCACCTGCGAGCACAATGGCAAAGACGCACGCGATGCCAAAGGCAGTTGCCATGGTTTTGCAGGAGTTTTGGTGTGGAGCGGAGGGCAGGCAGAAAACGTTTTACATAATGATGGAGGCCTCCTTGACACTGTCCTTGATGGTTTTGTGGGGCAGCACGCGGGTGGCCGTGAGGTAGAGCTCGTCCTCGACGGTGACGTCCTCGCCGAGGACGCACACGTCTTCCATGCGTACCCACTTGCCAATGTGGGACTCCCAGCCAATGATACAGTCCTGGATGATGCTGGAGGAGCCGACAGTGACGCCGCGCATAAGCGTGGAGCCCTTGATACGCGTGCCATCGCCGATGGTGACGTCAGGGCCGATGACGACGTTGGGACCGATGACGCAGTTGTCCCCGATGGTGGCTGACTGGTGGATAAGCACGTTGCCCTGAATGTTGTCGCCCTCTGCCTTTTCCAGATCGGAGTTTTCCGAGTTCAACAGGAGGCGCATGCCGACGAGATAGTCCTGTGTGCAGTGTGGAGGGACGAAGGGATGGGGTGAGCGGGAGGCGTGACAAGGGTGGGGGGGAGAGCGGTGTGTCGGCTTACAGGTGGCTGTCCGACGTCCATCCAGAAACCGGGCAGGTCCATGCAGTAGAGCTGGTCTTCCTCGGCCATGGTGGGGAAGATTTCGGTTTCGATCGATGTGGGTTTGGGCTGATTGAAGGCGTAGAAGGTGGGTGAGTGGGATGCATGGATGGATGCATGGTGATTGTGTATGTGTATGTGTGTATGCGGTGGCGGGAGGGGGGAGGGGAAGGGGGTTGGACGCTGTCTTACCTCGATGCGGTCCAGGAGGCCGGGGGAGAAAATGTAGATGCCGGCGTTGATGCGGTCACCGACAAAGATCTTTGGCTTTTCGACAAAGCTGGGGTTGCAGTTGAGGATCCAAGGAGGTGTGGATGGAGGAGTGGGGTGTGAGCAGGCGGGGGGAGAAGCGAGGGTGGAGAGAGAAGGAGGGCAGGGACTCACCGTTCAATCTTGCCCTCCGAGTTGGAGACGACGACGCCGTACTTGGACGGGTCTGTGACCTTGGTGACCATGATGGTGCCCTCCTTGCCGTGGGCGTTGTGGAATTCGAGGAGGTCTTTAAAGGGAAAGTCGCAGGTAACGTCGGAGTTGAGGACGAAAAACGGGTCGCCGTCGCCGAGGCGTTCCTTGACGAGGGCGATGGGTCCGGCTGTGCCGAGAGGTTCCTCCTCACGCGAGCAGGTGATAGTCACGCCCAACTCGTCGGCAATCTTTGCCAGCGACTCCTCCATGAGCTCGGGCTGGTAGTTGATGGCGAGGATGACCTCTGTGACGCCGGCCTGAAGGGAGGGGCGTTTTCGGGGACGCGTGAGCAGAGGGCAAAACGGACGAAAGCATGCACAAGGCGGGGGATGGCGGGCTGGAGCCATCCACAGTGCCTCTCGACGTGGCACCGGGGTGCAACGACATGCGTCGAGAGGATGCGTGTGGGATGCACCGGGCCATATGTCCGTCAGTAGGATCTATTGTGTATAGTTTCCACATGAAAGTTGTTTTTTGGAATGATTTCGGGCACTTGTGGTTCATCATCCGGACAAAGGTGGCGGGCGGGGAATTGAAAGGCGTAGGCAAGCACAAGGGCGCGGGTCAGGATAGAAGAAATGAATGTACCTCTGCAAGAGCCTTGATCTGGTGCTCAACCATGGGTTTGTTGCAAAATTCGACGAGAGGCTTGGGCACGCTCAAGGTGAGCGGGCGCAGGCGTGTGCCAAAGCCGCCAACGAGAATGAGGGCTTTCCTGTGCACAGGGGAACACGTGTGTGGTTAGCGGCGTGTGCGGGCAGTGTTTGCAGTGGCAAGGCAACCAACATTGTGTTTCGCTGCGTGCGGCCGGGCGGCCAAGGAAAAACCCCCCTACTTCTCTCATGTCATTGAATCAGCAGGAGAAGTCATCTGTGGCACGAGCATTGGGCTCGGCCAACATCTCTGCGTACGCCGTGGCTCGCGTGTACAAGGCGGACCAGTCGCCGAACGAGTGGAACTACACGGGCGTGATGGGCGCAGCGACGTTCAGCACGGACCGCAACGGCAGCCAGTACCTGCGCGTGGTGGACCTGAACTCGAACCAGGTTGCGTTTGAGCAGGAGCTGTACAACAACTTTCAGTACAACGACACCAAGCCGTTCTTCCACACGTTTGAGCTAGACGATTGCGTTGCGGGCCTGTCGTTTGCTGACGAAGGCGACGCAGCAGCATTCTACAGCGCCGTGACAGGCAAGAGCAGCAGCGGCGGCAGCGGCATGACGACCATTGGTGGCGTCAAGACCGTGCCGCGTCCGACGACTGCGTCGAGCGAGTCCTCCACGGCGTCGGACAGCGACTCGGGCAGCAAGAAGCCCAAGAAGAAGTCGCTGTTTGGCCGCATGTTTGGCAAGAAGGAAGAAGAGGAAGAGGAGGTGGAGATGGTGAGTTGTGTTTTGTCGGCGCGCTGCTTGCTTGTGGGCAGGTGGGGGCGGGAGTGCCACAAGAGGGTTTTTCGCACCCTTTTTTTGTGAGAGGCGAATTCTTTTTCAACGTGGCTGACACACTCGATCGCGCGGGCATGTGCGTGTGTACGTGTGCTACCCGTACCAACTGCATCCAACAGGTCATTTCGCTGCCGACCAACTTTAAGCACGAGGGCCACATCGGTGAGTTTGCGTCGAGGCAAAGCAACTACTGCGGGGTTGGGAAATGGCCGCGTTGGGCTGGACGCCTGCTGACACAGACATTGTGTGCGTGTACGCTTGCACAGGTTGGGATCCGGAGAACGGGTTCGAGCTGCGCAACATCCCCCCTGAGTGGAAGCGCATCTTCAAGGAGGCCGGCGTGAAGAAGAGCGATCTGAAGAACGAAGAGACGGCAGCATTCATCATGGACTTTATGAACGAGCACGGTGGAAAGCTGGAGGAGAGCGATGGCGGAGGAGGAGGTGGTGGAGGACGCAGTGCACCTCCGCCGCCTCCTCGTCGCGGTGGCGGAGGCGGCATGGCCCCACCCCCGCCTCCTCCTCCTCAACGTGGTGGAGGAGGTGGACCCCCGCCTCCGCCGCCTCCCCAGCGCGGAGGTGGTGGTATGGCACCTCCTCCTCCGCCGCAGCGTAGCGGTGGAGGCGGCGGTGGAGGAGGAGGAGGCGGAGGCGGAGGCGGAGGCGGAGGAGGCCGTTCGGATCTGCTGTCGCAGATTCGCATGGGCAAGAGTCTCAACAAGGTGGAGACTGTGGAGAAGGGCGGTTTGAACAGCAACAGCGGTGGAGGAGGTGGAGGCGGCGGCGGCGGCGGAGGAGCCGAGTCGAACCTTGCCTCGATGTTGGCTGGAGCCATTGCCAACCGCCGTGGAGCCATGGAAACCAACAACGACGGTGACGACAGCGATGATGACTGGAGTGATTGAGGCGGTGTGTGGAGGACCGTTGGTTCGGAGCCCAAACACCCGAACAGGAAAAATTGTCCGATCTCGAGTCCGCGGACCCGCGCTCGCGCCCAACAAACCGTCATTGTGCGTTGAAGTGTTTTCTGTGTGTCTCTTTGCATCGACGTATTGGCCGTTGAGCATACTCTTGCGCTGTAGAAATGCCGTGTGTGTGCGTGTGTGTGGTGTTGCGTTGTGCTGACATAGAGTGTGTTTGCCGTTGCGGGCGTCGCAGATGTCATCGTCCAAGTTCTCCGATCTGGAGCAGGGCGTGGAGCCTGAAGGCGAGAGTCTGGGCGGGTTTGAGATTACCAACGAAGAGCTGGCAAAGCTTTTCAAGAACTACGAGGTGAGTGGAGGCGGCCAGCAAACACACCAGCAGAGGCGCGCACAGGTTTTGTGACACGGAGTGTTTTGCGTTGTGTGAGGCTCCATCGCTGCTGCTTTTTCGCGCAGGGCCCTGTGCCAGCAAGCAGTGCGCACTCGCAGTGTCTCCCCGTGTGCATGCGTGTATACCTTGCGTGTAGTGATCACACATGCCTCGCATATGCATTGCACCGTGCGCTGTCTCGTCCGGGAGGCGGGGCCCTCACCAAAGAGTTTGCGTCCTTCC
Organism: Mantamonas sphyraenae; assembly: GCA_026936335.1. Taxonomy (NCBI): domain Eukaryota; family Mantamonadidae; genus Mantamonas; species Mantamonas sphyraenae. Next base: position 400,545 of record JAPMXV010000003.1, read on the forward strand.
TTGGCGATTTTCCCTCTGAGCGACTTTGGCTGACCCACGCCACGGTAACCCACAGAACAAGAAGGGCGGTGTCAAGGAACTGGAGAAGCTCGGAGGCCTTGAGGCTCTCGAGCTTGTGCTCAAGACCGACCTGAAGAATGGTCTGAGTTCCGCCGAGGCCGCCACAGGTTTCGCAGAGCGCATCGCTCAGTAGGTTTTTCGTTCGCCAGCTGCCGTGGAGTTTCGCCTCGTCTGTGTGCCCTGTGGCAGCGTGCGTGGGCCAGAGCACATGTGCTGACACGCCCCACCCTGCCCACACGCCATCTTCCAACACAGCTTTGGCACCAACCAGCTGCCTCCGGCGCCCCACAAGAGCTTTTTGGAGCTGCTTTGGGATGCGCTCCAGGATGTGACGCTGATCATTCTCGCTGCCGCAGGTGTGCTCTCTCTCATTCTCGGTCTGTCGCTTCCCCACGAGGGAGAAGGACCCAGCAACGAGTGGATTGAGGGTGCTGCGATCCTCTTTGCCGTCGCTGCCGTCTCGCTGGTCACTGCAGGCAACGACTACAGCAAGGACAAGCAGTTCCGCAGCCTCAACGAAGCCAAGAACAACAAGCCCGTACGTTGCAAAGCTTGCAGATCGTCGAGCACAACTAGCATGTCATGCCATATGCCCGTCCTCTTGCATGTATGCATCTTTCGTGCAATGCGCTCACACACACCATCCCACCCCACCCCACCTATTCTCCACACGACACAGGTCAAGGTCATCCGCAACGGTACCATCCAAGAGATCTCCATCTACGACATCAACGTGGGTGAAATTGTCAAGCTGGAGGCAGGCGACCAGGTGCCTGCCGACGGCTACGCGTACGACACCAACGAGCTCGCGTGTGACGAAGCAAGCATGACCGGAGAATCGTTTGCCCAGAAGAAGAACGACGCCTACCCGTTCATGCTGTCCGGTTGTCAGGTCAGCAGCGGCTCGGGCCTCATGATGTGCACGGGCACGGGCATCTACTCGCTGTGGGGAGAAACCTTCTCCAAGCTGCAGACCGAGAACGAGAACACGCCGCTGCAAGACAAGCTGGACATCATGGCCGCCAACATCGGCAAGGTGGGTCTCTTCTTTGCAATCATCACCTTCCTGGCTCTCATCATCCGCTACGCCTCTCTGGACGGCGACTCGTTCAGCAAGTCCCCCGGTGCCGCAGCCTCGCGCATCGTCGACTTTTTCATCATCGCCGTGACCATTGTCGTGGTGGCCATCCCCGAGGGTTTGCCCCTGGCCGTCACCATCTCCCTGGCCTACTCCATGAAGAAGATGCTCAAGGACCAGAACCTCGTGCGCCATCTTGCCGCCTGCGAAACCATGGGCGGTGCAACCAACATCTGCTCGGACAAGACTGGCACACTCACCCTCAACGAGATGACCGTGGACAAGATCTTTGTGTGCGGCCGCTACTACGAGGAAGTGCCCGCTCGCGAAAAGATCCCGGACAAGGTGTTTGACATGTACGCCGAAGGTGCCTCCATCAACTCGACGGCGTTCTTCCAGCGCGACGTCGACGAAGAGGGCAAGGCTGTCGGCAAGTGGAAGGTTGTGGGCAACAAGAGCGAGGGCGCCCTGCTCAAGGTCGGCCGCGAACAGTGGCCCTTTGAGTACGACCCCATCCGCGAGGCTGGCCAGGACAACATGATCAAGCAGTACAGCTTCACCTCTGCGCGCAAGCGCATGAGCACCCTCATCAAGGTGCAGGACGACAAGAGCGGCGACAAGGTGCGCATCCATTGCAAGGGTGCCTCCGAGATCGTGCTCAAGTACTGCTCGCACTATCTGGACGAGAACGGAGAGGAGCAGGTCATGGAGGATGAGGACCGCGAAAAGGTCAGCAAGGCCATCGATACCATGGCCAACGGCGCCCTGCGCACCCTCGTGCTCGCCTACGGCGACATGAAGTGGGGCAAGCTCAAGAAGGACGGTTACGACGAGCCGCCCGAGTACAACCTGACCATGATCTGTTTGGTGGGCATCATTGACCCTGTGCGCCCTGAGGTGCCCCTGGCTGTCAAGCAGTGCCACGAGGCAGGCGTCTTTGTGCGCATGGTCACTGGCGACAACATCCTGACCGCAAAGGCCATTGCACGCCAGTGCAAGATCCTTCGCGAAGACGAAGGAGGCGTGGCCATTGAGGGACCCGTGTTCCGTGAGCTGTCCGACTCGGACATCGACTCGCTGATCCCGTCGCTGCAGGTGATGGCGCGTTCGTCGCCAACGGACAAGTTTACGCTGGTCAAGCACCTGCGTCAGCAGGGTGAGGTTGTGGCCGTAACTGGCGACGGAACCAACGACGCACCGGCGCTCAAGGAGGCAGACATCGGTCTGGCCATGGGCATTGCTGGCACTGAGGTGGCCAAGGAGGCCTCGGACGTGATTATCATGGACGACAACTTTGATTCCATTGTCAAGGCCATCATGTGGGGCCGCTGTGTCTACGACAACATCCGCAAGTTCATTCAGTTCCAGCTGACTGTGAACGTGGTCGCCCTCATTGTGGCCTTTGTGGGAGCCCTCTCCACGGGTGAGTCGCCGCTGACGGCCACCCAGCTGCTGTGGGTCAACCTGATCATGGACACCATGGGCGCCCTGGCCCTGGGAACCGAGCCGCCCAACCGTGAGGAACTGCTCAGCCGTGCCCCCTACGGACGCTTTGACTCGCTCATCTCGCCGATTATGGCACGCAACATCCTGGGCCAGTCCTTGTACCAGATCATTGTGCTGTTTGTGCTGCTGTATGGTGGCTGCGGCATGTTTGGCCTGGCCGCTGACCAGTGCAATGCCAAGAACTCGGTGCATTACACCATCATCTTCAACGCGTTTGTGTGGTGCCAGGTTTTCAACGAGGTCAACTCGCGCAAGATCAACGACGAGAAGCACCCTGCGCAGGGCCTGTTCAAGAACCCGCTCTTTGTGGGCATCCTGATCTTCACTGTCATCTTCCAGATCTTCCTGGTCGAGGTCGCTCAGGAGTTTATCAACGCTCGCCCGCTGAACGCCGCCCAGCACATTGTGTGCATCGTTATCGGAGCCTTTAGCTTCCCATTGGGTTACTTCATTCGCCTGTTCCCGCCCCTGGAGCTCAAGTTTGTCAAGAGCTACCGGGAGATGGGCACGCAGACCACTGAAACGCGCGGCTCGCCCATCTTTGCCGGCGAGACCACAGGCAGCGATCCCATGGCCGAGGTGGCTTCTGTCGGTGGCGACGATTCGGATGAGGACAATGTGAGCGTGGAGGAGGTGGAGGTTGACACCGCCGCCGCGTAGAGAGGGGGAAGGACGAAAATGGAAAAGAATTTGAATTGCCTTTGGATGGGACGAAAGATGAAGAGAGGCAACGCGGTCGGCCATGGATGTTGGAGTGTGTACGCCAGATGATGTGCTGGGGACAGTGTCATTATGGCTTTGCCAGGGGAGGGATGGGAGGGCGGAGGCCAACGGCTCAGCGGTGGCTGGGCAACATCAACTGTCCAACTGCAACTGTACCCCAACCTCCGGCAAGACTATGGAGCACTTTGTGTGGACACAGAACAAGGTGTCGTTGACCTTCAAGGAACGGAAGCAGGAGCAACGGTTCCGGAACCACTCGTTGACGCTGTTCAACAACCTGCACCTGTTGTTTGCGACGTTCTGCGTGGCGTATGCTGTGACCAACTACGTATACCTGGAAGCTACGCTGTTCGACTCTGCCGAGGGGCTGCTGTACGCGCAGGTGGCTGACGTGGCTGTGCTTGTGTTTGCGCTGCTGCTCGCGTCGTTTGCGATCAAGGTGCATCTGCTGCACACGGAGCTGTTCAAGACGTCGCAGTTCTGGGTGAACATGTTGCTGTTGTTGCTGTTGATTGTGTCGCTACTGGGCCACTTTTCGGTGCAGCTGCGTTTCGGCACGTTGAGTGATCTGCAACGGCTGGAACTGACGTCGCGTCTCTCGTTTGCGCTGATCTTCATTTCCGGGGCGCTGGGTCTGCTGTGGTTTCTGGTGGTGAGCTTGAACGTGCTCACTGTGGCACTGTACGTGGAGTGGATCCTGTTTCTGGTGGAGCCCACGTCGACAATGCGCGTGTCGGGCACGCTGACGATTTTGGCGGCCGCGTTTATCAGCCTGGTGGCTTCGTGGTTCCTGGAGAAGCATATCCGACGCGCGTTCACGTACCAACAGGACGCGTTGCTTGCAGAGCACCAGCGGCTGGACAACATGATTGAATCGTTCAGCACGCCCGTGCTCCTTGTAAGTGCACTGGGCAACATCCGTGTGGCGAACCAGGCGTCGGCAAAGCTGTTTGGCAGCGAGCGAAAGGGCCTGCGGGGCAACAACGTGGGTCCGTTGTTTGGAGCGGACTTTGTGCGTGAGATGCAGGCGCGCAGGGAAGCACAACTGGCCAAGGACGGCACAGACGCGAGCACAGCGTCGAAATTGACAGAGGAGGAGCAGGCAATTGCGTTGAACATGGGGCTGCACCGCGAAGAGTCGATGGCGTCGCTGATGACGGGTGTGACACCTGCAGCGGGGGACGGGGGAGGCCTGCGAGAGCGGAGGGCATCGGGCAAGAACAAGCGGCATAGCAACAAGGTGCAGCCTGCAACGGGCCTGGATCTGGACCATGAGATGGACAATGACCTGTCTGGAGAACACACCAAGTTGGTGATGATGGAGGGAGAGTATGCGATCAAGCGGCAGCGTAAGAACAGGGTGCAACACATCCAGGTGGTAATTGAGCGGTACCGGGTGCTGACGATCTTCAAGACGTACCGACTGGTTTTTGTGGTGCTGTTACGCGACGTGTCCAAGAGCGATCGGATGATCAACAAGGTAAAGGACAGCGTGGAGTTCCAGAAGTTGTTTCTGACGAAGCTGGCTCGAGACACGGCTCTGCCTCTGCGCAACCTGAACACGCTGTCGCAACGACTCGCAGACTCAAACATGACCAAGGCCCAGCGCGACTATACGCAAGGGATCCAGGAGAACAGCAGTGCTCTGGCGGAGCTGTTTTCGTCCATGACCGACTTTGTGGACATGAACAGCGAAAGTGTGGAGTTGTCCAAGGATGAAGTGGAGCTGGGCTACCTGTGTGAGAGCATTGCCTCGAGTCTGAGCGAAACAAGCAACGCATTGGGAGTTCGGTGCCACGTGAGCGTGGCGCGTGAGGCACGGGTGGCTGTGGTCGTGGACCGGATGCGTTTGAGCAAGGTGCTGCAGCATCTGATGCGCAACGCAGTGCATGCGTGCGAGATGGACGGCAACGTGGTGTTGCGTGTCAAGTCGGTGGGCAAGCGCGCACGTGTTGGTAAAGGGCGCGTGGGACTGGTGTTTGAGGTTGAGGATGACGGCGTCGGGGTGCCGAGCAAGAAGTTGAAGGCCATCCAGTCGGTGTTCCGCACGCTGGGCAACCAGCTGACGAGGGAGCAGTCGTCACAGATGGGAGTGGGTGTGCCCATCACCAAACACCTGGTGAACATGATGAACGGGTCGCCGCTGCAGATGGAGAGTGAAAAGGGCAAGGGTACGCGTGTGTGGTTCGACATGGAGCTGCCGCGGGTGGACGGACGTGGCGAGGGCCTGACGGACGATGGCAGCGGAAGCGGGAGCAGCAGCGGAAGCGGAGTGGGCAGGAAAAAGGCAGCTGTTGGCAGCTCCGGCCACGTGTTGCTTGTGGAAGGATCGCGGATTGCGGCCGAGCCGATTCAGGGCTATCTGCAGGAGCTTGGCTTCAAGGTGACCCATGCAGAGAGCAGTGTGGCGTTGGACGGGTTCCTCTTGAATCTGGAGCAGCGCGTAAAGCATGGCCAGGAGCAGCCAATCACGCACTGCGTGGTCAACCTGAGCATGCCGCGGTTTTCGATTGCGTCGCTGCAGGAGAATCCGGTGACGCAGGCGCAGCCAATGATCATGCTTGCCGCGGAGCAGGAAGTGCACATGGTGCGCGACAGTCTGCCCGAGGGCGGGCGTGATGCAGGCAAGTACAGCGTGTTGGGTGTGCCGGTGCACTTTGACGCGCTGGACAAACTGGTGACGCTGGACATGCGTGTCAAGGTTCCGGAATCGGCCATGCGTGTGCCCACGGTGATGAGCCAGCCTCGGCTCGTGGATGATGAAGAGGGCGACGAAGATGCGGATGAAGAGGTGGAGGAAACGCTCGTGGAAGAGTTTCCCAACGAGGTGGTGTTGATGGAGGACATGGAGGACCTGGACGATGTCATGGACGATGTGGATGAAATTGTAGACATGGAGGCGGTGCGCAAGGAGCGAGAGGAGGCAGCGACAAAGATGCAGGCAGTGTTTCGTGGTCACCGCACACGAGCGGAGCAGAACCGAGCAAAGCTGGAGCGAGAACAGGAGGCGAAAGAGGAAGCGGCGCAGCGGTTCTTGGAGGAAGAGGAGGCTCGCAAGAAGGCACAGGCAGAGGCAAATGCGGCGCAAGCCAAGGAGGAGAAGGAGGCACGTGCGGCCGCGGAGCTTCTGGAGCAGGAAAAGGCGGCCATCATGATCCAGGCACAGGTGCGAAGGCATCAAGCGCAGAAGGAGTACAAGGAGCTTCGTGCAGAGATGGATGATGAGAGTGGGTGATGATGATGGTGGCAATTGACAGGTGTGTTTTCATGCGTGGCGATCACTCGAGCTCCTCCTCGTCTTCCTCGTCCTCAGGATAGTCATCCGAAGCCTCTGCGTCCTCCTCAGCCTCTGCGCGGAGGCGCTCTTGCTCGAGACGCTCCTCCTCCAGGCGTGCAGCCTCTTCAGCCTCGATGCGACGTTGCTCGTCGAGCTCGGCCTGGGCGACGGCCTCCTTCTGTGCGTTGACCTTGTCCATGGCGCGCATGATGCGCTCGTCGGCCTCCTTCTGCTGGAGGATGGCTTCGTGGCGCTGCTCGAGGGCCTTTGCGACAGCGGCGCCGACGAGAGCGTCTACAAGGCGCTGGGCGGTCTGCTTCTTTTGCAGCTCGTCCTCGACACCCTGCACGAGCCAGGGCATAAATTGGGTCTCCACTTCGCGCTTGACGTTGTCGTAAAAGTAACCCGACTCGGAGAGGTGCTCAAACACGGCTGTCTGCAGACTGGCAATGTGTTTTTGGGCAAAGCTGACGGCGGCTCGTCGCTCTTCCTCGCGGCGCAGGGCGGCCTGGCGCTCGCGTTCCTGCTGCATGCGGCGTTCCTTCTCCTCCAGGCGACGCCTCTCTGCAGCTTCCATGCGCTGGGTTTCTGCAAGCTCAGCGTTGCGGCGCTGCTCATACTCGGCCTGGTGCCTGCGCATGTTGGCCAGCTCGTGCTCCTCGAGCACCTCCATGAGACCCTGTTCGAGGACCTTGCCCACAAGGACCTCGAGGATGGGTTCGACCTCGAAATCAAAGTCAAACAGGTCGCCCTCTTCGATCTGGGTTTCTGCGTCGACGCCGGTCTTTTGGGGCACAAACATGGGCGAGGGGGGCCTGTCGAGGAAGGCATCGGTCTGTGTCTCGACGTCGGTCTCTTCGACGCGGTCTGTGATCTCCTCGAGGTAGACGTCGGTCTGGATCTCGATGTGCTGCCTGCCTTCGACGGGCTCGACCTCTAATTCGTTCAGCAAGCGCTGCTGCTCGAGCTGCTTTCGCCGACGCAGGCGTGCCTTGCGCTTCTTCTCCTCCTCCTGCTGCTTGACCAACATAGGGTCCATTTGTGCAGCTTGTTGCTGTGGGTGGAGTGCCGGGTGCGGGTTGGCCCGCGTGGGCAGGGTGAGTGAGCGAGAGCGCGAGGGTGCGAATGGAGCAGACGTTGCAACCTACCGCTTGCAGAGCCCGGTTTGCGTATGTGTTGCCGCGGATGACTCGCCTGTCATGCATGATGTTGGTGGATGACAGATCCCTGTGATGATAGTGGTGTGTGTGTGTGTTGGGAGGAGGCGTTGCATGGTTGTGTGAGTGGCGAGGGTGGGGTAAAACACGGCGGCTGGGAGAAATCGACCGTTGGCCCGTTTGCCGGCGTGGGCGAGCAGCAGCGGGACATGCGTGGGGCTGATGGACACCGACAGAGCCGGGGACGCAGGCGGGACGCCATTGACAGGGCTCATGCAGGGAACGACCACGGTTGCAGCAGGTCCAGGGGTGTGGCTGGGTCGATGGAAAAGCGGCGTGCGGAGGGGAAACGTACTCGGTCTGCAGCAGCGGGTCCTGGTACCTGTACTTCTTGCGCTGGCCGGTGGTGCGAGCGGCCACTGACTGTGGCGCTACGCTGTGGGTGTATCCTCCAGCTGACATCTGTGCACGGGGCGGTTTGGTTGCGGCGGCGGAGGCAAGTCCAAGGGAGCAGATGAGCAAGGAGCAGCGGCTACAGTTCCGCAAGCTGCTGCGAGACGGCAGCGTGGACGACGTGCATCTTGCGCTGAAGCTGAACAGCGAATTAAAGCATTTTGTGCTGGCCGACAAGCAGAACTTTTTCGTGACGGCCATCTCACTGCAAAACCGGCCTGTGGCGCTGTACTTTTTGGAGAAGCTGCGATGCAGCGTGAACAAAGCGGGCGGCTTTGAGAGGATACCTCCGCTGCTGATGCTCGTGTGCAACTACGAGAAGCAGGACAAGGTGGAGTTTGCCCTGGATCTTCTTTCGCACGGAGCCACTGTCGACTGCGTGGGCACACGAAAGGAGGAGCGTGTACTGGGCACCCCATTGATGCAGGCCATGTTGAACCGGGAACAGTCGCTGTGCAGCCTGTTGATCGAGTGGGGCGCGCGGGTTCAGTTTTCCGTTGCAGGGCTCTCGGTGCTTGACCTGTGCCAGGACGACGAGCTGACGGCGTTTCTGGAAGAGGAAGCGGCCAAAGCAGAGGAAGCACGCAAAGCAAGGCGGGCGAGCAAGCAGCGAGAGTCGACGTTGCCGAATGAGACCGAGAGCTTCAAGAAGAAGAAGGCGGCGCAGAGCAGCAGCAACGGTGGGGAGGAGAACATGCACACGGCCAACACGCAGGTGCGTCTGGATGTGGTGTCTGTGGCGGAGGAAGACGAAGGGGAGGACAGGTGAGACAGGATCGAAATGGAGCGAAAAGCAGCAATGGTGGAGTGTTTTGTTTCGGTGTGTGTCCGTCGTTGGAGAACCCCAGGCCCAACCAAGTGTGACGTCCATCCCCATGAAGAATGAAGAACGCAAGGCGTGGGAATCAGCGGCGGCCGGTCTGGATGATGCCAGCCTGGATGAGCTTGCGGACCTTGCGCTCGATCTCGGGGTTTTTCATGTGCTCGGCAGCAGCCTCTGGGTTGGTGGACATGTCGTTGAGGATCTGACGCATGGCCATGTCGCCCATGATCTCGGCAACCTCTGGGTCGCGGAGAGCCTCTTGCAGGCGTTCTTCGTCGCTCTTGGAGCTGTTGCTCGCGGCCTGCTGGTGTTGGGCACCCTGCATGGCGGCGAAGCACTTTTGAACGCCGGCAATGAGGTCTGCGTTGTTTTCGTCGTAGCGCATGCCCTCGTCGTAAGCCTTGAGGGCGTCCTCGTACTTGTTGAGGAGGACGTAGATGTTGCCCTTGCGGATGTAGGCTTTGATGTAGTCGGGCTTGATTTCGATGGTTTTGTTTGCATCCTTGAGGGCGTCGTCGTAGGCACCGAGCTTGAAGTAGCACTGGCCGCGGTTGGCGTAAGGGCGGTGGTCGTCTGGGTTGCGGCGGATGGCCTCTGTGTACACATCGATGGCCTCGGGGTACTTGTGCTCCTGGTAGAGAGCGTTACCCTTTGCACGCTCCTCCTCGGCTTTGTCGAGGTCGATGTAGGCCTCTGCCTCACGGCGCTTGAGCTCCTTCTGCAGGGCAACCAGCTTTGCGTTGACCTTTTTGTCGCGCACCTCGGAGACGCTCTCGTCGTACCAGTGGATGGCAGACTCGAGGTCGTCCATGGCGTTGTAGCAGTTGCCGATGCGTGCGTATGCCTTTGCCTTGAGCTCGAAGGAGGCGGTTCCGGCCTCCTTGGCGATCTCGAGGCCTTTCGTGACCTCGTCGATGCCCTTTTGGTACTCCTTGAGCTCGTAGTAGACGGCGGCGCGGTTGGTGTAGTAGGTGAGCTCGTCGGGCAGGACCTCTGTGGCCTTGTTGTACTGCTCGAGGGCCTCGTCAAAGTTGCGCTTCTTGTAGGCGGCGTTGCCAAGAGCCTTGAACTCGTCAGCCTCGCGCTTCTTGGCGAGACGTGCGCGCTCCTCGTCAGTGAGCTTGGACTCGTCGATGGGCTTGTCGCTCTTGTTCTTGGACGAAGAAGAAGAAGAGGAGGAGGAGGAGGAGGAGGAAGAGGAGGAAGAGGAGCTGCCGCCGCGACCGCCGATCATGGACTCGTCGAGGGCACCGAGGACAGCGAGGATGCAGGCCTGGATGCGCTGGTCGTCCTTGTAGAGGTCAAAGTTGTCTGGTTTCTTGAGGATGTCGTCGACGACGCCGACGAAGCTGGCGTCCATGAAGAACTGGGAGGCAACGGGGTGGTTGGCCATGGTGCGGACATTTTCAGGGGTGAAATAGCGCCCTCCGTTGGCAAATGGGTTGCGTGCCTGCTCGAGCAGCTTCTCATCGACGTCCTTGAGGGCACGGGTGAGGGTTGCATCGCCAGGAGCGACGGTAAGACCCTGCTCGAGGACAGCCTTTGCCTGGCCGTACTGCATCATGAACTGGAGGGCAGTGGCCTTGCGAGAGTAGCCCTGGGGTGAAGGGGAAGTTGGGTGGGAGGGAGAGAGAGTTAGGAGCGAGGAACGGAAACGCGGGCGTGTTTTTGGCGAGAACGGGGGCGGAAGTGAGTTTCCGCCCGGAGCGCGGAGCGCATGGCGGAAAGTGTCGTGTGCAGGCGTGCGCGGTTGGCACTTGCAAGGGATGGTGTGGACATGGACATACCTTGGGCCAGTCACGCTTGAGGGAAATGACCTTGTCGGCATCTTTGAGGGCGTCGCCGTACTGCTGGAGGTTTGTGTAGGCGCCGGCTCGGTTGCTGTAAAAGACGTGGTTGTTGGGATCGAGCTCGATGGCCTTTGTGAACAGCTCGACAGCCTTTTCGTAGTCCTGGGCCTTGAACGCCTCGTTGCCCTGGTTCTTGAATTCAGCAGCCTGTTCTTGAGGGGAACTCATGTGCAGTGGTGGTGGTTGGTGGTATGTGGCAAGAAAAGGTTTCGGTGGCGGCGATGGGGCATTCACGGGGGGTTCATTTGGATGGTTGGACGAGTGTGATCACAGGCCGTAGGTCTTTTGGTGGATGGCACTCCAGATGGTGTGGGTGTGGCCCTTTTGGATGCCGACGTCCTCGCTGAGCCAAGTGCGGAAGGCCTCGTCCTCGCAGTTGAGGAGGAAGTACTGGCCGACGAGCTGGTAGGAGGTCTCGATGCCTTGCTTGGCGAGGGCAGCAGCAGCGACAGAGCCGACGCCCGGCACAGAGGTGATTTCCTTGTCCAGGCTCTGGCCGACAAACTCGCGGGTCTTGTTCTCCGCAGCGGTGCTGTAGCCACCGTAGGCCTCTGCGACGCTCATCTGATCTTCACTGCTCTGTGGATGGGCGATTGGGAGAGTGGGATGTGTGTGGGGGCGGGTCAGGCATGGTCGGGTGGGCGTGGAAAGGAAAACGGACAACGCGCCATTTGCGCTTTTTTCGTTGTGTCGTGCGGACGTGACGTGTGAAGCTTGACGGGCTTGGACAGAAGGGTGGCCGGGGCGGGAATGCAGTGGGTCGATGATGGACGCGGCGGCAAGGCCAGGGACCATGCAGGGGTAAAAGGAATGAGGCAAACGCGGGGCGGGAATGGCGGCTCGGATTCCGTGCAGTCAGGAACGCGCGGGTTTGCCTGGACGATGGCTGCTCGAGGGCCGGCGTGTGGGTGTGTGGAGGGTCGGGGGGACGAAGGGCGGGAGGGCGGGGGCGTACCATTGTTTGGATGTTGTGGTGGTGTTGTGGAAAGTTTCGGTGGCGCGGGCAGCGGCAGCGGAACGCAGCATTGGTGGGGAGCTCTGTTGCAGACGGACATCGAAAAGCACGGAAAAGAGCGATTGAGGGAGGATGAACGACAGGGCAGAATGCGCGGCGTTCAACTGCAGGGACGATGCGGACCCGACACTGGGGGAGTGGTACGATCCTGTGGAGGGCAAACAGGTACACTTGTGTGAGGAACACATGAAGTGCATGCGTGAGGGCAAGTACTGCACATATTGCTATGCGCCGTGGGACGATCAGGAAGGGTGGATTGGGTGCAACGTGTGTGACGCGTGGGTGCATTCCGACTGTGAGGCAGCGATGGGTAGGGACTTGCAAGTGATGGCAGACGCAGACGAGCACCAGTATTTGTGCCCACACTGCCTGCAGGTGGCGTTGAACTACAATGCTCAAGTGGTTCAGGGCGTGGCTGCAGCGGAAAAGAAGGTGAGGGCGCAGGAGGAACTTCTTTCGCAGCTGGAGGCGCTGGTGGCGAGCGGAGACACGAGCGAGGGGGCGGAGGAGCGCAAAGCAAAGCTTTTGGCCGAGGTGCAGGCGTCGGTGGAGTCTGCGACGTTGGATATGGGCGCGTTGGGGCTTGTGCGAAGCGTGACGGGTGTAACGAGCAGCCGGGACGAAGAGGCACAGGGAACAGAGAGTGGGGAGGGTGGGTCTAGGAGAGAAGCAGATGTGATGGTTGTGGAATAGAGGAGGGTGGGCAAGCAGCGGATGTGGAGGCAACGCAAAAAAGAGCCTGAGTGAAGCGCAATGAAGCTTGGAGACCGATTCGTGACTGAGGGTAGCTCGGTGGTTGTGGTGGCGGATGCCAAGGACAACGCAGACGCGGCTGGGTGTGCGGAGGAGGCGCGTGTGGCAGTGGGGGACAAGGGGACGGTTGTGTTTCTGGAAGACCAAGGGTCGCTGAAGATGCTGGACGACGGGTCAGCAGACTTTTTCGTGTCGTTTGCAGAGGAGGTGAGCAGCCACGCGGAGGGAGATGTGCTGGAGCAGAGCATGCGTGTGCTGCGTGCAGGCGGGCTGTGCGTACTGTACGAGCCTTTCAGCGGACGGACTCTGGAACACCAGACGGCGCTGAGCAAGGCGTTGTTGTTTTCCGGGCTGATGGACACGCGCATCGGGTCGCAGTCGACCAAGTATGCAGAGATTAGCAGCGGGAAGCCCGACTGGGAGGTGGGCACGTCGCAATCGCTGCGGTTGGGCAAATTGAAAAAACGCAAGACGGAATCGAGCAAGGCGGCGACGGAAGGCGGGGGTGACGGGATGGTGGTGGAGAGCAGCAGCTCAGGAGGGACGTCGGGGGCGTCGCGATGGAAACAGATTGCAGAGGGAGACGAGGAGGCGTCTGGAGAGGATCTGCTGGACGAGGACGAGCTGCTGGATGAAGAGGAGCTTGCGCTGCGACCAGACACCAAGGTGGAGTGTGGACCGAATGGCGGGAGGAAGAAAGCATGCAAGAACTGCACGTGTGGACGTGCCGAGATGGAGGCTGAGGAAGAGAGCAAGCGCAGCAAGTTGACGTTGGACATGCTGGACACGCCGGTGAAGAGTTCATGTGGAAGTGTGAGTTGTGAGGCGGGAGTGGAATGGGGAGAATGGGTGAGGGTGTTTGTGAGGGTGACCTGGATGGTGACTGACACGGGAGGGTGGTTAGTGCTATTTGGGAGATGCGTTCCGTTGTTCGGGCTGCCCGTACCTGGGCCTGCCTGCGTTTAAGCCGGGAGAAGAGGTGCAGCTTGGCTCGTTCCTGACGGATGACTTGTGATTGTTTGAGAAGTGGGGGGTGGGGGATTGGGGCTGGGGCGTTCATTTGCGGGTGGATCTGATCAGCGTGCGTCGATTCGCTGCTGGCGTTCCCGCTTCCGCTTCATGCGCTCGTTGACATAAAAGTCGAGGACATTTGCGTTGGCCATGATACTGGATGGGGCGTAGTCGAGGACACGGAGGCCCTCGAGGGAGCGGACTCGGCTGAGGGCGACGTAGGCCTGACCGCACTCAAACACCTTGGAGAGAGACACCTGGACCTTGTCGAGAGTAAGGCCCTGGGACTTGTGGATGGTGACGGCCCAGGCGAGGTTGAGGGGCAGCTGTTCGCGCTGGGCTATCTCTGCGCCCATGGCGTCGTAGACGGTCCAGGCTCGGGGAGTGACGGTCTGAGTGCCAAACTCTTTGTTGGCAAAGCGGACGATGGGGAAGCGGGTCTTTGCGTCAAAGTCAACAATGACGCCGCGGGAGCCGTTGCGAAGGCCATCTTGGCCTTGATTGCGGACGATCATGACCTGGGCGCCCTGCTTGAGCTGCAGGACTTTCTTGAAGCGGGTGGTCTGCTCCAGGAGGCGATCGACCTCCTCGACCGACTTTGAGGCAGAGAGGCGCTTGTCGACGGCGACGTACTCCATGAGGTCGCCACGGAGCTTGAGGAGCTCTGTGCGGTTGATTCGGTCGACCTGTGCGTTGTGTGTGTGGAGCATGGTGGCCTTGATACCGTCGCCCTCGTCAAGAATGGTCTTTTTGGCACGTTCGAGGACCTGAATGTCGTTTGTGCTGAGCTGGCCAAAGCGGCAACCGCGGAGGAGATCGAGGAGTACAGGATCGCGCTGGCGAAAGACTTGCTTGAGCTCGCAGACGCGGTCGATGCACTTGCTCCAGGAGGAGGCGTTGAATGCAAAGTCGTGGGGTTCGTCATTGTCCTTGCGAGGTTGGACCGGGGGAAGCTGGAAAAAGTCGCCACAGAGAATGAGCTGGATGCCGCCAAAAGGCTGGTCGTTGCGGCGAACCATGCGTGCGGCGTACTCGAGCTTGTCAAAGAGGTCACCAGAGACCATGGAGATTTCGTCGATGATGAGGCGCTCGACACGGCGCCAGTTGGTGGCGTTTTTCTGGGCCATGGCAGCGCAGTCGTCTGGGCTGAGTTGGTCCGCGCGTGCACCCATACCGCTGAAGGAATGGATGGTTTGCCCCCACAGCTGTTGTGCAGCAATACCAGTGGAGGCAGTGGCGACTGTGCTGTACCTGTCGGAGGATTGGAGAATGACGCGGAGGAGGAAAGACTTGCCCGTGCCAGCACTGCCTGTAATAAAGACGCTCTTGCCTTCCTCGATTGCCTTGAGGACCTTGAGTTGTTCGCGGGACAGGAGCTTCTTTTGTTCGTCGAGCTCGCTGTCGTCGGGATTGGAGAGAAAGTTTTGGAAGGGGACGACCTGGGCGCGGGAGGAGGAGGATGAGGAGGGGTCGGATGCGCCGGAACCCTCGGCACGAACAGTGTTTGCCTTTGAGCGACGCTCGACCTGGATGGCCTGCCCCGAGGAGGCGGAGGAGGCAGAGGGTGCTGAGGAAAGACGCTGTCGCTTGTTGGAGCCTGCGCCTTGGCCCTGGAGGGAACGCTTGCCTGGGGCATCATCTGTGCTGAGGGAGCTGTCTGTGCTGCTGTCTTCGTCGGGCAGGGCGATGGGCAGCGGGATCTTGCAGCGCGCGGCAAGGATGCGGACGAGCTCGGTGAGCTTGGAGCGATGGGCGTCGCCAATGAGCATGGTGACCTGGGAGAACTGGTTGCGCTGAAAGACGAGGGAACACATGCCGCGAAAGAGGTTGCGGACGTAGATGTTCTTGAGGGAGCGCAACTGCAACGGGTGGGAGCGTGAGTGTGTTTCGTACTTTTTGGCGGGAAGGGTTGGCGCCAAAACGCGGGGATTTGAACGCACCGGCAGCTCCAGGGAGGGTTTGCCCATCTTGCCGTTAAAGTCGCCCTTGCGGACGCGGTTTGCTTCGTTGTAGAGGACGACAACGTGTCCTTGTGGGCCTTTGGGTGGTTTGGGTGAGGTGTCAGAAGAAGGGGGGGGGAATTTGCGGGAGCGCTGGGTGATCATTGGTGTCGGGAACCAACCGACCATCGGAGACCTCGATGCCGAGGGTGGCCGTAGGATACTTTTGGCGGCGCTTGAACTGGCCGTTGACGGTGTGCTCAAGGATGACCGCGCACTGGACCAACATTGCTCGGAGTTGCTGCTGTGTTTTGTTGGGTTCAGCGTGGGCGGGAATGAGCAAGCGAGTGTTGCCATGGGAAAAAGGGAAAGGGAAACAGAAGAGGAAAGTGGAGAGTGGTGGTGACGGTGACGGTGACGGTGACGGCGGTGCTGGACGGGTTGCACGGGAAGCAGGGGCCGGCGAAAAGCGCTCTGTAGATCGGGCGTTTGTGGAAGACATGCGCATGGTAGTGGGTGGAGAAAAGAGGCAGAGGGTGGATGATGGGTCGGCAGCGCGGGGCTGGGCGCAGAAGGACGGGTGTGTTGGACGGCGGATGGTGGCCGGGAGAAACGGGAACCGCTCTCTGCAAGCGCTGTGTTTGGACGTGGTGCGAGAGCATCTGCGGAATCTGGACGACGGGATGTTGGACTGGATGCCTGCAGAGATGGTTCGGTCGCTTGTGCGGCGGATCAGGAAGGTGGAGGATGTGCTGTGGCTGGAGTGGAACCTGGAGCGTTTGCTGCCGTCGGCGGAGACGGAGACGGCGGTGCGTTTGGAGATTGACGAAATGTGGCGGTGGATGCTGTGCAGAGAACTGGCGGAACAGTTGTTGCAGGCACAGAGCCGGAAGAGCCGTGTGCGGGTGGGATCGTTGGCAAAGGAGACCGGTGGGTTTCTGCCTCGGTTTCTGCACGAACATAGGCAGCTTTTGGAGGAGGTGCAGCTGGGCAAGGTGAGCATGCTGGGAGCAAAGAGCTGGAAGCAGCTGTTTGCGATGGTGACGTTGGGGCAGTTTGCAAAGAAGGCGGCGCGGAAGGAGTGGACGGCGCTGTTGTCGCCGCTTGTGGTGAGTGTGGATGTGAGGGTGAACGAAAAGAGGATGAGCACTGCAGCGGGGTTAAAGCGAGTGTGTGAATACTGTGGGGATCATGTGCGGGATGCGGTGGTGGACGTGGGCCGTTGCGGAACGGAAGGGGTCAAGACAATGTTGGCGTTGGGGCAATTGCGGTCGTTGTCAGTGATGGCGGCGGGACCTGTGCGTGAGATGCGCCACCGGGATTGGAGGGTGGAGGGTGGGTGGGTGGGCAAGGGTTTGGAGCATGTGTCGATCGACACGGGCGAGTGTGTGCTGGAGGAGCGGTCGCTGGTGGAGCTGATGTCATGTGGGCTGAAGAGTGTGCAAGTGAGTTTTGTGCAGCGTGGACTGGCGGGGGCGTTTGCGAAGGGTTTGGAGTTGAATCCGGGCACGCTGCGGGAGGTGCGTGTGGACGTGAATTCGAGCGTGCCGTCGACGATGCTAGACGGGCTGAAGGCGAGCGACCTGCCATCGTTGAAGCGTCTGGTTGTGCGAGGGAGGCTAAGCGACACTGGAGTGCGTGTTGTGAGCACGCTGGGTCTGGAGTCGCTGTGGGTGGAGTTGGCGGGAGAGAAACAGGGGCGGTTGCTTGTGGGGATGGCGGAAGATGACGAGGAATTCGAGCGGGTGGGCACGAATGCATGTCGTGAAGCGCTGGAGGAGCTGACGGTGGCGTGTGGACAGGACGAGACGCGGTTTGGGCGGTTTGTGTTTCGATGCAAGCGGTTGAAGCGGCTGAGCATGTTGGATGCAGTGGGTCACGAGATGCGTCCGCTGACGATGGGCAACGACTATGTTAAAGAGCTGGTGGACGGGTGCAGTGAGCTGGAGATGGTGCATGTGGAGCGTATGGAGGGGCTGCGACCGTTGGGACTTGCGATTCTGGGGCAGCATGTGCGGCATGTGGTGCTGTACGCATGCGGGTTCTGGCCGCAAAAGGAACTGGGGGCCGTGGTGCTGGATGTGAGAGAAGGGAATGTGGAGGCGGGGATAGCATGCGTGCGTCTTGAGGTCCACGGAATGGGTTGGACGAGGAACGAGCTGGAGCTTGTGAGCGAGCTGTTGCCAAATGTGGAAGAGGTGGATGTGGTGGGGTGTCGGTATGTGAGCCGTGACGACTGTGTCGGGTTGTGGTGTGGGAAGGAGGGCGAGGGGACGTTGGAACGAGTGGCAGCGGTGTTGCCGTGCAGCGACTTTGTGCGGATGGTGGATAAGGGCAAGAGGAAGATCGATGGGGTGTGGCCACAGTTGAAGCGATTGCATGTGCCCGGAATGTTGTTGATTGAGGGGTCAAGCTGAGGAGGACTCGCGCTTTCGTTTCCAGGCGGCCCACCAGACGAGATCGGGGTCGCGGACGGCTATGGCGTCAAGAACACGCTGGGCGTCGGATTGGAAGGGGGGAAGGTCGAGGTAGGGCTGGAGAGCGAGGACGGCGGGCCGAGCGACAGGATCGAGGGCCGGGGCGGCGGTGTGGAGAAGGTGGAGAAGGGCAGTGTGCAAGCGGCGCTGATGGATGGTTGGCTGATGGGAAGGTTTTGGAGGGTGCATCCAGTGGTGGAGGATGGGCCAGATGGACTCGCGGATGCGTCGAGACACAAAGTCTGGGCAGGCTATGTACATGGTGCGTAGAAGCGGGAGGATGGCGAGGGCGGCGTTGATGTCGAGGTTGTGGCTATCGTCGAGGGAGGCGAGGAGACGCGGCCAGACGGCGTGGATGACGGGCATGAGGAGGTCAGAGTGGGGCGCGAGGAGGATTACGCCGCGAGCGAGGACGTCGCAGACGACGTCGCGGTGTGTTTGTACAAAATGAACAGAGTGATGCATGCTCTCGACGACGAGATCGAGCATGGGGGAAGGCGAAGGGGAAGGAGACGGGGAGGGAGGCGAGGAGAGGGGAGGAGATTGTTGTTCCGGGGTGTTGGTGAGTACGTGCATGCCTTGCTGGACCGCTTCCATGGATAGGGGTTTTGTGGAAGAGGAGGAGGAGGAGGAGGAGGAGGTGAGAAGCAGGGAGTCGAGTTGAGACCAGGCCTGGCGCGGGGTGGGGGTGGTTGGTGGGGCAGTGGTGGGTGGGGCCGGGAGAGCATGAAGGAGGGCGTGGAGGACTTGGAGGGCGTTGCGTACGGCGTACGGGTGGGCGGACTCGAGAGTATGGAAGACGCTGCGGATGGGGTCTTGGAAGAGAGCCTGGTCGACAGAGTCGACGCACTGGAGGATGCCGAGGAGAACCTGGTTTGCACGCGGGAAGGAGTGCCAAGCTTGCATGCGCTGAAAGACGTCTTCGACGAGATAGTCGGCGTTTGCGGTGACAAGGGTGGAGAGGGAGTCGTGGTTGCAGGCAAGGGCGACGGCGTCGAGGGTGCGGCGAGCGTGGGTGGCGACGATGGGGCTGGGGTCGCCGAGCTTTTCGAGAAGCGGGTACAGATTGTGCATGAGGAGGTCGTCAAATTGGAGCTGGAGGCGTTGGGCAAACAGTTGGATGGACTGGAGCATGAGCTGGTTGAGGACAATGTGGAGGGGTAGGAGGGACGGGTCTGCGCGGTGATGCTTGGTGGAGGTGGAGAGGCCCCAAAGGGCGGGCTGGGTGAATTCCTCGATGATGGCTTGGGCGTAGGAGTAGATTTCGTGTGTGGGAGCGTCTGTGCCGCGTATGGCATGGCCGAGAATCCAAACGGCGCTGGGCCAGGCGACGCGGGCACGCGGGTCCTGGAGAACGTCGAGGAGGAGGTCAACAACAAGTGGGAGGGCGTCTGAGGAGGCGAGGGTGGCAGCAAGGTCAAGTAGAGCGGTGGCAACGTGCGGATTGCGTACGTGGAGCAGATGGTGAGTGAGGTCCTGGCCGGAGAGGGCAACGGCGTCGTCGTGGTCGATCTGGAGACACTGGAGGAGGTCTGCAAGCAGGTCTCTGCGTAGTGAGGGCGGGCAGGTGGAGGCGAGGAGGCGGAGGTGGCCCGTGAGCTGAGCGAGGAGGCGAAGCTTGTCGTCCTCGTTGATGGAGTGTATGGTGCGGAGGAGGGAGCGTGCGAGCTGGGCGAGGTTTGCGTTGAGGAGCTTGTGGACCTGAGGAGGGAGGTGGGTGGAGTCGTGGCGGAGGTCGTTGCCATGGAGAAAGGCGTCGAGGGCGAGGGTGGCGAGCTGGGCGACGTGCTCATGTGGATCTGAGGCAAGGCCGACGAGAGCTTGGACACAAGGAGCAGCACAGTCGGGGAGGGAGTGAATGCAGTCGCAGAGGATGTTCTGGGCTGTGTCGACAATGGCAGCACGGACGGCGTGGTGTTTGTGGCCGGCGAGAGCGGTGAGACGGCGAGTGAGGACGAGGATAGCTTGGGCGGTTGAGGAGAGGTAGTCGGAGGTGAATTGGACGGTGAGGGGGGTTGATGGGGAGGAGGGGGAGGGGGAGGAGGGGGTTGAGGGGGTGGTGGAGGAGGCGAGTTGGTGGAGAGAGCGGAGGGCGGATGCAGTTGAGGAGGAGGAGGAGGAGGAGGAGGAGGAGGAGGAGGAGGAGGAGAGCCAGGAGTCGGACATGACAAAGGTGACGAGAGAGTCAAAGGCGGCAATGGAGGCGAGGACGAGGGGGTGGCCTTGCTGGACAAGGCCTTGAGCAGCTCGGACGAGGACAGAGGCGGTCTTGGGGAGGACCCAAGCGGCAAGAGAGCGGTCGCGTGCAGCTCGGAGGAGGAGAAGGAGCTGGTGGAGGCAGCGGACGGCGAGGAGGCGGAGGGGTCGGGGATTGTCTTGTTGGGCGAGGAGGTCGACGTGGAGGGAGATGAGGTGGGCTACGAGGAGGCGGTTGTCGTTGTCGGACAGGCAGGTGTCGAGATCTGCGTGGACGGATGCATTGTGGCGTGCGTGGAGGAGGGCGTAGAGGGCGGAAGAGGCCTTGGTGAGGCGATCTTCGAGGGCGGACGGGACGCGCGCGTCGAGGAGAGAGTGCGTGAGGGCAGAGAGAAGCTGGTCGAGAAAGAGGAGGAGGGAAAAGGCACGGGCCATGTCGATGGAGCCGTGGTCGGGGTGGAAGGCGGTTGCGGCGAGGGCGGCGAGCGCATCGAGGGCTGCCTCGTGCTCTCTGTGGTGGATGTGGATGGAGAGAAGGATGTGCTGGAGAGGGTAGGCGATGTACTCGAAAAAGGTGTGGAGGTCGGGGACCGGGAGGTTGTGGATGAGGGTGTGGAGGTCGAGGAGGGCGTCGTAGAGAGCCTGGCGGTGCTGGGCTCGCTGGTCGGAGGAGGCGTCAGATGGGAGCGGGGAGCATGCGTTCATGATGGCCACGCAGGTGGGTTTGAGGGAGTCGAAGGAGGACATGACGTGCGGGAGGGTGTTTTTTGTGTGCGGGTGCGCAGAGGGAGGCAAGAACAAAGGGCTCGAAGGAGGTGATGGAGGATTCACATGTGGAAGACGTAGCGGATGCGATCTCGTTGCTTGCAAGCCAGAGCCGCGGGAGCAACAGTCCAGGGTGGGCAAAGACGCCGCCGAGGCTGCCGGTGCTGGATCGGGTGGAGGGTTTGGCGAGCACGGACGACGATGTAGCCGGCGTGGACATGCGAGACACAAAGCGCAAGACTATTGTGAGTTTCGATGACACGGCGACGCGCATGTTTACGCCGTCGCCGATTGTGAGCGAGGTGTCGGACTCGTTGTCGTCGCGGCCGTCGACGCGGCAGTTGTCGATGGACAGCGGGTCTGGATTCAGCGAGTGGTCGCGTAGCGTGTCGCCATTTAGCGACGGGGCGTCGACGGTGTCGCGGCGTACGATGCGGTCGTCGCGCGCGTCGTCAGTGGACTTGGAGTCGTTGTACAGCCGGGCGTCGTCGCCCTTGGGCTCCGTGTCTTCGCGGCGAAGCGAACCGGACATGAGCGAAGCAGCAGACAGGCTTTTGCGTGGGCGGAACAGCAAGAATGCGTCGTATGTGATGCGTGTGGAGAACAACCTGCGACCGGTGGTGAATTTGGATCAGGTGCGGACGGCGCTGGCGGCGGCTGTGCGGTCGGAGGCGGTGGCAAAGAAGGGCCGATGGTCTGCAGAGGAGCACGAGGCATTCCGACAGGCTGTGGTGGAGCATGGGCGCAACTGGACGCAGATTGCAAAGGTGCTGCCGGGGCGGACGGCGGCGCAGGTGAAGAACCACGCGTGGGTGCACATCCAGCGGCTGGAAGGGATGGAGGCGGCATCGATTGCGGAGGACGGGTTCCTGAGCGCACTGCAAGGCGGGGTGGAGGGCGGGGACGAGGAGGAGGAGGAGGAGGAGGAGGACGAGGTGGACAGCGGGTTTGCAGAGGATGAGGTGAGCGAGGCGGAGAAAAAGGCCAACGCGGAGTACTTTAGTGGAAAGCCGAGGCAGACGCCCGAGCGGTATGTGAAGATTCGGAACCATATCGTGGGACGGTGGCAGGAAACGAAGCCGAAGTACCTGACAAAAACCAAGGCGCGGAAGGGGTTGAAGGGAGTTGGGGACGTGAACGGCATCGGGCGGGTGTTTGACTACTTGGAACAGGTGGGATGGATCAACAAGGGGGTGCAGGGGCGGTACAAGAGGCGGCGGCCGCAAGAGACACAGCTGGAGGCACTCGGGGTGGACGAAAAGCGGCAACGCGTGGAGAGCGGGGAGAGACGGCGGCGAAGACGGGTGGAGGAGGAGGAGGAGTGGATGCGGGCGCAGGTGGAGGGGATACGGTCGAGGCAGCGGAAAGTCCGGAAGCAAGCGGCCCGGAAGCGGCAAGAGGCAGCGGCGGCGCGTGCGTTGGCAGAGGAGGAGGAGGAGGATGGAGAAGAAGCACTTGCAAGCGATCTGCGTCTGATTGGATGCCAAAAGCACGGGGAGGGAGGTGGGTTTGCAGTGCGTACAAACGTGTGGGCGCTGGCGGTGATGGATGCACACGCACATGGGTGGCGGGATGAGGTGATGGGGATGTTGGGAGGGCGTGTGTTGGATGGAGGGGGCGGGGTGGAGATTGTGGCAGCGATTCCGTGTCGGACGAGCGGCGGGAGCGGGGTGGAGTGCGAGATGGACGCAGTGTCGCAAAGCGAGGCGCGAGAGTATGCAGAGGAGAGGGGACTTGTGCTTGTGGGGTGGTACCATTCGCACCCGCGGTTTGCGGCCAATCCGTCGATGCGGGACATTGAGACACAGCTGGCGTACCAGCAGGTGTTTGGGATGACGGGGACGCCGTTTGTGGGGATCATTGTGAGTCCATACGGAGACGGTTGGCGAAGCGGAGAGGCGAGTACGGTGCGGGTGTTTCATGTGGATGGCCAGGTGCCGTTTGCACTGGAGGAGGAGCGGGAGGATCTGGGGTGGGGGGAGGAGGCAGTACGGCTGGTGGGAGAGGTGGTGGAGGCCGGGCGGAAGGTGAAAGGTGGGTTGTTGAGCAAAGGGGAGTATGTGGAACATCTGGTGAGCAGTGTGTGCGGGTGGGTGGGACAGGAGGTGTCGCGGAAAGGAGCGATTGTGAAGCGGATGTTGAGTGTATTGGAGGGGCAAGGGTCGAGAGAGGAGAGTGATTAGGGGCCAAAGAGGTTGACGACAAGAAAGTCACCGATTTCAAAGCCAAGGTCGTCGAGGGGCTTGCGGTTGTGGTCGTTGCGATGTTTCCTCTTTGCGCCGCAGGAACGGCCGAGCTTGCGCATGTTGTAGTCGCCGTACTTGGTGGGGTAGACGATTTCAAAGTCAAGCTCGACTGCGTCGTCGGTGACTTCGGGAAAGACGTCGGAGAGGAGGGAGTGGATTTCCGAGAGGGTTGCGTCGCGCCTGGGGAAGTGGACGGAGGGGGAGAGGGGTGAGACGAGGGGCGGAGAGGGCGGGCGGGGCGGAGAGTGGGCGGGGTGAAGGGGGGTGGGGCGTACCAGGTGTAGATGTTGACAGTTTCTGCGGGGAGGCGGCGCGGGTCATGGAAATCGCGGGGACTGAAAGTTCGAGCCGACGCGAGGAGAGAGCGGGCGGGGGGGGGGGCGGTGGGAGCGGGTGAGTGGTTTGGACAAGAGGGGAAGGGGGAATGGGGGGAGGGGGAAGGGAGGGGGCACACGCACAGCCAATGGTCGCGGCGGGTGAGGCCGACGTAAACGCGGAGGAGGAACGGGGTGGTGGCCTCGCGGTCGACAGACAGCTTGGGGCGCTTGGAGGAGGAGGAGCGTTTGGAGGAGGAGCGTTTGGAGGAGGAGCGCTTGGAGGATGAAGAGGTGTCTGTGGTGGACATCGGTGGTGGTGACTTTGGGCCAGCGAGGGCACGGCCGCGCCAAACGGAATCCTGGACCAATGTTGTCGTTTGGGAGCGATGCAGGGATCCATAAACAGGTAGAGGAGGAGGAAGAGAGGCGGGAGGAGAGGACGACGGGGAAAGGAGAGAGAGAGGAGGAGGAGGAGGAGGAGGAGGAGAAGGTGGAGTATGTGTACGAGGTGGTGTACGAGTCGGAGGAAGAGGGAGGAGGGTACTTTGCTGGAGGGGGAGGGAGCAAGGGGCGTCCGGTGTCGGCAAAGACACGGGCGAGGCGAAAGGCGCTGGAGATGGAGATGAAAAAGGTGCGGGAGGAGGAGTGGATGAAACGGGCCGGGAAGTTGCCCCCGGCGGAGAAGCGAAAACGGTACCGGACGGACGCAGAAAAGGCAGAGAGACTGCGAAGGAAGATGCAGGAGATGCGCAAGGGGGAGGAAGACGCAGTGATGCTGCTGAGCGAACAAAGGGGTGAGTTTGGAGTCGGGTGGGGCGCAGAGAGAGTCCGGAGCCGTTGGGCTGACACGATGTGAGGCGTGGTTGCACAGCACTGGAGGGGGGACTGAGTTTGCCCGAGTCGCATTCGCGGCGGAGACAAATGATGTCTGTGATCATGCGGCCACCAGGCCATGCAAAGCACACGACGGTGCTGAAGAGTGGGGCTGTGTTTCTGGGCCTTGCGCAGCGGCAGCGGTCGACAAAGCCAGAGATGCTGCGGGAACAGCGGGGAAAGCAGGCGCTGATGCGTCAAAAGGACCAAATGGACGCGTGGGACCGTGGCGAGGAGCGTGTGGCGGTGACTGCGCGAGGAGACCAGGGGATTGCCGGGACGCGGAGCGGGGTTCGGTTTAGCGGGTATAGCGGACGGGAGAGCGGTGCAAGGGCAGCGAAAGCAGACGTCCTTTTGCAAAAGACACTGAACAAGAAGGAAGAAGCCAAGATACGGAAGCGGCTGGCGGAAGAGGAGGCGCAGCGGCGTGCGGAGGCGAGGGCGGAGGCGGAGCGGCAGCGCAGGCGGAAGGCAGAGGCAGAAGCAGCAGCAGCGGCAGAAACGGAGGAAGAGGAGGAGAAAAAGAAGAGCAAGCCAAAAGTGGAGGCGAAACGTGGGGTCAGCAGGGAGCGGACGCAGCAACAGAGGCGGCGAGGGGGCTTTCGGCGTCGAGCACGTGAAGGGTTGCGTGTGAACACAGCCGGAAGCAAGAAGAGTCGGCGGTCTCGTGCGACGGCAAGCCGTGGGAGCGCGCTGACGTCAGGGTCGATGACGAGCACCAACACAAACAGCCAAAATTCGTCGTACAGCAGCCGGGGCTGGTGGAGCGAACTGGACGAGGAGGAGGAGGAGGATGAGCTGGACGAAGCTTTCTATTCGGAGATGTACAGAGAAGTCGGGGAGGAGAGGATGGCGGAGGACGGGCTGGAGAGACCGCAAGGGCTGGTGACGGAAGGAGGCAAGGTGATACGGTCGGGGGGAGAGCGGCCGGATTGGATCACGCAGCTGCCGCTGAACAGCGAGCACGAATTGGCGTCGTCGATTGGAAGCGTGCATTTGCCGTCGATGGTGCACGACCGGCAGGTGGAGCACAACAAGCGCGGGTACCTTGTGGGACCGCGGCCGGGAGGCAGGAACACGCAGAGCGTGGTGGTGGCGCGGCAGGCTTACCTGGCGAAGCAGCAGGCAGAGCAGCTAGGTCGGCAGCTAGGTGACGGCAAGCGAGGGAAGAGAGGAAGGCGGGGCGGCAGAAGGAGCGCAGACAGCGACAGCGTGGCGTCGAGCTTGACGAACGAGCTGGAGACGCTGCAATCGAACATCAGCACACGGCTGAGCCGGTTCTACGCGACTGTGGGCGAGGAGCTGATGCAAGGGGAGGAGGAGGTGGACGGAGAGGAGGACAAGGCGCTGCGCATGGCGCTGCTTGGACGTGCGGGACTGGCCGAGGTTGTGGAGGACAACGGAGACGCTGAGGCGACGACGTCGGCCGAGTACTGGGAGGACATGATCCGAAACCAAATGACACGGCTCATGATGCAACGGAGTCCGGAAGTGGGAGTAGACGAAGATGTGGGCCACAACGAGACCGGGGCCAACCTGGTGGACGGAGCTGCGGAGCTGATGAGCAGGAAGAGCAGGCGGTGGCAGGAGGAACACAAGCAGCCGTCAACGCTGGAGGTGGCACGTGCGCGGCGGCGCAAGGAAGAAGAGATGGAGGTTACGTTTGGGAAGCTGCACAACTACACGTGGCGGGGAAAGAGCGAGGCGGAGCTGAGCGAGGAGAGGATCCAGAAGGAGATAAGGGAAAAGATGCAGAACGAGTACTGGGAGGTGCAGGTGCGGAACCGCATGAAGGAGGCGGGCCATGTGAGCTCGCGTGTACCCGTGGCTGTGGATGAGCAAGAGGACGAGGCGGAGGAGATTGGGGCGGAGCGGGTGGAGTTTGGGGTCATGGACCTTGACTTTGGTGAGGATGGAGGGGATGGAGGGGGAGGAGCCGGGTTTGGTGTGGTTGGGGAGCGTGAGCAGCAGGAGAGCGAGTTGGTGAGGGGCGTGGTGGCGAGGGAGGTGAGAAACTGGTTTCGGTGATGCAAGGTGTGGTTGGGGGAAGACGGGAGGGAGGGAGGGAGGGAATGAAATGGGTTCATTCGAGGCGTTGGCGTTTGGAGGAGGAGGAGGAGGAGGAGGAGGAGGAAGGGTCTTTGCGCTTGGGGAGGGTGAAGGAGGGGATGGGGTAGGCGTTGACGAGTGCGGTGGTGGTGGGGCGGGTGGTGATGTGGGGTGTGATGCGGTCGATGAGGGTGTGCAGGAGGGTGTGCAGTGTGGCGTCGCTGGGTTGGGGGTTGTCGAGCCAGGCGATCTTGAGGGAGAGGGAGGTGACGCCGCGGGTGAGGGTGGCGCTGATGGCCATGGACGCCTGCTGGTAGGTGAGGCGTGGCCTGAGGAGGCGGACAAAGAAGGCCAGGTCGACAGGCGGCACGCCAACGTTGCCCAGCGCCAGGATGATGTGGCGCACCAGGGACATCTTGCTGCCGTTGTTGATCAGCTCACGCAGTGCCTGGTGCTCGTGTGTGTGCTGGTGGCGAGGGTGCTTGGCTGCGCGTGCCTTCATGTGTGCCAGCAGCGTCTGGAACTCCCGCGCCGTGCAGCTACCACGCTCGTCTCCGGTCTTGCTCCAGCCGCTGCGCACTGACTCTGGATGCCACTTGACCACCTTGTTGTCGGCGAGGTGGTGGTCGTAGTCGCCTTGTGTCCAGTGTGGGTCGCTGTCGTCGTCAACTGGGCGTCGTGCTTCCTGCAGCCACACCTGGGTCTGCTCGTGCTGCTTCCAGGTTGTGGGATGGGTCCTGTTGCCGAGAGTGTCCATCTCTGTCATGAGGAGGTGGAGGAGGGCGTAGTTGGGGTCGCCGTGGTCGTGCGGCTCCTCCAACCAGCACACCTTCAACCCAGCCCTTGTCACACCCGTGGCCAGACCAGCGTGGAGGATGACTTTGCTGCACGCCTGTTGATCCATGTCATGGCCGAGAAGGGTGAGACACAAGGCCATGTCGCCCTGGGAGAGGGGAATATTGCCCAGAGCGAGCTGAATCTGTCGGACCAGCGTGTTCAGGGTGCCATGGCAGACCACAACACGCGCCTGCAGGGTCATGAGGTCGGGGATGTGGTCGATGGGATGCTCATTGGCCAGGGTGTGCATGTGATTCAGCAGAGTCGTGTGCTCCTTCTTGTTGCTGTGGCTGCGCTCGCTCTTGCGCCAAAACGTCCAGCCACTGCGCACAACGCCATCTGGCAGTCCATCCTCCACGGCCATCTTCTCCTTCTCTGTTGGCTCGGGCAGATCAAGCTTGGGGATGCGGAGGGCGTTGACGGCGTCGATGGTGGTGGGAAGTGTGGTGATGTGGGGTGTGATGCGGTCGATGAGTGTGTGCAGGAGGGTGTGCAGTGTGGCGTCGCTGGGTTGGGGGTTGTCCAACCAGGCGATCTTGAGGGAGAGAGAGGTGACACCGCGGACGAGGGTGGCGCTGATGGCACCTTGAACTTGCTGGTAGGTGAGGTGTGGTCTGAGGAGGCGGGCAAAGAAGGCCAGGTCGACAGGCGGCACGCCAATGTTGCCCAGCGCCAGGATGATGTGTCGCAGCAAGGACTTCAGGCTGCCGTTGTTGATCAGCTCACGCAGTGCCTGGTGCTCGTGTGTGTGCTGATGGCGAGGATGCTTGGCTGCCCGTGCCTTCATGTGTGCCAGCAGCGTCTGGAACTCCCGCGCCGTGCAGCTGCCACGCTCGTCGCTGAGACGGCTGCTCCAGCCACTGCGTACAGGCTCAGGATGCCACTTTTCCACGTTGGTGGTGGCGAGGTGGTGGTCGTAGTCGCATTGTGTCCAGTGTGGGTCGCTGTCGTTGTCACCAGGGCGTCGTGCTTTCTGCAGCCGCAGCCGGGTCTGCTCGTGCTCCTTCCAGGTGGTTGGGTGGGGCCTGTCACCGAGTGTGTCCATCTCTGTCATTAGCAGGTGGAGAAGGGCGTAGTTGGGGTCGCCGTGGCCGTGTGGCTCCTCCAGCCAGCACACCTTCAACCCAGCCTCTGTCACACCCATGGCCAGACCAGCGTGGAGGATGGCATGGCTGCATCCCTGTTGATCCATATCACGGCCGAGAAGGGTGAGACAGAAGGCTATGTCACCCTGGGAGATGGGGATGTTGCCCAGAGTGAGCTGAATCTGTCGGATCAGCGTGGTCGAGGTACCATGACAGACCACAACACGCGCCTGCAGGGTCACGAGGTCGGGGATGTCGTCGATAGGGTGCTCGTTGGCCAGGTTGTGCATGTGCTTCAGCAGTGTCCTGTGCTCCTTCTTGTTGCTGTGGCTGCGGTCGTCACTAGGTCCCATTTTCCACACATTGCGTACAACACCATCTTGCAACTTCTTCGTCTTGTCATCCTCTG
Organism: Mantamonas sphyraenae; assembly: GCA_026936335.1. Taxonomy (NCBI): domain Eukaryota; family Mantamonadidae; genus Mantamonas; species Mantamonas sphyraenae. The sequence goes on from JAPMXV010000003.1 coordinate 429,445, forward strand.
CTTTTTTCCGTGCGCTGGTGTCTCCGTAATTGCCCCTCCTTGCCCGTGTGCTCGACGTTCCTGTCTCTGTGCCACTGCCAGCCGTGACCCTGAGCCTGCGCTGTCCGCTGCCTTCCATCGAGTGTGAACCAGTGAGTCGACTGGCGTGGTATCCTCGTCGTGTGCGGCCTCTACTTGGGCGTCTCGGCTGCCATTCGTCCGTGCCCTCCTGCTCCATGTGGTCTGTGTTGTCGTCGCTGTCGTCTTGCGGCATGTACTCCTCATCCATGGCATCACCAGTGTCTGCAAAGCTGAGTGGGCCCTGAGTTTCCAACTCGTCGTCCACGTGCTGCTGGGTTGCGTTGTTTGCCTCGCCGTCTTCAACAAACGCCTCCATCCATGAGCTGGACATCCACTCTGAGTTGCTGGAGGTTGACCGTGGTTCACGGTGGCCAAAGTTCAGGAACATCAGGTCCTCCACGTCGCCGGTGTCATGTGTGTGTGTGTCCTGGTCTGCGTCGTCGTCGTCGCTGTCTCCAGTCTGCCGTGTGGCCTGGTGGGAAGAGGACGACGATGTGGTGGTGGATGTGGTCCGTGTGATGCCGACAAAGGCAGGGCTGATGCGTTTGGGGACGCGGTTGTGGTTTGTGGTGGGTTGAGCAGGCGGAGGGTGCAACGGAGGCTGAGCGAAATGCATCTGTGCGGTTTGTCGCGGGTGAGGAGGCGGCGGAGGAGGGTAGGCGTAGTATGCGTGGCCCTGATGAGCATACGCGTGGTACTGCTGGGAGTGGGTGTTGACAGGGACCCAGATGATGGGTGGTTGTGGGTGCTGGTACGGGTTTTGTACGCCAGAGACGGGTAGCGTGTTCGGAAACGGCTGGGCAGCCATGGGAGGGACCAAGTACCCGTAGCTGTGGGGAGACGCGGACGGGCAGGGCGAGGTGGTACCGGTGAGCGGAAGGCGGAAGGGACGTCAGGGCAGAAGCGGGGGTGAACGGGAGGCTGGAACGAGCAAAGAGGGGAAAACGAAGGAGATTGGCAGACCGGGAAACTGGCAACGGAGAGGGCAGTGACAGGGGGGAGGGGATCGGAGAAGAGCGGAGAAGGCAGCAGCGGTGGTGATAGGGAAGTGGAGATGCAGGGGAGGAGTGCAGGGAAGCGACGGGGGCATGGAGGAGGCAAGGAAGCGGGAGAAGCGGGCAGTCAGAAAACTGGGTGGAAGGCAGAACGCACGCTGGGTAGGTGTTGGGTGTGTGTTGTTGCTTCGGAGTGCTTGAATAGTCTTTGTCCATGATGGTGGTGGTGGTACAGGAGTGTACGTGGATTGTGTTGGACTGGTGGAGGGTGTTGTGGGTGTTGGTGATATTTTGGTTGAAGGCGGATGGGCAGTGCTGACTGCGCGGCGTTGCAGGACGACGGCCACTCATCAGCGACATTTCCACTCCCACCCATGGCCCACCGCCCCATGTCACCACCCAACTCAGCCACCCCGCCAGCAGACACAAGCTCAACTCACATGACCTAAACCAGACACAACACTGTAACACCACGAAAAGAATTAGGGTCAATGTTAGGGTTAGGGTTAGGGTTAGGTTAGGGTCAGGGTTAGGGCTAGGGTTAGGGTTAGGATTAGGGTTAGGGTTAGGGTTAGGGTTAGGGTTAGGGTTAGGGTTAGGGTTAGGGTTAGGGTTAGGGTTAGGGTTAGGTTAGGTTAGGGTTAGGGTTAGGGTTAGGGTTAGGGTTAGGGTTAGGGTTAG